>JAPKLW010000238.1:288663-388394 GCA_026898455.1 Plectranthus barbatus | reverse complement strand
ACGAATAGAGTCGTTCTGACACAAAGAGATCTGTGTCAGATAAAGCGATCAAAGGTATGGCGCTTTCCGGAAATTCCTACCTGCCGCCTGCAGAAGGACATGCGAAGACAGAGACTTTTCCGGATGTGTCCAAACAGCTAGTATTTGAATCTGAATCTCACGTCTATAAATACGTGAGATCCAACAGCATTCAATACTCTTGCCCACTCTTAGCCATTCCTGAACTACCGAAAGCTCAAACGCATTCATATCAGCGTATAAGCAATCTTTCGAGGCTTTTCTTAAAGCTACTCCGTGTGTCAATCATTTGAACACGAGACTCCAAGCTTCTAGCTTGTGAGTTATTGATCTCATTTGGTGTTCTTTCTCATTCCGAGGAAGAACATAGCAGCTCTTGAGCCAGCCAGCTCCAGAGTTATTACGGGCAGTTTTGCCGCCAGCAAGAGTCAAGTTCTTGGGAGAACTCAACACCCAATCAGTCGGAGGAGGAGATTGAAGTGACGTGCTCGCACTCCATCCATCTGACGAGAGTTGAAGAAGGACAAGGACCGGGAGCGGTTGATCCAGTGGACTGGTAGACGAGGCATCTACCAGCTGGAAATAGATCGTAGGAAATCTTGTACCGGATTACTCTTTTTAGTAAATTTCCAGTGCTTCGACTGGAGAGTGGACGTAGATCAGTTGATCGAACCACTATAAAATATCCTTGTTATTTACTGCTTTCAGCATTTACTTACTGATTTAAAACCCAGCACCCAAGTGCTGGAGTATAACTGAAACCAGTTTATAACTGTGCAAACTCGACTCTAAAATTTTCTAAGTCCTGAGTCATCAGCTGACCAGCCAGTTGCCAGTCAGCTGAATACTCAGTTGCCAGTTGACTTACCAGCTGACAAGGTCCCAGTCAGCTGTGTAACCAGCAGAGTGCAAGAAACGAACTTACGTATTTTCCGCTGCCAAAGTATACCCTGATATCCGGGACCAAACTGCTCCGAGACAACCTCTCGATTGAGTCCAAATTGCTCCGAGATAACCTCTCGATTGAGCCCAAACTGCTCCAAGACAACCTCTCGTTTGAGCCCAAACTGCTCCGAGACGACCTCTCAGTTGAGTCAAACTGCTCCGAGATAACCTCTCGATTGAGCCCAAACTGCTCCGAGACAACCTCTCGATTGAGCCCAAATTACTCCAAGACGACCTCTTGATTGAGCCCAAATTGCTCCGAGATGACCTCTCAATTGAGCCCAAGTCGCTCCGAGATGATCTCTCGATTGAGCCCAAATTACTCCCAAACAACCTCTCGATTGAGCGTCGAATCGCTCTGAAATGATTTTCCGATTGAGCTCCGAATCATCCCGAGACGATATCTCAAAAAGCTCCGAAATGTTCCGAGACAGTCCCTCGACTGAACTTCAGATTACTCCTGAATGAGTTTATCATTGCTCCAGAATGCTCACCCTACTGATTCGAAGTAGAATGTGATAAAAGCGACATACGCAAGCAAAAGTTCAACTTTATCAAAACACTTATATTTTAATAAAGTTGGGGGGCTGTTGTTGTACTCATGTCTCGAGATAAATCGAGAGAGTATAGTGTATTCCTCAAGCTCGAACCACGTACAGTTCGAATGCCCTCGAGTCATTATACTATAACTCAAAGAAGAAACCAAAATCAAGGGAATATGCAAAATCAACGGACGGAGAACAAGAATGAAGGAATTGTTGATCAAGAGGAAGATTAGACGAGATCTACCCCACGTACATATATAGAAAGTCACAAATTCACTCCCTTGTAATAAGCACCTTTCTTATAAATATTGCAAAGATATCTATAAAAAGAGGGAGTAACAAAGAAACACCTCTCGGATTTTTCCTCAAAAACAAATACTAGTACTCTTTCAAGCTTAAAGAAACCACGCAATAACAATAGTAATCCTTATAATTTAGAGGTCTCTAAGCAACACTACTCTCACACAATTAAGAACTAGTGACATATCCATAAATTTCTTATGGGAACAAAAAATTTATATACTAAACAATAAAATATATATAAAAACTTATACATTAAAACAAAACTCAAATTCTCAATATTATAAATATATAGAAAATTAAAAAAAATCTCTATTCTCAATCTCAACTCCCTCATATGCTCTTCTTCATCATCGGTCTCATATTCTACTTCATGACTTGCTAATAAATGGGCTGTTTCATTAAAGCATCATATCACCCTACAACCATAAATCGAAAAGATTTTGATTGAAGGTCGAAGCCCTCTGTAGTCTTCGAGGTTGCCATTAAGTGTGTTAGCGTGTAGGAGTTCCGGCGGCACCGGAAATGTAGGGGGGGGGCCCCCGTGTTCTGACGCCTGTCATGTGAGTGGGGTTTTAGGGTTCTTACAAAGATAGTAAAAATTAAGCCAAAGTTAAAGTTCGGTTCTCAGATATTATTAATGCACATACATGTATATAATGATTAAAATAAAATATTAGTGTGTATATATATAATATATGTATATGTGCAGCTCCAACACCAAAAGCACTTATGGCAACCCTGGAACAGTTGGTAGATTAGATCTCTGCCATTGGTACAGTGGGCCTATTTCTACCGATAATGCAGTCTCCTATATCTTTACCCTCTTTATCATCCCCTCCCTCTCTCTCTCTATATATATATTCATATTTGAAGTTTTATATACATATATTTTCATAAATTTGGTGTGAGGATGCAACCAGTTTAATAAAGCAAAAACTTATATGAGATAGAGACATAATTTTGTGTGAGATATATTATTTTAACTAAATTTTCAGCAAATTATGTATTTTTATTTAGGAAATGATTTAATTAGTTTATATTCAATAAATAATGTATTTAATCTTATTCACTAAATAATATATTTTTATTTTGTAACTCATGATGTATAAAAATTATTTTATAATATGTATCTTGTGAGATTAAATGATATATTTTTATTTTGTAAATGATATTATCATGTGGATCTAATTGTGAGATCTATCCTACATAAAAAATTTTTTGTGGGAAATATCTCTCATAAAATCATCTCATTTAATAAAATAAACTGTTCAATATATCGTCATTATGTATGTGCAACAACACAAATTACCATCATAGTTTTTGAAGAATAAAATAACAATTTCATAATGTATCTCTTTCTTACCATCTATGCTAGCTGTATAAATGTCCCCCACCCCCAAACCCCTATTCTTTTAGTTTATATTATTCTTCATATACATTAATTAGATTACATTATATGCTACAGATACTGTTTTGTGATACTTGTCTAATCAATCGAGCTTTATTTCAAGCTTCAAGTTCAAGTTCAAGTTCAAAGTGGTCGTATAAAAGAGACCGACATTTTGTATTAATGGATCAAATTTTTGCAATAATCGATTAATTTTTACATTAATTGATTGATTTTTTTTTATTTTTACAGCAATAATATATTAATTTTATAATCGTCTCCTAAAATAAAATTTATGAGACATCTTTCAAGAGGGCTTCATAATTTAGTATATCATATTAAAAATTATTAAATTAAGTATATATGATAGTGATACTCCATGTGAAATACTATTAAAATGTAAAGATTTTATATTTCATAAGATGCATGAGGATGATATATTGGTAGTTAATTAGCTTTAAAGGCAACTAATAATTTAATCATCTTTCCTTTTTAAGCAGTTGATGCCGTTTTAATTCGACTAAATTAAGGTTGATTAATATTATTTTAATAAAACTTAGGATATGATTTCTATTTGTAAGATGTGGCCCCCACACTAATTATTCCAAACTTATTTAATTAATTTCGTCGATGATGCTTTCAACGCGGCAATAAATTAATCCCAGTGTACACTCGAATATCTGACATATGTAGAGAGAGGATTGTTTCAATTATTTTCCCAACAAAAAAAATAAACAATTTGATTTTGCCCAAAAAAGAAAAAGCCCACCAACTTTACGATAATTGATACTCCCTCCGTCCCACGAAATTAGTCCCATTTGCTTTCGGCACAATAACTAAGGAGATAGAGATAAGAGAAATTAATAATTTATTAGTGTGAGTGGATTACTTTTCCATTTTTAGTAATGGGACAATTATATGGGACGAACTAAAATGGAAAATGAGACTAATTTCGTGGGACGGAGGGAGTATTATTTAATACAATAGGGATTATGTATCGATGAATAATGAAAGCATTTGTATATCAGAATATCTTTTTTCAAATATATAAATTTAAATAATACATTAGCCTACTTTTTATAAAGTATGAAAATGAAAAAAATAATTAATTATGTTAAATAAATCTCACATCGATTGTTGATAAAAGTTGAACTACTTTATATTTGGGAGAAATTACTATCCTTACAGGGGTCGTCTTTGTTAGAATAAGTTAAATACTCGTATGGTATCAGAATCTCTTAAAGTATCCTACATCAATTGGAGGTCTAGGCATATGTCACCTTATAATTGTGAAAGTCTCATTTTCATAAAATTAGGGAGAAATGTGATCTGAATATGGTATTAAAGTCGGGTAGCTTAATGTTAGGTTCCTTATGAAAGCTCCATGTTGTGTGTGGGAGGGTGTTAAAATATCCCGATGATAGAATTTTCATGAAATTTCATATACTGTGAGTGAGGGGGTGTATTAGAGTTCCATATTGATTGGAGATTTAGGTGTATATTACATTATATTGGTGAAAATTGTCTCTTCTTACAAACCAATTTGTAGGAAGAAAATATGATTTAACGTAGTCAATTTAATTATGATGATGGGAGCCTTTGATATTATGATTGTCGACAATTTGAAAAAAAAAAAAAATAGTGTGTGTGAGAAGGAAGAGTGTGTGTTAAACATGTTTTATATTAATTACGGATGAAAATTTGAATTACTTTATAATGGGAAAATTCCTTTTCTTTTATGTCAATTTTGTAAGGATGAATGGGATCTGAATTACTTTATAATGAGAAAAAAAAAAAAAAAAGTTATATGGCGATTTTGTAAGAAAAATATTGGAATATGAAATATAGAGTATTGAGATGTGTTCTTCGGAGAGACGAGGCAGGGCAGTTGTTATATATACCTTTCCGCGACTGGCACAATTAGCCTGTTTCCAATATCACTATTTTATTCGCAGCTACAAAATTCTGCTTCACCAAAAATTTCAGACAAAAAACTCTCAGTCTTCACTCCACCTTACCCATCCCTCTGTCTCCGCCTTTACCGGTTTTGCCCATAACCCCCAACGGGTTTCCTCAGCGATATATAAAGGCACAACAGTCATGGACATTGACTTCATGAAGAATGGCGGCGAAGATCAGATGGAATTGATGCTGATGCAGATGGAGAAGCTCCCCGATTTGTCGGGTGCCTACGCCGACGTCAACCATATTCCCATGATCGACTTCGCCGCCCACCACCACAGCAGCGTCACTGATTACCAAAACCTACACCATGCCTCCTCGCCGCCGCCGCCGCCGCTCGTCAGCCACCTGCACCCGCCGTCCGGGATATCGTTCTCCGCCCCTCAGGAGTCGCTGCCGTTTCTGCAGCAGGGCGGCGCCTCCAGCGGTGGGAGATGGAAGCCCGACGAATTCTTGGGGGAGAACGGCGGCGCGACGACGCAGAAGCGGAATTCGATGGCGGCGATGCGGGAGATGATATTCCGGATTGCGGCAATGCAGCCGATCCATATCGACCCGGAGTCGGTGAAGCCGCCGAAGCGGCGGAACGTGAAGATATCGACGGACCCGCAGAGCGTGGCGGCGCGGCACCGCCGGGAGAGGATAAGCGAGAGGATTAGGATATTGCAGAGACTGGTCCCCGGCGGGACGAAGATGGATACGGCTTCGATGCTGGACGAGGCGATTCATTATGTGAAGTTTTTGAAGAACCAGGTGCAGTCGCTGGAGCGGGTGGCGGCGAATAGACCGTCGGGGATTGGATTCCCGGTGCCGATGTCGAGTGGGAGCTATTTTCCGGTGGGCGGTAAAGGGTATCATCATCAAACGACGTCGCAGCATCTGGCCGAATAATAAAATCAATTTTAGTTTTAAATATTTGATGATGATAATATTTGTTGCTTAATTGTTGTAAAGAAAAGAAAGAGCTAGGGTCTTTCATTTCATTTGCCAAATTATGTCATGCATGTCTATGATCTCCAACAAATAATACTACAATCTTGGCATACCCAACTCTCTCTCTCTCTCTCTCTCTCACATCAAGAAATGCAGCTACAACGAACCGATAGATTTAACTAAAAACAATATATGTGATTTTCAGTGCATTTATCTTTAAGTAGAAAGGAATCAACACTGAATATTAGGCAGCCCCATGTGCAAACTATCTACAACCAGTATTGTTTGTCACGTAAGGAAAATTCTACCTATATTTCTAGAGACTAGAGAGAGGGGGCAATAAAGAGATTAGAAGGGGGACCAATGTAAAATCTTGATAGGGAGGGTTTGCTTTGCGGCAAAATGTCAACTAGCTACCGAAATACACATGCTCCATAAATCGCTACCTTCAACATTCCACAAACCCTACTACCTTATTCCCACTATTTATCTATTTCACAAATTTAACCGACTCTAAATTTAAATATTCAAATATGTTTTACTTTATCTTTTACATAGTGGTTTAATTTGATTTTAGATTTTTAAAACTAACTCAATTTCGATTTTCACAATATCTATATAATATACTAAATAGTTCTGAATTTTTTCGCCCACAACTGTCACATAAAAAAAAAAAATCATTCTACCCTCAATTCACTATATTGTTAATATTTAATTTTAATCATTATCAAATCAAAACCAAAAGACCAATCTACCCTTAGACAATATTCTGTTTCTAAATTTTCATGCAAATGATCATTAGACAATAGATAGAACCATCATTAAATTTCATTTATTTAATTATGTATTGTTACTTTCGTTTTTAAATGAAACAACATGTTAATTATATTTGATACAAATTTAAATTTCAGTTTTCTAAATTAGAATTTCAATACGTATATCATGTGTAAAAAATCCATTTAAACACTTCCATCCAAATAAAAACAAATTTATAGTATAAAATAGTTCATATTTATTTTCAAAATATTAGAGTATAGATATGCATGATATGCATGCATGATATTAGGGTTTGATAATTAGGGTTTCACAATTATCTTTTGTATCTTTTAGATTTTCCGTATCTTTTTCGTATCTTTCTGTACTTTATTTATATGTTTGATCAATGAATAATATTTTCGTGGCAAATATTCAAAACCCTATCATGGTATCAGCCTAACCGGTCCAAAATTTTTCCTCCCTCTCTCTCTCCCTCTCCCTCGGCTGCGCCAAATCTCTCTCGCTCTCTCTCCCGACGTGCGCTCTCGCTGCACGTCAACCCTCGCCCGGCGCCTGCTCTCGCTGCGCAACAGCGCGCTTCATCCCTCGCCCGTGCGGCTTCTTGCGCTGAATTTTTCCTCATGGCGGCAGATCCGGATCGTCTCCCGCTCGCCACGCTCGTCCACATGGTTACAATAAAATTAACCTCCGCGAACTTTCTTCTATGGAAGTCGCAATTGGTGCCGCTGCTCACGTGCCAGGATCTCCTCAAGTTTGTCGACGGCTCGGCTCCTCCTCCGCCGCTATCACTGCCCTCATCCGGCGGTGCTACTCTTCCCAATCCTGCATACGTTAAATGGCAGCAACAAGATCAACGGCTCTTAAGCCTCCTTCTTTCCACGCTTTCAGAGAAGCCATGGCAGAAGTACTCGGCTGTACTACGGCACGCGACGTTTGGTCTGCCCTCGACGTCGCTTTCAGCAATAAATCTAAAACTCGTGAGATCCGACTGAAGGACGAATTACAGCTTCTCAAACGTGGCTCACGGCCTGTTTCAGAATTTGCTCATGAATTTAAAGCCCTATGTGATCAGTTAGCGGCTATCGGACGCCCTGTTGATGATATGGATAAAGCTCATTGGTTTCTCCGTGGATTAGGCCCTACCCTTTCTGCTTTTTCTATTACTCAGATGGCTCTTACTCACTTACCAGTGTTTCGTGATCTTGTGTCCAAAGCAGAAAATTTTTCATTGTTTCAGGATTCTTTGGATTCTTCTCCGTCTGGTTCTCAGGTTGCCTTTTATGGGAAACAGAAATCTTCGAACTCCAATGACAAGGGCAAAGGTTACAAGGGCGATCAGACCAAATCTGGTGGTAGTTCGAAACCTTCTTCGAACAACGGCTACTATAACAAAGGCCGCGGTCGTGGCTCAAATAACCGACCTCCTCGTTGCCAAATATGTCGACGTGATGGTCACTATGCGACGTTCTGTCCTGACCGCTATGCTCGCCACCCTCCGTCCACGGCGAATCTTGCAGAAGCCTTCCAAGCCAATTGTTCTGTCTCCCCGGCATCCTCTTCCGACTGGTTTATGGATACGGGTGCTTCCGCGCATATGACTCCAGACACATCTTTCCTGGATTCCTCTGGGCCTTATTCTGGATCAGATCAAGTGGTAGTTGGTAACGGTGCTGCCTTATCTATCTCTCATATTGGTCGTTCATCTATTTCTGATTCCATTAATCTATTGGATGTTTTGGTTGTTCCGTCACTAACCAAGAACTTATTATCCGTCAGCAAATTGACATCTGATTATCCGGTGGATGTCTCTTTTTCTAATCAGCGTTTTATTGTTCAGCACCGCCAGACCAAGGATATTCTCGCTCGCGGTCGCCGTAGGCATGGTCTCTACATGCTAGATCACATCCAACCGGCGTTTGTTTCTCAGTTAAAGAATAGCACTACTCGTGCCTCTTTCGAACTATGGCATAGTCGTTTAGGGCATGTTCCTTTTGATGTTATTTCACTTTTATGCAAACAAGGACATATCTCTGTTACTTCCTGTTTGCCAAAACCTACTTTATGTTCTCCTTGTCAGCTTGCGAAAAGTTCTCGTTTACCTTTTCAGCTTAATGAAAAACGTTCTTTAAAAGTGTTGGATCTTGTGCATTGTGACTTATGGGGACCGGCGCCCGTAACTTCAACTGCTTAGTTTAAATACTATGTTATTTTTGTCGATGATTTCAGTCGCTTCACTTGGTTGTACCCTTTGCTTCGAAAATTGGATTTCTTTACTGTTTTGAAGGATTTTGCTGCCCTTGTTGAGAATTAGTTCTCTGTTTCCATTAAGCGTTTCCAAAGTGACGGTGGAACATAATTTACTAATCATGCTGTGCAGGATTATTTTCGATCAAAAGGGATACACCATACACGCTCTTGTCCTTACACTCCATCTCAGAATGGACGTGCGGAACGAAAGCACCGGCACATTACTGAAACTGGCCTCGCCTTACTGTTTCAATCTCGCCTGCCTTTATCTATGTGGGTCGATGCTTTATGCATGGCGACCTATCTTATTAATCGACTGCCTTCTGGTGTTCTCGACGGGCTTTCTCCTTTTAAGGTTCTTTTTGGTTGTGTTCCAAATTTTGGTAATTTTCATCCTTTCGGCTGCCGTGTTTAACCCTGTCTTCGAGATTATGCTGCAAATAAATTCTCTGAACGAAGCCTACCATGCATATTTATTGGTTACTCTTCGCATCATAAGGGTTATCGCTGTTTGGACCCTTCCACCTCCAAGATATATATTACTCGGCATGCTCGCTTTGGCGAGCTACACTTTCCTATGGCGACATCCGGGACATCCACTCCTATATCTCAGCTGGACATATCTCGATTTATTGAGCCCACGGCTATTACTCATGCTCCTGCTAAGCCGTCCTCGTCCATGCCCTCTCCGGCTTCGCCCTGCTCCGTTCCAGCGACGATTCCCGGACCTTGCTCTCTATGTTCGCCTTCCGAGAATCCAACACCAGCTCCGGCCGAGGTTCAGCGTCTTGATTCTCCCGCTCAGCCGACGCATGCGCAGCCCCAAGTCGAACCACCTCAACCATCGGCAGCAGCATCACATCCCATGGTTACTCGGGCTCGGGCAGGTATTTTCAAACCCCGCCATCTTGCATATTTTGCTAACACGGCACTTCATCAAGCTCTTTCAGCTTCTTCTGAACCGAAAGGCTACAAATTGGCTGCCAAGAATCCACTTTGGCTCGAAGCTATGAATGAAGAAATGCGAGCCCTTCAGAAAAATGGCACTTGGTCACTCGTTCCGCGGCCTCCTAACACTAATATAGTTGGCTCGAAATGGGTTTTCCGTACCAAGTATCGCTCAAACGGTACGATTGAACGGCACAAAGCTCGGCTTGTCGCACAAGGTTTCTCTCAAATCCCTGGCCTTGATTTTGATCATACCTTCAGTCCTGTCGTCAAAGCTGCAACAGTTCGCATTGTCCTATCTCTGGCCGTCCATCACGGCTGGTCTTTGCACCAACTGGACGTCAAAAATGCCTTTCTTAACGGGCACCTCTCCACACCATTTTATATGGAGCAGCCTCCCGGTTTCACTGATGCTCGGTATCCAACTCATGTCTGTCGCCTCTCCAAGGCTTTATATGGTCTCAAGCAAGCTCCTCGTGCTTGGTTTGAACGCCTAAGCACCTTTCTTTTATCTATGGGCTTCATATGCAGTCGATCTGACACATCCCTTTTCATTTACTGCCGTCAGTCTATCAGAATTTACCTCCTGGTTTATGTTGATGACATAATTGTCAATGGAAATAATTCTTCTCATATTTCAGCCTTTATTCGTCGCATGAACTCTGAGTTTTCTATTAAAGACATGGGACGTCTGAGCTATTTTCTCGGCCTTGAAGTTACCTACACTGAAGATGGATTTACTTTATCTCAAGCCAAGTATGCTCGCGACATTCTCACTCGGCATGACTTAATTGATGCAAAGCCGGTACACACGCCGCTGCCTGCCGGCGTTGCGCTCTCTACTGACGGCGAGCCTTACTCTGATATCACAAAATTCCGATCAATTGTTGGCGCTCTTCAGTATCTAACTATTACCCGTTCGGATATCTCGTTTGCAGTCAACCACGTCAGCCAGTTTCTCCAGTCACCAACCGCTGAGCATTTCGAGGCAGTCAAACGCGTTCTGCGTTATGTAAAAGGTTCCCTCTCGCATGGCCTTCTATTTTCACGGAATTCTTCATGCGACCTTGCGGCATACTCTGATGCGGATTGGGCACGCTGTCCGGACACAAGACGGTCCACTTATGGATATGCAATCTTTCTGGCTGGAAATCTGGTTTCTTGGAGCTCGAAGAAGCAGCCTACCGTCGCTCGATCGAGCTGCGAATCGGAATATCGTGCGATGGCGAACACAGCAGCTGAAGTTCAATGGATATTATCACTTCTTTGAGAACTTGACATCGCTTTAACACAATCGCCGATTCTGTATTGCGATAATAATAGCGCCATATTAATTTCTCAGAACCCGATTGCTCACAAACGTGCGAAACACATTGACATAGATTATCATTTTGTTCGGGAACTCACCTTGGATGGTAAACTTGTGACGTCTCACATCCCTTCCGAACTGCATATCGCTGATATTTTTACCAAGTCTCTTGCTCGACCTCTGTTTGATGAATTTCGTCGCAAGCTACGTGTCTCTCAAGTTCCGTCACTCGCTTGAGGGGGGATATTAGAGTATAGATATGCATGATATGCATGCATGATATTAGGTTTTGATAATTAGGGTTTCACAATTATCTTTTGTATCTTTTATATTTTCCGTATCTTTTCCGTATCTTTCTGTACTCTATTTATATGTTTGATTAATGAATAATATTTTCGTGGCAAATATTCAAAACCCTATCACAAAAAAAATAATAATACTTTAACTATATTACATAGAAAATAAATAAAAAATTTTATTTTTTGAAAAATAGGTTGGTCCGGTGGCGCCAACAAACCGTGACTGTCTAACCCAATTTATTTCAATTAAATATATTTTTTTTTAAAATGTTTAACTCGAATTATTTGGATCAAGTCTCGAATATCAAACTAAATTGATATCTCAACATATTAAGAATATCCAAATTATATTTACATAAGGTACGGGTAGAAGTATAATTATAAAATAAGGCAATACTGTATATATAACGTAGGGTAATCTGCATGTGTGAGGACGACTATTGATTGGTGAAGTCGCAAATTTAGAAGATACGAATAAGTGGGCATGTCCAATTTGACATACACAACAGAGTTGACAATCTATTAATTTAGCATTATATTAATATATTATCGTATTAATGGATATATATTATTATAATGTATTAGAAAATAGTTATATTTGGAAAAAAAAAAGAAAAAATTGTGTCTAATGGTCTAACGAGTTTCTTCTGTACCTAACTGATTTTTTCATACTCTTCTCAAATGTTAAATAAGATGAAAAAATATTAATGACTACGTTACACTATTATTTTAAATGTTTATTACTATTATTTTAATCTATATTATGCAAAATTTATATTAAATTAAAGATTATTTTGGTTTCTTTTATTTAATAATGGTCATGTTTATCGAAAGAAATATAAATAAAAATGCAAATTATTCTTTTTAAGATCTCAATTACGATTTATTACTGATGGAGTCTACTAGAAAGAGAACCTTTGTGTACTTTTATTTTGTTACGTTGTATTCTTACTTGACAAAAATAAAAGTTAGTGGCATTATGGCTTTCTTATGATTTTTGTATGACCCAAATGACTGATTTAGAAAGTTATAAATAATGTACTCATTTCTTTTATCATAATTAATATAATAAAAAAGCTGACAATTATATTATCAATTCCTATCATTATAATTAATATCTAATGATGAACAAAAGTGAAGCTATGAGAGCCGCCAACTCACCAAGCTATCAAGAAGAAGATGCAGCCTACTTAGTTAAGCGGGATTCCAAGTGGAAACCGAAGAAACCCTTCCATACTGATTGTCCAGCTGGTCAGTCGAGCTTAGTGCAGGAGAAGCCAACAACACCTGGCTCTCAATCTAAGGAGGAAGAGAGCTCAATTGCAGAGCTTAAAGAACAGATGAGGAAACTTTCCAAACTCCTCGAGAAGGGTAAAGGAAAGAAGGAAGCATATGATGCAGATGAGAAGAGGTTCATCAAAAGAACCCCCAGAGCATGCTTCCAATGTGGCTCATCCGAACAACTTAAGTTCGATTGCGCTTCTGTGGACAACGAAGAAAGGGAAAGACTTCAAAAAGTCTTTGAGCGCCGAGCATCAAAGGTTGTAGCACAAGCCATGCTAACTAGAGCAGAGATGTCGAACATCCCCGGTCATGATGAGGACTACTCATCGGAAGAAGAAGCTGATGGGGAAGCACTTCTGGCGTTCCCGGTAGTATTTGGAGAAGAGACTAAGGATGACCTCGAAGCTGAATCGGAGACAACTCTCACTGCTTCAAGTGAACAGGTAATCACCTCATCTGTTATTATTCAGTCAGCATATGGTTTTGATGAATCTGAGTCTTACTGTTCAGACTCAGAGGAAATCACATCAGACATTTTATCGCATGAATTTAAAAAATATATATATATATGAAATTAAAAATGTCTTAGCTGCTGAAAACATCTCACTAAGATCTAAAGAGGAAATTACAAAATCAAGATCTATTAGTGATGAATTAGAAAAGTTAAAGGTAGAACACTCACCACTGCTCTTGAATTTTGAAAATTGAGAATCTGAGTGTAAAACCTTGAATATAACTATCCTCGAGCAATATGAAAAACTCTGTTTCTTTAATAAAGGCTCAAGAGGTCATGATGAAGTGATGCAAAGCATGAGAGAGCCTTCAGATAAGTACTAAGAGACCTATTGTTTTTATTAAAGAAAACCTTAGTTTATAGTCTAAGTTAAGCGATAAATGGGTAACAATTCAATCACCAGGTCATACTGGTAGTGCTAAAAGTTGGTTAGCCAACAACCCCAAGCTGACGGATCAAAATGAGAAAAGTAAGCCCAAGATAAAAGGTAAGTTGATCATACAACAAAAACCTAAGCTGGTAAAATCTCATACTGACAGGAACTTAGTACGATCTCAGAAGTTGACCAAGCAGTATGATCCTACTGCGAGGAAGTCAACTTACTTGATTAGTTCAGCCAAGCAGATTGTACACTCTGTGAGGAAACTGAACACCCAACCCGGTTAGTATACTATTCGGGGAACCAAATCTCAAGTACATCTTGAGAGGAAGAATATACCAAGTAGGGGGAACACCTACTTGAGGCCAGAGCAAACTCACGATTTTTATTTAAAGGCTATGAAGGCTAACCAAGGTGATTCACACTTGTGCAACAAGTTGCCATCAAGGTTTTCACATCCGGAACACAGTTTCTGAGGTTCTCAAAAGAAAAGCAATCACAAGAGAACATCACACACAACCACACCTTCCCAATAAAAAATCATGCATTATTTTAAAAAGAAGGGAAAGGTTTCTGCTATTAACAACATCACTACATCTGTTGTTAAAATCACAAAAGTGTGGATTCCTAAAGGAATAATAACATGAGCTAAATGTTAAATTCTTGTGAATGCAGGAACAAGTACAGAAGGAAAAAAGTGAATGGATCCTCGACAACGGATGCTCAGCTCACATGACAAGAATCAAAGAATTCTTTTCAAAGCTAAATATGATTTGAGGACCACCAGTGCTATTTGGTCACACCTTTAAAGGAAGAGTAGTTGGAAGAGGATGAATCGAACAAAATGGGCTGAGAATTATAAATATATCACTCGTCACCAATCTGAAGCATAATTTACTCAGTGTCAGTCAACTCAGCGAAAGCGGATATAATATCACCTTTGAGGAAGCTGAGTGTCAGTTCAAAGATAAGGACACTGGAGACATCAAGCTGAGGGGAGTTCACAAGGGTGGACTCTATGTTGTAGACTGACTGAGTGGGCAGACTGGTTCATGCTTTATTGCCACCAGTACATCAGAGTCAAACTGGTTGTGGCACAAGAGATTAAGCCATCTGAATTTCAAAACAATCAACTATTTGGCTAAGCATGACTTGGTAAAGGGATTACCAAGCGGAGTGTTCAAGAATGAAGGAGTATGTAAGGCTTGTCAGCAAGGAAAGTAGACAAATGCATCCTTCAAGAACAAAGCAGTCAGCCCAAACACTACCCAAGTGCTGGAGTTACTTCACATGGACTTGTTCAGTCCTATAACTCCCCCAACCATTGGTGGAAAAAGGTTCTTGCTTGTAGTGGTAGATGATTACTCGCGCTACACATGGATCAAACTTCTCAGAACTAAGGACGAAGTGAAGATCATGCTGCCAAAATTGATCATGCGAGTACAGAATCAATGAGAGACTACAGTGAAGAGGATCATATCTGACAATGAGACAAAGTTTTGCAACAATCCTTTGATGGACTTCTGCACGGAAGCTAGCATCGGGCATGAGCGTTCAACTCTAAGATCTCCTCAGGAGAATGGCCTTGCAGAACGAAGGAATTGAACACTGAAGAAAGTTGTTCGAACCATGCTGGCAGAGACTAGCTTAGGTGAGAGATTTTGGGGCGAAACATTGATGACAACATGTTACACTCAAAATAGAAGTGCCATCAATGACAGACTTCAGAAGACCCCATATGAAGTATATCATGGTAAGCCTTCCTTAGCTCATATTCGTGCGTTTGGTTCAACATGTTATATTCACAATAATGGTAAGTCAAAGTTGAATACTTTCTCTCCCAAGGCTGATGAAGGTGTGTTTCTTAGATTTAGGCACCCATCTCACAAGGGATATCGAGTATTCAATAAAACTACTAAGCTTGCGAAAATAACATGCAATGTTACTTCTTATGAATCTACTTTAGTGTGCAGGACCATGAGAGAGTTGGAAGAGAGTCTTCCTGAGATCAATGATGTCAATAAACAGTCAAACGCAAATGCTTCCAATACTAAGCTGACTATCACGACTGGAATCTCTCAACCAACACCTCGTTTGACCATCAGACAATCGAGAGGGTCGATGATGCTAACGATTATGGTGAGACCTCGAATTCCACAACCCTAAGAGAATGCATAAATCAAAGGGGAATTCACACTGGTGTCTTCCAAGCTGACAATGTTGAAGAAGAAAATGAAGACCCAGGAAATCAGACTGGTATTGATGAAGACCAGAATGAAGATCAAGAAGCTAGGATTGAGGATACATAAGCTTGGACTGTAGATGGATCTCACATTAAAGACAACACTCAGAATCAGTCTACAGTCATACCTGACCAAGACACCATTGATGATTTATTAGAAGATGAAGTCATTCCCGAAGATCAATATATTTCTAAAGTGTCGGACACAGGGGAGCACATCAATAAGCCATTCACTCAATCCATTGAGGTCGATGAACTTCAACGACTCAAATGGCTTTGCAATCATCCAGAGGAAGATGTATTGGATGACATTGCCAATCCAGTCCGGACAAGACAGGGCAATGCACTAGTTACATTATACATTTCTCAGATTGAGCCGACATGGGTAGCAGATGCACTTCAATCAGCCAACTAGATTAATGATATGCAATAGGAACTTGCAGAATGCACTCACAATCATGTTTAGGACTTGGTAGATTGTTTGTCACATCAGTTTGTGATTGTAACCAAGTGGGTTTTAAAAACAAGTGAGATGAAGCTAGTAACATAGTCAGAAATAAGGCTAGACTAGTTGCCAAAGGATATGCGCAGTGCGAAGTAATCGACTTTGACGAAACCTTTGCCCCTATAGCCAGACTGGAGGCTATTAGGCTATTTCTAGCATATGGTGCATATCATGGATATCTATCAGATAGACGTGAAGAGCACCTTTCTCGATGGTGAATTATTGGAGGAAGTATATGTGAAGCAACCTCCTGGATTTGAATAAGAAAAGCAAGTCTACAAGCTGCGGAAAGCATTATATGGATTGAAGCAAGCACCGCGAGCTTGGGATTAGACCTTATCACAATTCCTACTGAATAATGGATTCAAGAAAGGAAAAGGGACAGGACTCTGTTTCGAATCAAGAATCAAGAGGATATCCTACTAGTCCAGATCTATGTCGACGACATTATTTTTGGGTCAAGGAAATTGAGCCTTTTGCGAGAAATTTTCCCAGCTTATGCAGAGTAACTTTCAGAGGAGTATGATGGATAAATGAAGTACTTCTTAGGACTTCAAGTCCATCAGTCCAGCGAAGGGATTTTCATCAATCAAAAGAAGTACACCAAAGATCTTATCAACAAGTTTCTTCCAGAAAAGACTAAGTCTCTGAGGATTCCTATGAGTACAAGCGTACAAATCACATTGGATGAAGATGGAGAGTCAATCGATCCATCAACATACTGAGGAATCATAGGCTCACTCCTATACTTGACAACTAGCTGACCTGATATTTCTTATGTCGTCGGAGTATGCGCAAGATTTCAAGCTAATCCGAAGAAATTGCATATAGATTTTGCCAAGAGAATTGTAAGATATCTGAAGTGTACTGAGTCACTTGGAATCTGGTATCCTAGATGCGACGAGCTTATTTTGAACGGATACTCAAACACAGACTTCAGAGGTTATCACATTGATTGCAAGAGCACGAGTGGGACTTGTTAGTTTCTTAGAAATAAGTTGATCAGCTTGTTCAACAATAAACAACACTCGGTTGCAACGTTTACTACTGAAGCTGAGTACGTTGCTGCTACTAGTTGATGTGCACAAATATTATGGATCAAACAACAACTGCTCAATTATGAGGTGAACTCAAGATGTGTTCCCATCTACTACGATAATAACAGCGCAATGTGCGTCACGAAGAATCCGGTTCATCACTCTAAGACCAAACACATTGACTTACAACATCACTTTATTCGTGATCATGTCGAAAATAAGGATATAAGTGTGGAGTACATTCTACTGAAGATCAACTTGCAGACATCTTCACAAAACCACTTCCAGAAGCTCTCTTTAATGAGCTTTGTATTAAACTCGGTCTTATGGAGTTTGATGAGATAAAAGAAGGAGAAGAATGAGTCCAAACTCTCATTCACTATTATTGATTTCTGAAGTATATGGTTTTTGTACTGAGTCCAAGCTCTCAGTGCATGGAATTTTGATTGTAAATATTATACTGAGTCCAAGCTCTAAGTATACTATCTTCAATATTCACTTAAAAACGTAATCTATCAATATATACTAAGTCCAAGCTCTCAATATACCATGGGTATATCGGTCGTACATATATTAAGTATGTGATATTGTACTAAGTCCAAGCTCTCAGTATATTATTTTGGAATATCCATCAAGTGGTAGAAGACGGTGTAGTGGACTAAGATTGAGTCCAAGCTCTCAATCTTTAAAGATTGTTGAAGACGGAAAGATGCAGATTAAAATTAAGTCCAAGCTCTCACTTTTCTTTGAAGATTGAAGAATATAAGCTGACGGAGACATGTACTAAACATTTCCATTTAGTTCGAGCATACTAAGCTAAGATCATGTCAATCTTACAAGACGTGCTAATGACTACATGAAGGCAGGACATTTGATTTGCCAAATCGCGTATGTGATACACCACATTTAATCCAATTAAATGCGAAGGATTCTCAACAAACATCTATATCTTCCATCGAAATCTGTGGCTTAACGACAGTAAGCCAGGTCAACACTTTCGGGACTTATGGAGAAAAGCCACGTCTCATCCCACAATGCACATCGTATGCATAGGGCACCTCAACCGTCACCGATTTTCCAAAAGACGATCAGACTTCACGGTACATAATCTCAACCATCAAAATTTCTATATTACACTAATGCTCGCCCAAGCTATAAATAGGGTTCTACTTCGCTGTTCTTGCGGATATCTTTCTTGTCGAACCCTTTCTTCTAATAGACAATACTTTGAAACATTTTTCTTTCTACCCTTCAAATTGGTCTCGATGAAGAAGGAGCCAAAGTCGGCCGACATATCAAGATCTACCCTTTTTGGGTGCGGTTAAAGAGGGGGAAGAAGTATGGAAGGTGCAGAAGAAATCAGAAGATTCAATTTCTTCTTTAGGAACACTGCTCAATGCTCAGAGTGACATGCCAACAACAGATAGCTGGGGCATAGTCACTTAGAGAGCTTTTTCACCTCGTCTCCATGTCGATCAATGACAACATCATGAAGGGCAGACTAAGAAATGAAGAAAGGAGCCAGGAGGTGGGGAGAGTGTAGGGTTTTCCCGTGAACCGAATCACCAAAACCAAATTGAACCGGATCGATCTATGGATATTGCTCATAATTAAAATTCTCAAAACCCTAGCATGCTCCTATGAATTTAATACGAAGAATTGTGGATTTAGGGTTTACCGTAACTCCGTCGAGTCTGAACCGATCTTTCGCGTTTGAATTCCAAATCTCAATTCAACCACGCGATCCGATTTAATCTGCGGAAACAGAAATTAGAGATCTAATTTCTTAGATTAAAATTGAAACAGAAAGAGAAGGAAGAAAGAAAATCTGTTCTCCAGATTAGATCTTCAGGGTTGTGTCCCAATGCTGTTCAGATCTACTACTGGTGAGGACTCCGTAGATCTGTATTCTGAGCAGGACCAGAATCGAAATTCTCCTCCTTTGAACTCCAAAAGTGGCGCCTCCTCTCTCTCTAGGGTTTAGTGTGTTTCAACTGTCTTGCAACTTATGAGAGAGAGCTGTCTATTTATAGACCTAGGGTTGGAAACCCTAATGGGCAATTTTGGGCTCAATTCAGCATATTTAATTGGGCCAGTCCTGGGACCTAATGCAAATAATAAAGTGGGCCTGTAAATTAATTAATTATGAGTCCACAACCCAGGACACAATTAATTAATTAATATTAATTCTTTTTCACCACAGAATTAATACTGACCTACCCCTTTATTACCACGTTATGAGAATGGGCTGCATTAATTGAGAATCCCCATATTTAAGGTTACCGGACATCCATTAATTAATCGGAGCCTCTGACAAGCTCTAACTACAATTAATTAATATCTTATAATTCCTGAGTAGTACCACTCAAACCTTATCACTCGTGCCTGAACTTAATCAACCTGCAGGACTTTGGCACGATGAATGTTATTGAGCTCCTCAGAGAATGTCCCCATCCTATTACTCAGATATGGTTACCTAAGTCCAGACTCAGGCGGTACTACACGAACTGCTATTACCCAAGATGCGGATATACGAGCACGTTACTTAGGCTCTCCACCATGGCAAGTCAAAGCAACACTCAACTCGTGCAAACCCCTGAACCTTCGTTAGGGTTTGGACTCAATCAATATAACAAGATCTTTTATTCGCTGATGTCAGACAGACGAATATATCTCACTGCGGTCCATCAATACGCCACCTCTGTGTACCAGCATGTCAAGTAACCAAGACAGACTACTTATTCCGACAATGCCGCAGCCATCCGGACAGACGTATCCTCATACGCTATCTCGGCTGTGATCATGTTTATGTCTCACTAGGTCAAGTGATCATACTGTCTTCTGCGATCTACAACACGCCGTATGATCGTCCCTATCGGTGAGACAAGAGGATACCATTGTTCACACATGTAAGATTGTTAACAGATAAGAGAAATAAATCGTTGTATACTCATTGTAATAAATGCTTTCAGTATACAAAACCCATCAATCTCCCACTTATACTCAAAGCATAACTAAGCTATTACAGAGTATACAGTCCGTCTATCTAGTCTGTTGTCACTTTAACCACTATCAGTGGTCGGCATCCACCTCAGACCCAGCTCACGAATATGTCTTTCGTAAACTTTCTGCGGCAAGCTCTTTGTAAACGGATCAGCAAGATTGTCAGCAATGTTAATCTTCTTAATCAGCACATTGCCCCTCGATACGATTTCTCGTATGATATGGTACTTTCTCTCTATGTGTTTGCTTGCCCTGTGAGACCGCGGTTCCTTTGAGTTTGCCACTGCACTAGAGTTATCACAATAAATTGTGATGCTCCTTGGCAAACTCGAGATCACGCCCAACTCTAAAAGGTAGTTCCGGAGCCACACCCCCTCTTTCGAGGCGTCGGAGGCGGCGACATATTCCGCCTCCATGGTGGAGTCAGCAATGCATTTCTGCTTTGAGCTCCTCCAAGATACAGCCCCACCTCCCAGGGTAAACACATATTCTGAGGTCGATTTCTTCTCATCCTGGTCCCCTTAGAATTCCGAGTCTGTATAACCCATATGGCACAAATCCTCACTTTGATAAACTAGGCAGAAGTTCCTAATTCTTTTCAAATACTTGAGGATGTGCTTTACAGCAGTCAAGTGCGCCTGTCCAGGGTTAGACTGATATCTTGCTGCCATGCCAACGACATAACAGATATCTGGCCTGGTACACAGCATCGCATACATGAGATTACCCACCGCCGAAGCGTATGGTACAAGACTCATCTCGTCTTTCTCCCGCTGTGTCAGAGGACACTGCCCACCAGAAAGACGAACGCCATGTCTGAAAGGTAGCAAGCCTTTCTTGGCGAGTTGCATGCTGAACCGGGCTATCATAGTGTCCAAATAGGATGCCTGGGATAAGTTCAACATTCTTCTCTTACGATCTCGTTAGACTTTAATCCCAAGAATGTAGCCAGCTTCTCCCATATCCTTCATTTGGAACTGTTCGGATAACCAAACTTTGATTTCGGACATCACTCCCTCGTTGTTTCCAAATAGGAGTATGTTATCAACGTATAGTGCAAGGAAGACCACGCTCCCACTGACACAAAGTCGGTAAACACAACTTTCGTTTTCCAACTGTGCAAATCCATAGGATTTAATCACATCGTTGAAACGTAAGTTCCACGACCTTGAAGCTTGCTTAAGTCCATACAAGGACTTCCTAAGCTTCCAGACAAGATGTTCTTCGCCCTTGCTTATGTAACCCTCGGGTTGCTGCATATAGATGTCTCTACCTTCTTCAAGGTAACCGTTTAGAAAAGCGGTTTTGACATCCATCTGCCAGATCTCGAGGTCCATATGCGCAGCTATGGCAAGGACTATCCGGATGGATTTGAGCATCGCTACGGGTGAAAAGGTTTCGTCATAGTCAATGCCTTCTTTCTGACTATAACCCTTTGCCACCAGCCTGGCCTTAAATGCCGTGATCTTTCCATCCACCCATTTCTTTCTTTTGTATACCCATTTGCACCCTATGGCCCTAAAGCCATCCGGCAAATCAGTTTTCTGGTATACATCCATAGCAGTTATGGATTCAATTTTAGAATCCATGGCGACACGCCATTTGGCAACATCCTTGTCCTGCACTGCCTCTTCGTAAGTCAGTGGGTCAGAGTCCTCATGTCCGTCTTCCGGGCTCAAGTCCGAAGACTCACCCACGAACATGTACCTTTTCGGTTGGAAAATAACTCTCCCACTGTGACGAGACATCGGTGCCGTGTCAGTAGTAGGTGCAGCGACTTGTGGTCCTGCACCTTGCACTGAAGAACGTGTCTGTGGTGCTGTGCCTCTCACAGGAGCACCCACATCTACACGTTCCCCTTCCCTTGGAATTGCATTCTCGTTCTCAATTTCTTGAAGAACGATATCACTCCTTGACCTATGATTACTCACATACTCGTCCTCCAAGAATCTAGCGTTGGTGCTAACAACGACTCTTTGACTCTCAGGACAGTAAAAGTAACCACCTTTCGTTTGCCTGGGATACCCTATGAACAGCATTACTTTTGACCTTCTTTCTAACTTATCAGGTTCCTTCGACAGTACGTGTGCCGGACAGCCCCATACTCTAAACTTGCACAAACTAGGTTTGCGACCAAGGAAGAGCTCAGAAGGCGTCTTAGGAACTGATTTAGAAGGCACCACATTAAGCACGTAAGCTGCTGTTTCCAATGCGTAGCCCAAAAATGAAATTGGTAAGTTTGCATAACTCATCATTGATCTTACCATCTCTAGAAGAGTTCTATTTCTTCTTTCAGCTACACCGTTTTGCTGGGGAGTACCCGGTGCAGTCCACTGGGATGTAATCCCATTTTCTGACAAATATTGCAGGAACTCGTTACCGAGGTATTCGCCACCGCGGTCAGATCGCAGCGACTTGATAGTTTTCCCGGCCTTCTTTTCTACTTCAGCCTTGAACTCTTTGAATTTCTCAAAGCATTCAGACTTGTAGCGAAGCAGGTAAACATATCAGTACCTTGAGTAGTCGTCAATGAAAGTGACGAAGTACTCGTACCCTCCACGAGCCTGCGTGGACATCAGTCCACATAAGTCAGAATGGATCAATTCCAACACTTCCTCTGCTCGAGACTGACTAGCCTTGAAAGGCCTAGTTGACATCTTGCCCTCGATACAGGATTCGCAGACTTGATAAGGTACAGCCCGGACTAGGTCCAATGTACCGTCATCTGCAAGTCTTTGAATCCGCTTCAAGCTGATGTGACCGAGTCTCAAGTGCCAGAGATATGTAAGATCCTCATCAGAAGAAGTAAGTTTTCTCTTCGTAGGATTATCAGTTACGGATGAATTACATGCAATACTTGAGGACAGATTTGATCAAAGCAACATAGAGATTGTAAATCAACATACCATAATGGACAACATTGTTATTACCAATGAAAAAATCATAAATAACAAATATCCATAAAAGTTGATGAAATTTGTCCTGCCGATAAACCACGGCCCACAAATAAACTCTCAAATGTACTTAATTCATCAAAACATAAAGAAAAGAAAACTCCATGAAGCTCCGTCATAAAACGTTGCCTTCATCCAGTTTGGTATCTCCTTGCCATCACTCACCAGCCTTGTCGGCACGGTCCCCTGCAAAGTATAACAACATGATCAACAAGTCAGCGCTTACAGCTCTTGGAAGAGCAATGCCGCACTCTAATCATGCTTCAGTTATACATGCAGATGGCATACCCTGTCTGGCCTTGTAGGCCTGACAATCTTTCCTCCTATGTCCTTTCTTACCTCACCTGAAAACATTTGTCCCTCGAAGTTTCCCCATAGGCTTATTAACAGCTCCCATGTCCTTCGTAGTTACCTTTCCAGCCTTCTTCTTAATTGCTCTTTTCGGCTTCATACCTTTCGATACAGCAGAGTGATTACCAGAAGTAGCTAAGGCAACCTTCTAAGGATTCATAACCGATTCCACTACCATCAAGTCATTGAGCAACTCGTTAAAAGTATACTCCTTCTTGTTCATGACAAAAATCAGTCTGAAACTCTCAAAGGATTTGGGTAGAGAGTTCAGTATGATATCGACTTTAGCCTCATCGTCAATACCTCCACTGTGCACAGTTAGCTCATCCATGAGGTGAGTCATGGAAACTACGTGCTCTCTCACTCGTTGTAATAGTCTACTTCCTCTTGCGAGGATTCAGTAGTGGGCACTTATAGGACAAAGTACTTGTAGAACGAACATGTGTTCTTCCACAATCAGGTTGTATTCAAGGTTGCATTTCCATTCCAGGAATTTTGGACCAGTTAGAGAATTTTGTGCGAGAATATTGATAACACTAGACATAGACATATCCGAAACAATAAAATTCTTAAATAAGAACATACATGTTGAACTTCGAAAACAAATGCATTGAAAACCTTTTAATAAATCAAATAAAAATGTTTTCCACTAATTGCCCAAGAGTTCCCATCGCAAGCTACACTCGTAGACGTTTACGATGTCACCCTCAACCAGAACTGCGGGTTTTAAGCCCCAATCCATTTAATTTCACTACCATGTCAGGATGCTTTTGACACTAGAAATTAATAATTAGTGAAAACCTTAGACCATGCCATCTCTCAAGAACAGGGATGCAATTCTTGCATTATATTCTAAGATGCTTCTAAGCAATTAACCACAAATTTAACTCCGGCCAAAAGAGACAGTTTAGCATGGCACGTAACCATACCGCACAGCCCTTAAAGCTTTTGTTATCTATAATTTAAATCAATCCTAGAATACTTGTGAAAGAGGTCTACGCAAGCTACACATGTAGACGTTTACGCAAAGCCCTCCCACTATTCACATGATTTAAATTGTTTGTCTAGAAATCCCAACAACCGTACCCATGCACCTCCGGAAACTAGCAAGCTACACTCGTAGACGTTTACTAGAACGATAGATACACTTACAGCCTAGGACCGCTTTGTGGAGGTCTATTGATTTTAATTAAAAAATCTGCTTAGTATTTTTCTTTTAAAAGGTTTCTTTATGCGCACACATAATTTCCTTGTTATTATATTTTCCAAATTTTTGCATGTAATTAAACAAGCCCAAAAATTCCCAAAATATAATCCAACAAAAGAAATTAATCACATAAGCATGCTTGGAAAACTGTAAATAATAAAAGCAGTAAAACATGCTTTTCCTATTATCTACACATGCTTAAATTGCGCACATAAATAAATCACATATCATACGAGGACAATTAAGGCAAATAAAAATTCCTCGTGGCCCCACAAAATAGAAAAAAAAAATCTATCTATTACGAATTTGAATTTTGAATTAATTTGGATAAATCCAAATCTTTTCAAATCTTCCAAATCTTCAAGGGCCTTCAAATCTGGATACACCAAATCTTTTGGATTTTTAGGCCTTTGTGATCTGATGATTTGCCCTAACCCTAATGCAAACCCTAGGGTTTACACAGGATTGCACAAACCACAAAAACACAAGCCACCGCCACCGACCGTCGCCGCGCGCGCACCGCGCACCCGCGGCTTCATCCGCGCGCGCTCGCCGCTGTGTCCAGCACCGCCGCCGGCCACCTGCGCCGCACGCCCTCGCGTGCCGTCGCCCGTGCCGCCGCGGCTCGCTGCCGCCACCGTCGCCCGCGGCTGCATGCGCGCGCGGCCTCCTGCCGCCGCCGTGCACCGCCCTTCGTCGGCTCCGTCTTTGTTCTTCGTCCTCGATCCGTCCAATTACATAAATTTGAAAAATTACAGAAATCTATTCTATTACAATTTTCAAATCTACACTAATCACGGATTTTCTCGTAATTTTACAAAACAATTCAGCCCTACACGGATAAACCACCACGGGCTGAATCAACGGGTTGCCACGAGGAACAAAAACCAACATCCACAAAATAAATTCATACATTCATATAGAATTCAATTATGAGCAACAGAGCCATAAATCAGAAACCTCGCTCTGATACCAATTGTAGGGTTTTCCCATGAACCAAATCACCAAAACCAAACTGAACCGGATCGATCTATGGATATTGCTCATAATTAAAATTCTCAAAACCCTAGCATGATCCTATAAATTTAATATGAAGAATTGTGGATTTAGGGTTTACCATAAATCCATCGAGTCTGAACCGATCTTTTGCGTTTGAATTCCAAATCTCAATTAAACCACGCGATCCGATTTAATCTGCGGAAACAGAAATTAGAGATCTAATTTCTTAGATTAAAATCGAAACAGAAAGAGAAGGAAGAAAGAAAATCTGTTCTCCAGATTAGATCTTCAGTGCTGTGTCCTAATGCTGTTCAGATCTACTACTGGTGAGGACTCCGGTAGATCTGTATTCTTAGCAGGACCAGAATCGAAATTCTCCGCCTTTGAACTCCAAAAACGGCGCCTCCTCTCTCTCTAGGGTTTAGTGTGTTTCAACTGTCTTACAACTTATGAGAGAGAGCTGTCTATTTATAGACCTAGGGTTGGAAACCCTAATGGGCCATTTTGGGCTCAATTCAGCATATTTAATTGGGCCAGTCCTGGGACCTAATGCAAATAATAAAGTGGGCCTATAAATTAATTAATTCCCATGTCCACAATCGAGGACACAATTAATTAATTAATATTAAGTCTTTTTCACCACATAATTAATACTGACCTACCCCTTTATTATCACGTTATGAGAACGGGCTGCATTAATTGAGAATCCCCATATTTAAGGTTACCGGACATCCATTAATTAATCAGAGCCTCTGACAAGCTCTAACTACAATTAATTAATATAATTCCTGAGTAGTACCACTCAAACCTTATCACTCGTGCCTGAACTTAATCAGCCTGCAGGACTTTGGCACGATGAATGTTATTGAGCTCCTCAGGGAATGTCCCCATCCTATTACTCGGATATGGTTACCTAAGTCCAGACTCAGGCGGCACTACACGAACTGCTGTTACCCAAGATGCGGATATACAAGCATGTTACTTAGGCTCTCCACCATGGCAAGTCAAAGCAACAGTCAACCCGTGCAAACTCGTGAACCTTCGTTAGGGTTTGGACTCAATCAATATAACGAGATATTTTATTCGCTGATGTCAGACAAACGAATATATCTCACTGCGGTCCATCAATACGCCACCTCTGCGTACCAGCATGTCAAGTAACCAAGACAGACTACTTATTCCGACAATGCCGCAGCCATTCGGACAGACGTATCCTCATACGCTGTCTCGACTGTGATCAGGTTTATGTCTCACTAGGTCAAGTGATCATACTGTCTTCTGCAATCTACAACACGCCGTATAATCGTCCCTATCGGTGAGACAAGCGGATACCATTGTTCACACATGTAAGATTGTTAACAGATAGGAGAAATAAACCGTTGTATACTCATTGTAATAAATGCTTTCAGTAAACAAAACCCATCAGAGAGATGAAAAGGGAAGACATTCCTTCCCAATAAGTGCACAGCTCCACCACCTCCCAGACTGCAAACAGCTGGAAGACCAATGACCGAGGAGGTGAAAAGCTAGTCAGCATATCAAGTTGCCTTCCTTGGATGAAGTATTAAGATCAGATCCAACAACAGTCAATTGGAAGACGATGAAGACCAAAAAGAGCTCAGTATAAATTTGTAATAGTTTTGTATAGGTTTCCTAGAGTTAGTTTATCCTTGTACTTGTAATCAAAATTATTAAAGGATAACCTAACTTGTTGATGACAATCACTTTTTGTCCAACAAAGGTCTTCGTTTTTCATAAGCTAAAATTACACACTCCACTGTAATCAGCATGCTTCTGTCTCTCTTGCGTACGTAAGATTTAGTTGCTCTAAACTTACATGAAATATTAATCGTACAATATCTCTCCAAAATTATGAGAAGAAGATCTTAAGTAGAAAGCTGGAATTGAGGGGGAACCTTTCTGAGTTTATAGACTGAATGTCATATTTGTAAAATCTCTAAAGATCTTCGCTCCTCATCAGCTTAGGTTAGAGATAGCTTTCACCACACCAAAAAGGGGGAAAATTTTAGGAAATTTGATAGAATTATCCTTCCTTTTAAGATATGTTTTGGTGGGTCAAAGATTGTAAAAGTCATCAAAGTTAGTCTTCATCTTAGGTGCAAAATGTAAAGTCTTGTATAGGTTCTTTATCGAGCTGTAAGCTGACACTAACGTTGGAAACTGGACTAGTCAAAAAGATCTAGTACGTGCGGAATATTCAAATAGGCCAGAGGAACGCAGTATGGAGAGCATATAAGAGACTGACACCAAGTCAGATTTTGGAGAACTCGATCAACAACTTCATTACAAGAAAAACCAACTAAATGGGGTTGATCATCTGAGAATGTGATAGAGAATTGGTTGTGATGGTAAAACACACTGAATAATTTTATAGTATAATCACCAATCTATGTTATATCCCTTGTTTCCTATACAAAAGACCCGAATCTATCTATAGCTTGATATACAGAGACCAGTTGTTCTTCGAGATAGCTAAATTCAAGATCGCTTCATAATCTCCTAATGAAGCGCAAAATCGTCATCTCACAATTAATGTTATGTGAAGAACTAAACATTACATTTATTCCAGCCTCAATTGTAGTGACACATTCATGGTAAAGTTTGCACGTCTAAAGACAGCTGAAATGTCTAGCACATGGAATTGTGTGGTAAAGCCTCTGCCCGTATCTTCCTGGACCGGGTTGATATAGGCACTCCCCGAACCAGAAGAGAGAAATTTGCAACGTGGACTAATTTGGTGACCAGAAGTCGGAGGACTTATGATCCTCCTGCAACTGTTATTGACCAGTTATATCACCTGTAACTTTGTTCTAGTGTTTTACGATCACAGAGGTTGATGAGTGGATGTAGAATCATTTTGCATATGAACAATTGTAAATCTTATCTTATTTACTCCTTTTAGTCTTTATCTTTCTTATTTGCTTGTTTAAAATCAATTAACTTTTCAAAGTTGTTGGAGTATTAAAAAAGGCTAAAATTATAACTTTTCATTCAATTTTTCAAGTGAAAAATGGATAATGTAATCTTTAGTTTTTGGCCTAATCACACTTCAACACTTCCGTTGTGTGTTTATTCTTACTTTTGTGACCACCAACATTTGCTGTTAGGATTTATGTAATTTTGATGATTATCAAAAGCCTTCGATCAACTAATCTCTGTATAGAGCTGAATCAGTTTTTATTGATCAAAATATGTAATTTTAAGTTTGAAGTGTTGCAGTAGTTTAGGCCTACCCAACCAAATACTTGATTGTACAAAGAACTGAATGCATAAATTATCCAGTTCAACTGATATCTATAACTGGGGAGTTGGTAGTTATAAGATAGAGAAGATCACAAACCAATTGGGAACATTAGATAAGGCATGTCAATTAAGCTTACATGTCGGATGGACGACGAGGGCTAGAGCTGCAGGAAAGTACAATTTCGCACACCAACAGTCACTTGCAAAAGGCTGGAGTCCCTTAACCTTTTCTCAACGGGCTAAATTCAAAATGAGAGTTTATAGATACACTAATTGAATTAAAAAGAAGAATGATGACTTAGAAGAGAAACCCATGCGTGAAGAAGCATTCAAATCTCTAAGTTCATCAGAGCTTCATTGCTCAATATCTCGTGTCATCTGGATACATGATTAAAGAAGTCTATAGCTATTTACAATGCGTACCTCAGAAGAAGAAGTAGATTGCTGACACTGAAAAAGTCAACAAGATTACAAATTCTTGACATTGAGAAGTGTTACAAAACTCAATAAGTCAACAACATTGAAGCCATCACTCACATTGGAGTTTGTGGTAAAGCTCAACCAACTGTTGTAGAAGTGGAGACTTAATCATATGTGAGAAGAACACCTGTTGTATTCTGTAGAGAAACTATATCTTACAACTAGAGTTAGTGGATTTCCTTCCACTAGGAAAAAGAGTAGACATAGGGATATTGAGATCCTAAACCACTATAACTGTGTCTTTCCCTATTTATCTTTCTGTTACTTTATTTTTTCCACACAATTAAACTCTTTGAAACCAAACAACTAATCTGTTGTTAGAGTATAATTGGAACTTACTCTCTAAATTGCTAGACTTTAATTTGTAACTAAATTAGGGCCCATCCAATTATACACTTCCACATACATTTTTACTTACGTACTCTGATATAGTGTCGTTTACGACTTTATTTGTTTATTTTTGTCTCAAACCAACATTCATGATTATGTTGATTTTAATACTGTTTAGGATTCAACTCATTCTAATAGAACGGAATTGTAAGGAAAAAAACCCAATGATGTGAAGGATAAACATTATTTTGGAATGTGTAGTATTGTGAGTATAGATATATTCAAAGATATAGAAAACTTTTTCAAGCAAAAAAAAACATAAAATAAAAATTAAAGACTAAAGAATATAAACAATTGATGAAGCAGAAAATTATTATTTTTTGAATATGATGATGCAGGAAATTATAGTAGCAATGATTGTGTGAAATTTAGGTGGCATGAATATGGAGCCCAAATAATACACAGTGGTAGAAGATTAATAATATTTGATGCCAAAATCTAAAATGCAAGAAGCATCAACTATAATCACGAGCCATTCACGTGGACATCTGACATTGTGCGCTGCTGTCTGTTTTACAATTCAGCCTTCATCATCACCACGCCCCTCTCACGTGAACTCTGCCTACGTGTCACTCCACGTCATCTGCCCTTAGGCTCCTAATTCAGACCATAATAATTCCATTTCCCAACTAAAAATAATCAATTGCAATAATAAATTGTTTCCACAATAATGAATTTCAATTAATTTTAAAACTTTTTAGTCTTTCTTTAGTAAAGGTGGACGGTTGGGTAAGCAGGCACTAAGAGAAAAAATATTGAATTTTATCTTAATATATCGGTAAATCTGAAATTTATCCTAATTCTTGTTGTTATGAAATTATACTTTAATTTTTGTTAAATTAAATAAAGTCAACCCAGATTTTTCATAGATGAAATTTTAATCTAATTTTTAATTTTATTACTTACAAATATTATAGGTGATTGATGAGATTAAGAAAATTAGATAAAAAAAAGATAGATTTCAACACCTCTCATCAAAAGATCTTTACATATGAAATTTCTAATATTCTGGTATTTTTTTTTAAGACAATGATAATTTGTTACTTCTCCATAAAAGTTACATTGGATTGAGAAAAGAAGAATTATTGCTTAGATCTCTTTCTTAATGATGTCTACAAATGTTTGTCTTGCCCTTTTCCAGCTTTTGTTATGCAGCCCAACCTTAAAGCCCATAAATTTAAAGCACAAATTAAAGGTAAAGGCTTTTCGTAATTATTTGAAATCAGATTTTAAATATTTATTAATAAATTTAGAGATAAAAGTTAAATTATGTTATGTTCGATGAGGCTTGTGAATTTAATTCAAATTCAAGCTTGATTCAGAATTGATTTAGCTTGACCTTTGTTGGTCTCGAAATCAGAGTTTGTAAATGCACAACGAAAATTTTAATGTACTTGCACTTATCCAAACTGGTCGTTCTGTACCAGTTTGGTTTGTCAAACACTTAGTTTTTTAGGTCACGATATTTGTTAGTCAGTTTCAATGTATACTTCAACACTTAAGTGTTGAGTTTTAAAGATACGTAAATTGATAACGAAAAGCTATAAACAACACAAAGTTTATAGTGATTCGGATACAAAAGACCTATGTCCACTCTTCAGACAAAGTCTAGAAATCCACTAAGTGTTGGATTACAGGATGCTCTCATGATCAATCACTAACTGGAGAATGCCTCGTCCACCAGTCCACTAATTCACTCATCGGTCATCTCTCGTCCTTCACTTATCAGCTTCTTGGAGTGTGGGCACACCAGCTGGAATTGAGGTTTTTATAGTTCTCCCTGGAACTGACTGTGTTGCGGCTAAATGCCCATGAGAGTCAAAGTACGAAGTGTACTCGACAGTTGTGTTCTTTCTTAGAGAGAGAGAACACCAAGATGAACTAAAAAATAGAATGTTCTGAGTCTCGTGTTCACGAAGTGACACACGGTAAGCTTGCAAAAAGCTCGAACGTTAAGTCAGAAAAATGGCAGAGTTTTGGCTTTCTTGAAAGTTCGGTTCTGTGTCATTTAAGGTAACCTTAATCTCTTGAAGTCCCGGTTATTTATATGTGAGGATCCTGAGATTTGAATTTTGGAGCCGTTTAGAAACAAATCGGATGTTGTCCAATTCGATATTTCTATTCTCTGTTGAGAAGGTTGTGTTGGGTTTTGTATACAAAAAGCATTTATTACGATGAGTATACATTCAACGGTATTTCTTATCTGTTAACAAACTTACATGCGAGTAACAACGGTATCCTTTTATCTCACCGATAGGGACGATCATACAACGTGTTGTAGATCGCAGAAGACAGTATGATCACTTGACCTAGTGAGATATAAATATTATCACAACTGAGGTAGCGTACGAGGATAAGTCTGTCGGTATAGGCTGCAACATAGTCGGAAAGAAGTAATCTGTCTTGATTAATTGATATGTTGGTGTGCACGGTGGCGTATTGATTGAACCACAGTGAGATGTATTCTACTGTCTGACATCAGAGAATACAAGATCTCGATCTTGATTGAGTCCAAACCCTAACGAAGGTTCAGGGGTATGCACGGGTTGACTACTGCTTTGACTTGCCATGTTGGAGAGCCTGGGTAACGTGCTCGTATACCCGCATCTTGGTTAGTAGCAGTTCGTGTAGTACAACCTGAGACTGGAGCTAGGTAATCATATCCGAGTAATAGGATGGGGACATTCCCTAAAAAGCTTAATAACATTCATCGTGCTAAAGTCCTGCAGGCTGATTAAGTTCAAGCACGAGTGATAAGGTTTGACTGGTACTGCTTAGGATAATAAGATATTAATTAATTGTAGATAGAGCTTGTCAGAAGCTCCGATTAATTAATGAATGTCCAGTAACCTTAAATATGGGGATTCTCAAGTAAATGCAGCCCGTTCTCATAACGTGGTAATAAAGGGGTAGGTCAGTATTAATTCTAGAGCTACTGGCCAAGTTTGTTACAGTTTGCAGGGGTTCACACCGAGGAGGGTGCTGAAGAAGGACGAAGTTACTATCTTAATGGGGAATGCAGCACAAATGAGTGCAGCTGCCATTGAGATGTCACCTTGTACTTTGATGATTCTATTTTGACTTTGAGAGATGTTTTATATGTGCCTATTCTCGGCGGAACCTTATTTCAGTTTCCAAACTTTATGTTGATGTCAATTATTTTTGATAGTGGTGTTTCTATCATTGGTAATAACGTTGTTATCTGTCGTGGAATTCTGAATAACTCTCTCTATGTCGTTAACTGTCATCATAAGTCTTCCGTGAATGCTGCATGTAATTCATCTGTAATTGATAATCCTAGAAAGAGAAATTTTATTTCTTCTGATGAGGATCTTACATATTTCTGGCACTTGAGACTGGGTCACATCAACTTGAAGCAGATTCATCGACTTGCAGATGATGGTACATTGAACTCAGTGCGGCCTGTACCATATCAAGTCTGCGAATCCTGCATCGAGGGAAAGATGTCTTCTAGGCCTTTTAAGGCTAGTCAGTCTTGAGCAGAGGATGTGTTGGAATTTATCTATTTTGACTTATGTGGGCCCATGTCCACGCAGGCTCGTAGAGGGTATGAGTATTTTATCACTTTCATTGATGATTACTTGAGATACGGATACGTTTACCTGCTTCGCTACAAGTCTGAATGCTTTGAGAAATTCAAAGAGTTTAAGGCTGAGGTAGAAAAGAAGGTCGGGAAAACTATCAAGTCGTTGCGATCTGACTGCGGTAGCGAATACCTCGGGAATAAGTTCCTGCAATTTTTGTTATATCATAGGATTACATCCTAGTGGACTGCACCGGGTACTCCCCAGCAAAATGGTGTAGCCGAAAGAAGAAATAGAGTCTTTTGGAGATGGTGAGATCAATGATGAGTTATGCTAGCTTACCCATTTCGTTTTGGGGACACACATTGGAGACAAAGACTTACATTTAAAACTTGGTGCCTTCTAAATTGGTTCCTAAGACACCCTGTGAGCTCTTCCTTGGACGCAAACCCAATTTGTGCAAGTTTAGAGTATGGGGTTGTCCGACACACGTGCTGACGAAGGAACCTGATAAGTTAGAAAGCAGGACCAAGGTAATGCTGTTTATTGTGTATCCTAGGCAAACGAAAGGTGATTACTTTTACTGCCCTGAGAGTCAGAGAATCGTTGTTAGCACCAACGCTAGATTCTTGGAGGATGAGTATGTAAGAAACCACAAGACAAGGAGTGATGTAGTTCTTCAAGAAATTGAAGATGAGAATGCGATTCCAAGGGAAGGGGAACGTGTGAATGTGGGTGCACCTGTGAGAGGTACAACACCTTTGGCGCGTTCTTCAGTGCAAGGTGCAGAACTACAAGTTGCTGCACCAACTGGTGACATGGCACCGATGCCTCGTTGCAGTGGGAGAGTTATTTTCCAGCTGGAAAGGTACATATTTGTGGGTGAGTCTTCGGACTTGAGCCCGGAAGATGGACATGAGGACTCTGACCCACTGACTTACGAAGAGGCAGTGCAGGACAAGGATGTTGCGAAATGGCGCATCGTTATGGGTTCTGAGATTGAATCCATAACCGCTATGGATGTATATCAGAAAGCTATGTTGCCTGATGGCTTTAGGGCCATAGGGTGCAAGTGGGTATACAAGCGAAAGAATGGAGCGAATGGAGAAATTACGGCTTTCTAAGCAAGGCTGGTGGCAAAGGGTTATAGTCAGAAAGAGGGCATAGACTATGATGAAACCTTTTCATCAGTAGCCATGCTCAAATCCATCCGAATACTTCTTGCCATAGCAGCGCACTTAGACCTCGAGGTTTGGCAAATGGATGTTAAAACTGCTTTTCTAAACGGATACCTTGAAGAAGGTAGGGACATCTATATGCAGCAACCCGAGGGTTATATGCGCAAGCTTGTATGGAAGCTTAAGAAGTCCTTGTATGGACTTAAGCAAGCCTCAAGGTCGTGGAACTTATGTTTCAATGATGTGATTAAATCTTATGAATTTTCACAGTTGGAAAACGAAAAATGTGTTTACTGACTTTGTGTCAGTGAGAGCATAGTTTTCCTTGCACTGTACGTGGACGACATACTCCTATTTGGAAACAATGAGGGAGTGATGTCGGAGATTAAACGTTGGTTATCCGAATAGTTCCAAATGAAGGATTTGGGAGAAGCTGGGTAATCCTTGGGATTAAAGTCTTACGGGATCGTAAGAGAAGGATGTTAAGCTTATCCTAAGCATCTTATGTGGATACTGTGATAGCCCGGTTTAGCATGCAACTCACCAAGAAAGGCTTGCTACCTTTCAGACCCAGCGTACATCTTTCTACTGGGCAGTGTCCTGTGATACAAAGTGAGTAAGATGAGATGAGTCTTGTACCATACGCATCCGCGGTGGGTTGCCTCATGTATGCAATGCTGTGTACCAGGCCTGATATTTGTTATGCTGTTGGCATGGTAGCAAGATATCAGTCTAACCCTGGATAGGCGCATTGAACTGCGGTAAAGCATATCCTAAAGTATTTGAAGAGAACTAGGAATTACTGCTTGGTTTATCAAAGTGAGGATTTGTGCCCTGTGGGTTATACATATTCGGATTTCCAAGGGGATCAGGATGAGAAGAAATCAACCTCAGGTTATGTGTTTACCTTGGGAGGTGGGGTTGTATCTTGGAGTAGCGCAAAGCAGAAATGCATTGCTGACTCCACCATGGAGGCGGAATATGTCGCCGCCTCTGAAGCTTCAAAAGAACGGGTATGGCTTTGAAACTACCTTTTAGAGTTGGATGTGATTCAGAGTTTGCTTAAGAGTATCACAATCTATTGTGACAACTCTGGTGCAGTGGCGAACTCGAAGGAACCACAGACTCACAAGGCGAGCAAACACATAGAGAGGAAGTACCATATCATACGAGAAATCGTATCGAGGGGCGATCTGTAGATCAAGAAGATTGACACTAGTGACAACCTAGTTGATCCATTCACAAAGTGCTTGCCACAGAAAGTTAACGAAAGACATATTCGTGGACTAGGTCTGAGGTGGATGCCTACCACTGGCAGTGGTTGATGTAATAGCTAGGCTAGATAGACACACTGTATACTCTGTAATAGCGAGTAATGCTTTGAGTATAAGTGGGAGACTATTTGGATTTGTATACAGAAAGCACTTATTACGATGAGTTTACATTCAACGGTATTTCCTACCTGTTAACAAACTTACATGTGAGTAACAACGGTATCCTTTTATCTCAATGATGGGGACAATCATACGGCGTGTTGTCGATCGCAGAAGACAGTATGATCACTTGACCTAGTGAGATATAAATATTATCACAACCAAGACAGCGTACATGGATAAGTCTGTCGGTATAGGCTGCAGCATAGTCGGAAAGAAATAATCTATCTTGATTACTTAATATGCTGGTGCGCACGATGGCGTATTAATTAGACCACAGTGAGATGTATTCTACTGTCTGACATTAGAGAATAAAAGATCTCGATCTTGATTGAGTCAAAACCCTAACGAAGATTCGGGGGTATGCACGGGTTGACTGCTGCTTTGACTTGCCATGGTGGAAAGCCTGAGTAACGTGCTCGTATACCCGCATCTTGGGTAGTAGCAGTTCGTGTAGTACAGCCTAAGACTGGAGCTGGTAACCATGTCCGAGTAATAGGATAGGGACATTCCCTGAGGAGCTCAATAACATTCATCGTGCTAAAGTCCTGCAGGCTGATTAAGTTCAAGCATGAGTGATAAGGTTTTAGTGGTACTGCTCAGAATAATAAGATATTAATTAATCGTAGATAGAGCTTGTCAGAAGCTCCGATTAATTAATGAATGTCCAATAACCTTAAATATGGGGATTCTCAAGTAAATGCAGCCCGTTCTCATAACGTGGTAATAAAGGGGTAGGTTAGTATTAATTTTGTGGTGAAAAAAAATTAATATTAATTAATTAATAGTGTCCTGGGTTGTGGACATGGGAATTAATTAATTCACAGACCCACTTTATTATTTGTATTAGGTTCGAGGTTTGGCACTATTAAATATGCTGAATGGATCCTAGTAGCCCATTAGGGTTGAAACCCTAGGTCTATAAATTGACAACTCTTTCACTCTTTCTCAGAAACCCTAGCCACTTCAATCACATTCAAATTAGTTTGAAACCCTGGGATGAGAGAGAAAGGGGCGGCACCAGTGTGTTTGGGAGACGAAGGAATTCGACTCCGACTTACACATAACAGTCCTGTGGAATCCTCACCAGTAGCAAGATTGAACAGCATTGGGATACAGATCTAAAGTCCAAATCTGGAGAATAGATTATTCTTCTTTCTTTTTTCCTTTTGATCAATTCTAGAAATTAGATCTGGTTCTAATATCTATTTCCGCAGTTTTAATCAAATCGCGTGGTTGAATCAAGGGACTGGAATTCAAGCGCGAAAGATCGGATCTGACTCTACGGAAGAAAGGTAATCCTGAATCCACTGCATTAAATTCATAGGAGCTTGCTAGGTTTATCGATTGTTTTAATTGCTCTCAACATCAATGAAATGGTCCAGTTCAGTTGGATTTGGCAATTTGGTTCGCCGACAAATCCCTATAGGTTTCTTATCCAAGAATCCTGGACCCGCTCCCGCTGTTTGTGACTTGGACTGTGACTATTCGCCTTTCCGTCAGAACGACTATATTGATCAGTCTGAGGAATCAAGATTGAATTCTTGAGTTTTCAGACTTTAAGAAATCTCCAATCCTTAAGTCTGAACTTGTGAGTTTCATTCCTTATACGATCCTCGCCGAAAGGTTTAGATCGCAGCCCTAGAACTCGATTGAAACAACTCTGCCGCAATGCGGAAGCAAACTGAAACTTGATACCATGGGAAAAATCCAACACCTTTGAAGTCGACCCTTAGAGAACCGTAGGCAAGGACGAAATTAAATCCCTACGACCGAACAAGCAACTCGCCTCAACAACGAAGGATATAGTGAGGACGCCACAAATGGATGTGAAAGTCCGCTTGATAAGTCAATGTTGAATTTCAAGGTACTCCACAAAAATTCAAGAGCTTTCAGAATTCGAGAAATAAAACTTGCAATTTTTATTAACTGGAAATTGAAAACTTAAAACTGAATTACTATAAAAATATGTAGCCCTATTTATAGGGATAAAATCAAATCTCTAAACCTAATCTAACTAGGAATATAAATCTGAAAACCATATCAAATATTTCAAGATATACAACAAATATATCTTGATATCTTTGTAATAAAACAAAATCTAAATCCTAACAAATCTGGAAATTAAATTAAAACTAAATCAAATCTTATCAAGATATATGAAATCTTTTATTATATCTTCAACAAATCTTCTTGAAATATCTTGATAAATCTTGCCAACTGGAATCTCCATCATTCCCCTCCTCTTTAAAGGGATTTGCCCTCAAATCTAAGTCTGCACCAGACTCAATTGACCATCTTACATTGCCTTTGGTTGGCTTGTTTGGCACATCATGTTCAAACTTTGGAAAAAATTTTCTTCATGCATCCTCCTTCCCAGAATAATAGTTCTTGCAAAAGCAAACTTATGAACTATTTGCATCTCAACCTTCTCCTCCACTGAACCCTGCTGTAAAGCCACTTGATTATGTATGCTAAAATTTTTTCTAGCAACATCAGTGTACTCAAATGGCATTGAGATCTCTTCCTCAACTTTCTCCAATGGAGTATGCACTACTATGTCTTCTTCCTTGGTCTCTTAACTTTGGCTTTGCATACCCAAAACTGGACTGGTAATGATAGTGAGTGTAGTCGGATCCTCAAATCCTTCATTGTCTTCAATATGACTCTCCTAGGGTGTAACGACTCTCTCATCCTCTTTTTCACTCTCTTGAATTGACCGCATCAACTCAGATTGGGTTGCTACCACTGCTTCACCAAGAACCTCCAATGGTATATGAACTGCAATAGCGTCTTCTTCGATTTCTTGAACTAAAACAGGCAACGACCGAGACTTGGTTGCCACCAACACCTACTCCACCGCCTGTTCCACCATTGACAAAAGCTTAACAAATGGGGAGGAACTATCTGGTTGAGTCTCTCACCTTGCTTGTCTAAATCTCATATTTTTGCTGCCCAAATAATCATCTTCCAATGCAACAAGCCGTTGATGCAACATCTCTATCTTGGACTACACCATCTTTCTTAAGTTAGCTTTCAAAACCTTCATCATATATTTGGTTTGGCTACTGAGCTTCTCATATCTGTCCCTCCTTTTCCCTGGGACAACTCCGAATGATTACCTTTTGACATACCTGCAAGAAAGGTTATAAAAAAAATAAAGGACCTCACCACCTCACGAGCTCTCATGTATCACTCAAGAATGGTAATCGCTCATAGCTCGTGTATCACTCAATTTATGGCTTTTATATTCTCTCAAACTCTTGCCTTTTACCACTTTATCACACAAATCAATTTTCTTTCTCTTCTTTTTGGCCATACAGAAACTACCAGAACAATCAGAAAGACTCTAGAAATAGGAATGGATAGAAAATATGATATGCTAGATGTGGATTAATTAGGATAAATATGGATGAGATATATATGAGATAAATAATGATAAATTTTTGGATAAATAAGGATGAATATGATATGGGTAATTATGGATCATATAGATATGAATATTGTTAGAAATTCCCATCCTTTTATCTTATGTTTTGGTGGGTCAAAGGCTGTGAAAGCCATCTTAGTCAGTTTTTCAGCTTAGAGTTCTATCTTGTAATCCATGTATAGGATTAATTGAGTTGTAATAGAACTTAGGTGTTGGAGACCAAACATAGGATATACTTGAGGACTTGAAGAATTGTTCTGCGTGAAACTTGGTTTCGCCAAGTATGGCCAAGGCCTATACTGAGTTTGGGCACTCAGTATAGAGGAACCCACATTGACTTATAAGAAGTCAGTATGCGAGACAGATTACCACACCGACGTGGTAAGTCAATATGAGGGTGGTCTATACTGACTAATGAAAAGTCAGTATGGAGGCCTAAGTTTCTAAACAAGTGGAACACGAAGAAAACCAAGCTTAGTCAGACTTCAACATTTGTTTGCTAAGTAAAAGTCAGTACGAGGATGCCCATACTTGGATTCCTTGGACTAAGACTTAGTCTGACACAAAGTTAATGAGAAGTACACTACCACAATAGAGCAGAGCCGACCTATAGCATGGGCTATGATTATACTTCATTCTCTATGTCTCTAACAACTAGATTAATTTGTCTAACGGGTGGATTTTCAAACACCCATATATTCTCCTATAAATAGGAGTCAACCTCAACAGAAAGAGGTTACTGAAATACTGGACTTACTGACTGGACTAACGAAGAAGCTAAGTCGTTACTCTTCCATTCAAGCTCTCTGACTTCTCCGTGTTTCTATACACGAGACTTGAGTTCCTGACAAAAGTTGTCTCTCCGTGCTAAGTGGTTCAAAGCACGAGGCTAAGCTTAAGGCTTATGCTATCATCTTGGTGAATATTACTTCTCTAAGTAATATTCAAAGCAATCAGTGTTCTAAATTCTCACAGGCTTTTGCCAACCAATTGAGTTCTGGGAAGAACAGCAAACATCCAACCACCAAGGAGAAGCTGCGGGGTGCATCCTCACTTCTAGTTGAAGACTGATTCTACAAGGAGTTCCTAGGCGAGTGACCACAACAGACCAAAGGACAGAGCGCCGACGGGATGTGCAGAGATCGTTAGGAGGCTTGTATTTATACTTAGTGAATTTCTAGACCAAGTGTCTGAAGAGTGGACGTAGGACTTTGATTCTGAACTACTATAAAATATCCTATATTCTATACTGCTTTTATTTAAGTTTTTGCATCTTTAAGTTCTTTAAAACTGACTTTTAAACCTTCAATACTTATCCATGTATTGAAGTGTATATCTTGCAAAACTTAATTAAGAATTGTTAGAGCGAAGCTTATCCTTTCAGAAACCCTAAACTGAGTTTTAGTCAGTTTAGGAGAACAAGTGCAACTTAAACTTATTTCTACTGCATATTATGTACTCTGGTCTCGGGACCAACAAACATATATAATGATAAATATGAATGAGATATAAATGGTTATATATGGATAAAATAGATATGGTAAGATATGAATGAAAGAGATATGAGTAGATATGAAAATGTATGGATAAGATATATATGGATAGACATTAATAGATATGGATAAATAAGGATGAGAATGTATATATATGAATATGTATATGGATGGGAATGACTAAGGATATATATGATGAGAATGGATAGATATTGATGATATATATCTGTAAATAGGAAAAATATTGAAATTAATAATAATAAAAAGGAAAGAACCAAATGATAAGACTCAATATGCAAACACGAGGACAAAAGATGGTGGATGATAAAGGCTCGATTTTTATTGACACACAAAACCAGACAAGACACTAACTTGAACTGAAAGGGATGCAGAAAAAAGGAAAGACATGATACGAAATTAAACTGAAAGGAAAGAAAAGAAGGACACAACCTGGTTCTGGATACCAAAATGATAGGATCCTTGCCGAAAGGTTTAGATCACAACCCAATAACTCGACTGAAAAGACTCTGATGCGATGCGGAAGCAAACTGAAAATTGATATGAGAGGGAAAATCCAGAACCTTTGAAGTCGACCCTTAGAGAACCATAGGCAAGGACGAAAAAAAACCCCTATGACCCAACAAACAACTCGCCTCAACAACGAAGGATATAGTGAAGACGCCACAAACAGATGTGAAAGTCTGCTTGATAAGTCAATATTTAATTTCAAGGTATACCACATAAATTGAAGAGCTATCAGAATTGGAGAAATAAAACTCACAAATTTCATTAACTGGAAATTGAAAACTGAAAACTGAATTACAAAGAAAATATGAAGTCCTATTTATAGAGAGAAATCAAATCTCTAAACCTAATCTAGCTAGGAAAATAAATCTGAAAACCATATCAAATATATCTTGATATCTTTATAATAAAACGAAATCTAAATCCTAACAAATAAGGAAATCAAATTAAACTAAATTAAATGTTTTCAAGAATATATCAAATCTTTTATCATATTGATATGTGCGTAAAATGACCTATTTTTCGATGTGTGAGCGTACATGTTTGAGTCCATTTTACTCCGATATCATATGTTTTTGTTGTTCTTTAGTTGTGTTTTCGTGTTTTGGATGGTGTAGGTTGAGTTTTGAGCATAAAGCAGCACTTTTGGCGTAGTTTTGGAGGAAAATCGTCCGAGCTAGGGATCAAAGGAAGTTAGGCTCGACCAGGTAGAAAAAAAACTAGGTTTCAGAGAGCAGGCTCGGCCGAGCTAAGCCTTGCTCGGCCGACCTAAGCCTGGCTCGGCCGAGCCAGAGCGAGTTTCGGTAGTTTTGTTGTTTACGAACCATCCCGGGCGAGCCAACTTTGGCCCGGGCGATCCGAGGCCCTGTTTGCTCATTATAAAAGGGGGAAAATGGTTATTTTGATAACTTTTTTTTATAACTTTTCATAACTTTGGATAACCTCCTCCTAAATTCTCTCTACGATTCCCATTTCCATCCCTTCCAAAACCTTACCCAATGTATCAAGGAGCTAATTCATCATCCTTGGAGAAGAATTGAAGTTCCAAGGGGGTAGATCAAGACCAATCAAATCCAATTGGGGAAGATTTCACTTTCTACTTATCACTTGTAATGGATTTAATTGATTTCAACTTTGTATTGTTACAATTGAGAGGTATGTTGCTCTAATTCAATTTGGATGTTGATTTGAACAAGGATGCATGAAGATTAGGTTTGATAATTGTTCGTTTACTTCCCTTTGAGAGCTTGAATGGCACTAGATCTTGTTCCTTACCTCCTAGGTGTAGGTAATAGCCAGCTTAGGAGGTAGTTGACGTGACCGCTGCAGCCAACATGCGGGCGGAATTGTCATGAATAGTGTAGATTCATACGATTTTAGCTCTAATCCTTGTGCGGTGCTAGGTCATAGGGCAATAATTGACATTCTATTGGGAGTGGTCTAGGGCTTAATAACGTAGTTGTTTGCGAGTCTTAGCATCATCAACCGTTAGCTCGCCGTGACAAGGGGTTAACGAGTGTAGGGTCGAGTGCTCAATCTTCTATGGATTAAAATGTGTTTACATCAATGATTAACCTAATTGGATTACATCTATGTTTATTTCAACATCATATCTACCTCATTTGAGTATTTATTTGTCTTGGTTTACCAAAGTGTGAAGAGAATTGGTTTGATTGATTGAGAATGAATGTTGATTTTTGGTTTAATTCATTGTTTGTTATATGTTGTTAGCATATGTTTAAATTGAATGCCTAGATTGATAGAAATTACTCAATGATTTTATTTTGCCTAGCTATTAGACTTTGCTATAGTATCCCGGTAATCTAGCAGGCGAAGGGAAAAAGGACCTGGATTGATAATTAAACCTTGAGTGTGCAGTGAGGATTTGTATGAGTTTTTATTGCGCACCAAGTTTTTGGCGCCGTTTCCGGGTAATTTATTTTTTGACTGTTACTTTGAGGTTGTTGGACCGTTGTAGGTGTCAAATGGAGAATCACCGAGGAACTCACTCGGAGTGGCTTAACAATCTCCAAAGGGAATTGGATGAGATGAGAGAAAAGATGTTGGAGAGACAACGGCCAAGGAGGCCAATCCGGTCGATATTTGAAGAGAGCTACCCATGGATGGAAGAGAGGTGACATGATCAGAAGGTGAAGTCGAATTGGGGACATGAAGAAGAGGAGTGTATAAATGAAAGATATGGAGATAAATGGGGGAATTGTGACCTCCGGAACAACATGAACTATCCCCCATCTAATGGCTACCCTCCACATAGACTTTATGAGAATCATACTTGAAATCTATCCATGACAAGAGTTCATTGTGATGAATGGGGTGGCCGTGATCATGATAGAGTTAGAGAAGCGAGATCATCTCGGGAAGCTTTAGAGAGGAGACTAGATAAGCTCGAGGGAATCCTTTTGGAATTAAAAACACAGTTATTTGAAATTTTGAAAAAGGTGAGTGAGAAGCCTCATGTGGAAGAGCATCTAATTGACACGAATATAGGTCTCAAAGAGAATTGTGAGGAGGATGATGAAAGTGAGGATGAGGTAGTGATGTGTAAGGAAGTTATGTTTAAAGAACCGGAGGTAGAAGAGATCCAAGGAGAAGAACTCAAGATTGGAAGTGAAGTGTTACCTCATGAAGATGATGAGGGCAAAGGCACCATGGAGTCGGTGCAATTTTGTGATGAGTTGAAGATTGTTGAAATTGAGGTGCCTTCACTTAAGGAGGTTCAAATATTTCCGTCTTTGGCACAAGTCTTGGAAGAGGAAGCCTCATCATTTGTATTCCAATTTGCAAAGATACTTGAACCCCCTTGGAAGGATAAGAGGGGTGCAAGGAAGATCTCCCTTGATAAGTTGCTTCCGACTAAATGCCGATTAAGGGAGAAAGGTATTGTAAAAATACACAAGATTTTTGACAATGGATGATTCGGTAAGGACGTCTAGCTACCGACGTTAAGGAAGTGCTTGTTGGGAGGCAACCCAACCAATTTTCTTTCTTTTGTTTAATTGCTTTTAGTTGCTTTGATTTTGAATAAATGTCTAGTTTTTGGTCTTGTGTTTGTAGGGAGGAACTACAAGATCAACAGGAGTGCGATGCACCGTCCACCATTTTTGCAAACTTAGTCTCACTTGACTAAATTTGGGGGGGATGTGCCGATAGCTGGTGCCTTGGTTTGTTCCTCTCCTCTCTTCCTCTATCCTAATTTGCTTTAGTTTAGTTTAGTTGTTCGATATTGTCCCTTTATTGGATTTGATTCGATTTGGTTGTAGTTATATTGATATTCTACCTTGGATGAATGTTTTGGACTATGCTCATCTTGATGATATGTATGGATATTTTCATTGTTTTGAGTTTGTTGAACTTTGGTTTTGATGGTATGTTTGGTGGAGCTAGTGGAAAAAGGATTTATGTGTATAGATTTTGGATAGTGGAATGATGGTGGAAAGAGGTTTTGGAAGTGAATTTGGTTGAGGATTGTTTGATTATGATTGTGGATATAATGATTAATGAGTTGGCATGATTGAATACTTTCTATTATGCATGGTTTGTGGTTTGGATTATTGGTTTGGTTTGTATGGTTGAGCTAGTGGATATTGTCTGATCTTTGTTGATATTTGGTTTGTGGAAAGTTTGGTAGATATGAGAGCTTTATTGGCTTGTATTATACTCTATAGTCTGGTGGTGTTTTTGTTGATGTGAGTAGGTAGCAATAAGGTCTGGGAGAAACGGTTCGATCATGGCTACCGATGGGTAACACATTCTATCACTTCTCTTGCCAATTAGTTGCATTGCATTTAGATTGTTGTATGCATGTAGATTGTTTTTAGGTTGTTGTGTGCTTGTGTGTGTGTGATGAACCCGAACTAGACTTGAGGTTTGAATCATGATTTACTTGGTGAAGTTGGATGTTTATCTCGACCAATGATAGGGCGGAATCTAGTTGTCGAAGCATGTCTTAAGTTTAACTTTTGAATTGCCGAGTTTTGTGTGTGGTTAATGCATAGGACTTGACAAAAAGCTGTGAGGTTTGAGCCATGATATTGTCATATCTATATTGTTTGTGAGTGGCAAGATTAAGAGTACGAGATCTAGAAATTGCATCCGTTCTCTATCTATTGGCATGAGTGTGTAACTAGAAAATGATCTTAGGCCATCGATTCTTAGTCCTACCTTTCACACCAGGAGTATAAGGTGGTTGTTATCATTAATTTGCTTTTCATATCTTTGACCCCCGTGACTGAGCTTTATTGGTGAATCTTCTCTGATATGATTAGGACCAAGTTTGGGGGGAAAGAGTGTATGAGGGTGAATACGGTGATGAGATTTGGGTTTGGAATTGATTGGATTTGTATTGATGGGAAATGTTGAGGCATGAAAGATATGAAATAAAGGATTGGTATGAAATCTAGAACATGTGGCACCAACGAAATTTTTGGTGCAAGTGTTTGAAAAAGAAAAAAAAGGCACCGACAAAATGAATGAATGATGGTGCAATTGAGCAAATTATGAAAAAGAAGATGAAAAAGAAAAGAAAAAAAAGGTATTGTGAAATGAATAAGCCTTGGGGTTTGAAGTGGTTCGAAGAGAACAAGTTTGGGGGGTTTTGGGAAATTGAGAAGTTTAGTCACTTTGGCCCAAAACCACCCACCTTTTAGTTAGCCACGTTACAACCTGTGAAAAGACCTTTTTGATTCAAGAAACTAACTCGTTGTAGTATAGTGGTGAGAATGGATGCAAGCCTATGGAAATCAAGCTCGATATCTTGTGATTGAGTGAATCTCATCGTCCCTAAACACGTGAAGGAGTGCTTTCGTTTCTTATATCCATTTTTTATGAGTGGTTCATGTCCTTAGCATTAACCTTGTTACAAAGTTAGGTGATAATCTCGTCTTACTTGAACATGCTAAGATAACTTTGATGAGCTATGAGGTATTGCATTAGGTAGATTAATGGCTTTACTTTGTTCCGATTGAGGACAATCAAAGGTTCAAGTTTGGGGGATTATGATATGTGCGTAAAATGACCTATTTTTCAATGTGTGAGCGTGCATGTTTGTGTCCATTTTACTCCCATATCATATGTTTTTGTTGTTCTTTTGTTGTGTTTTCGTGTTTTTGTGTTTTGGATGGTGTGGGTTGAGTTTTGAGCATAAAACAACACTTTTGGCGTAGTTTTGGAGGAAAATCGTCCGAGCTAGGGATCAAAGGAAGTTAGGCTCGACCGGGCAGAAAAAACTGGGTTTCAGAGAGCAGGCTCGGCCGAGCCAAGTCGGACAGGGAGCTCGCTCGGCCGGCCCTACCATGCTCGACCGAGCCAAGTAGACAGAGAGCAGGCTCGGTCGAGCCATCCTAGGCTCGGCCAAGCCAGAGCGGCTTTCAGTAGTTTTGCTATTTACGAACCATCCTGGGCGAGCCAACTTTGGCCCGGGCGATCCGAGGCCCTGTTTGCTCATTATAAAAGGGGGAAAAATGGTCATTTTGATAACTTTTTTTTATAACTTTTCATAACTTTGGATAACCTACTCCTAAATTCTCTCTACGATTCCCATTTCCATCCCTTCCAAAACCTTACCCAAGGTATGAAGGAGCTAATTCATCATCCTTGGAGAAGAATTGAAGATCCAAGGAGGTTGATCAAGACCAATCAAATCCAATTGGGGAAGATTTCACTTTCTACTTATCAATTGTAAAGGATTTATTTGATTTCAACTTTGTATTGTTACAATTGAGAGGTATGTTGCTCTAATTCAATTTGGATGTTGATTTGAACAAGGATGCAGAAAGACTAGGTTTGATAATTGTTCGTTTACGTCCCTTTGAGAGCTTGAATTGCACTAGATCTTGTTCCTTACCTCTTAGGTGTAGGTAATAGCCAGCTTAGGAGGTAGTTGACGTGAACACTGCAGCCAACACGCGGGCGAAATCATTGTGAATAGTGTAGATTCATACGATTTTAGCTCTAATCCTTGTGCGGTGCTTGGTCGTAGGACAATAATTGACATTTTATTTGGAGTGGTCTAAGGCTTAATAACGTAGCTGCTTGCGAGTCTTAGCATCATCAATTGTTAGCTCGCCGTGACAAGGGGTTAACGAGTGTAGGGTCGATTGCTCAATCTTCTAGGGATTAAAATATGTTTACATCAATGATTAACCTAATTGGATTACATCTACGTTTATTTCAACATCCTATCTACCTCATTTGAGTATTTGTTTGTCTTGGTTTACCAAAGTGTGAGGAGAATTGGTTTGATTGATTGAGATTGAATGTTGATTTTTGGTTTAATTCATTGCTTGTTATATGTTGGTAGCATATGTTTAAATTGAATGCCTAGATTGATAGAAATTACTCAACAATTTTATTTTGCTGAGCTATTAGACTTTGTTATCGTATCCCGGTAATCTAGCAGGCGAAGGGAAGAAGGACCTGGGTTGATAATTAAACCTTGAGTGTGCAGTAAGGATTTGTATGAGTTTTTATTGCGCACCACATATCTTCAACAAATCTTCTTGAAATGTCTTGATAAATCTTGCCAACTGGATCTCCATTAATTCCTCAGATGGTCCTTCTTATCTCTATGCGCAGGGATTTGGATTAGATATTCTATGCTGATGTCGTCAGTGTGGCAAGTCTATGCTGGCTGACATCACTAGTCATAACGTTGATTTTCAGACTGATAAGCTTGATATTAGAAACTGGTGAGTTTCAAACTGGTCAGTTCTAAACTGATGAATTTCCAAACTTGTCAGTTCCAAAATGATGAGACCCAGAGTGAACAGTTTTATACTGATCTTTTGTCTTTTTAAGTCCTTTGTGCATCCACAAACTAATTTTTCAGTTTTTTCTTCGATCAACTCCAATTACAACTCTATAAAAAGACCATACATGACTTTACATTTGAATCAGAAATGGGGCTAATCTAGAGACTTTCCAAATTAGTTTTAACCCTTTAACCCAGCAAAACAAAACAATTATAAGGATAAGGAAATTTATAACAATCAAATTTCCTAACAATTTCCCCCTTTTTGGTGTGGTCAAAGCCATTTATCTATCAACTATCTAAGCTGGTCAATGTGGAGCGACTGATTTTCTGAGTTTTACAAGGAGAAAAACTATCAAACTATGAACCCAAGGAAATCACCTCTTTAGACACAACCTGCTCTACTTAAGATCTTCCCCCTCTAACTAGGAGAGATATTGCTCGATAAGTGTTTGAATATAAGAACAGAGAAACAAAATAATCTGAAGTATCAGAGCATAGGTTCCATATTGATTACACTTGAGTGTGCAAGTTCAGCTCATTGATGATTCTTAGTTGGAAAAAATGATTTTGTCGTCAACCAGTCGGTTTTCCATTTAAGATGTGTTCATTACAAGTACAAGGAAAAACTAACAAGAGTCTATACAATAAAAGGTTTTCAACAAAGATCCAGGTTGGCGATTCCACCACAATCAAAATAAAAGCCAGGTTTGAGAGAAGGGGAGAAATTTATCATTTCGTTCCACAAGAGCCAGCTGCGAGTTTGGCAAAGTCGTCCATGGAGGTGGCTAGGGTCATCAGTCTGGCCATTTCAGCTTCACACCTCAGCTTGTCATCTTTCCCCTGCTCCTCTCTCTTCTTTTTCTCCTCGACCTCTTGCTTGAGCTTCTATTCCTCAGCTTTCCTCTTTTCCTCTGCATAGATCCTTTGCTCTTCATCTTGTTTCTGATGGATTTATATACTGAAAGAATTATTTAATGGTATATTATGTACATGGTTATGGTTAATATACTGGGAATCATTATTGTTGTATTATCATCTCCTGTATGAATTAATAAACATGTATCACAATCGACTATATTCTATTATCTCATCGATAGGGAGATCATATGGTGTGTTGTAGATCAAGGAAGATCGTATAGATCGCTCGACCTAGTGCGATATAAAGGTAATCACAGCTGAGACAGAGCTAGAATAGACTGTTGGTTTAGGTTGCAGCACAGTCAGTAATTATCTTGGTCACTAGATGTGCTGGTTTGCTTGGTACGTATAGATAGGACCTAACTGATATCGATTTTTTTCTCAAACATTAAAAGAATTTTGATCTCAATGGCTTGATGAAATCTAAAGCCTAATGAAGGTCCAAGAAGTATACACAAGTTTGTGTATCACTTTGAGATACTATGGTGGAGAGTCTAACATGTACTTGTATATTTGTATCTTGTGTGATAGCAACTTGTGTATAGATTCTAGTTCTTTGGTTAGGTAATCATATCCAGTATATGATATAGACATTCTCTAAGAAGCTAAAAAAGGTTCACTATGCGGAAGTCCTGCAGGCTGACAAAGTTCAAGCATAAGTGAAAAGGTAAATAAAAGATGTTAATTAATTTGTAGGCTTGTCAAAGCCTAAATTAATTAATGAATGTATGTATCCTTAAATATGGGGATATACCGAGCTCATGCAACCCGTTCCTCATAACTTGGTAGCAAAGAGGTAGGACAATATTGATTCTCTAGTGGAATGAATTAATGTTCCCCCGTCTGGCCCATGAAAAGCTCAAGCCCAGTAGGGATCATATTTTCCTATAAATACTTCCTAGTTCTCAGATCTCAATGCACCACAAGACCATAAGTTGATAAGTAGCAAACCAGATAATTGGGAGCTGTCATTATCGACTGGATCTGAGAAGGAGGAAGGAAATTCTGCTTCCCGATAGGCATTGAATCAGGAAGGAATCATCACAAGATATTCGGATCGGAGCAAGGGATACAAATCAGAAGATTAGATCTGGAGGATCTTATTTCTCTCTCTTCCTCTCTAATTTTTGATTTTATTCATATAAAATTTGAGATTTAATTCAGATTTTTTCAGGACTGAATCTTATTGCGCAAGAAAGATTAAAGATGAAATTCCTGCACAACTGCTCACAGATTAAATTCATCCATGTATTCCACAATATTTTTTATGCATTCAATAGTAGCATTCTAGGTTTTGATCATAGGCATAGTAATTAATTTTTTATTACCAATAATCGGTCTTTGAAAATCGGATTATGCAATTCAGTTTGCTAGTAAAAATCCCTTCGATTTGTATTAGAGCCAGGTTCCAATTATTGGCTCTGTCAATAAAACTAATTCTCTATGATCATATGCATGATTATTATTATTGAATTGTGAGGAATAATTTTTATTCTTGTTCCCCGTGGCTTCTCGAGTTTAACCCGCCCCTTTACATGGATTCGTTTTTAACCCACAAGATAAATCCGTGGTTAGATTTAAATTCCAAATCTAGTATGACGCTGAAGAGATTTTTACATGCAAACTGAATTGCATAATCCGATTGCCAAGGTCGATTATTGGATATCATAAAATATAATTGTTATCCCTATGATAAAAAACGTACTATGCTCCTATTGAATACATAAGAAAGATTACGAAATAACTGGATCAATTTAAACTCTGAACTGTTGCGCAAGGATTTGATCTTTAATTCTTCATGCGCAATTTAATCCTGAAATAGTCAAGATTAATTCTCTGATTTTAATTAAATTAAATAAAAAACTTGAAGGAAAGAGAGAAAAAGAAGATCCTCTAGATCTGATCTTCTGATTTGTATCCCTTGCTCCGATCCGAATTTTTAGTAAAAATTCCCTTTGGATTCTGTGCCTATTGGGAAGCAGAATTTCCTTCCTCCTTCTAAAATCTATCGAAATCTATAGCCTCCAAATCTCTGGTTTGCTGCTTATCAACTTATGATCTTGTGGTGCGTTGAGATCTGAGAACTAGGGGGTATTTATAGGAAATTATGATCCCTATTGGGCTAGAGCTTTTCATGGGCTAGACAAAGGACCAATATGCAATTAGCAAAGAAGGCCTATCAATTAGTTAATTCTCAAATTCAACCCGGAGTATAATTAAATAATCAATATTGGTTTATACCACTAGAGAATCAATATTGTCCTACCTTTTTGCTACCACGTTATGAGGAACGGGTGACACGAGCTCGGTATATCCCCATATTTAAGGTTACAGACATTCATTAATTAATTTAATCTCTAACAAACTTGTGTATACCTCTTGAACTTTCATTAGGCTTTAGATTTCATCAAACCATCGAGATCAGTTTTTTTTAAAAGTTAGATAAAAGAATCAATCTCAGTTAGGTCCTATCAATACGTACCAAATGCACCAGCACATCTAGTTACCAAGATAAGCCACTAATTATTGGCTGTGCTGCAACCTAAACCGAGATCAAGATTATTTTAATGTCAGATAAAAGAATCGATCTTAGTTGGGTCCTATCAATACGTACCAAATGTACCAACACAACAAGTGACCTAGATAAGCCACTAATTGTTGACTGTGCTGATGCCTAAACCGATAGTCTATTCTAGCACTGTCTCAGCCGTGATAACCTTTTTATCTCGCTAGGTCGAGCAATCCATATGATCTTCCATGATCTACATTATACCGTATGATCTCTCTATCGATGAGATAAGAGAATAAAGTCGGTTGCCATACATGTTTGTTAATTCAGACAGGAGATGATAATACAACAATTATGATTTCCAGTACATTATCCAAAAACAATGTTCATAATATACCAATCATAATTCTTTCAGTATATAAATCCATCCGACACATTTATTTCTTGTAATTTAATCTGTAAAACTGAAGAACAAATATTGAGAAGATAATGAAAGAATAATGCAGCCGCCGCGGCAGTGATATCCAGTGGCTCTGGTGACTGGAGCAAGCGGTGCGAGAAGTGACGGTGGGCGCAGTGGAACCTTTGCAAGTTCGCGCCTGAGCCACCGCACAGTACAGCACGGCTGCGTGCTTTTCTAATGAACGTGTAGAGGAATTATAGAAGCAAGAAGAGCGGCGCTAGCCAGTAGGAGGGACGGTGGGTGCGGTGGAACCCTCACATGTTCGCTTATGCGCTGCCGCACGCATCACCTGGTCGTGCGTGCACCAGAAAGCTTCTCTGTTCATGCGTGTGTTGATGGCCGTGGATCTACAACACAGAGGCGATGATGTTAGTGAGACACCAGACATTAGCAGCATCGACCCTGCAGTGAACCCTAGCGGGTTTGTGCCTGCGTAGACAAGAGCAACAACATACCCGTGCATCTCCTTCATGCATTCCTCCGGTTAGTAGCAGCAGCAGCAGTGGCGCAGGGAAAGAGGCCAGACAACGGGCGGAGGAAAACTCTAAATGAGCTACAACCACGACCTTCTCTACCGGCGCAGAAGACTTGCAAGCATCTCTAGGCTACAGGCAATGTTCGGCAAGGATGCTAGATGCCGGGATATGGCCACCGGCGATGAGAATTGTGGCCTGCAACTCATGCAATTTTGTTGCACGTTTTATGGCAGCAGATGGTCACCGGTCGACGGTGGCTGACCAAGCCACAGTCCATCAGCCCATGTACATGCAAACCCGGTTTGTGGTGTGTCCACGGGTCTGATTGTCTAATTTTCGAGCCCAATCAGTTCGAGGAGGCCCAATCCATGTTATAAGATTTTCAAATCAAAGAGTGGGAGCCCAGTTGAAGATCTGTATTATAATTCCAACTTGTAATAGTTAGAATTATTTATATTTCGATGAAATTGTATCATGGGGCCACTAGGACTGTTTTTATTTATTTTTATGTGTTCTCATATGATATAATTATCTCTTTTATTATTTGCGCTCATCCAATCATGTGTAGATAATAGGAAGCACATTTTTCGCTTTATTATTTACAGCTTTCAAGCATGCTATGTGATTTATTTTGTGAATTAAATTACAACTATAAATTTGGAATTCGTGCTTTTAATGATAGAATTTTAGCAATCTTATAATTTATATGAACATGAAATAATATGTGCGCAAATGATGAAAGTTCTTAAACCTTATGAATGTAATTTAGTAAGCAAATATTAAGACATCCACAAAGCGATCTCTTATTGGAATTGAATATTCAATCAGTAAACGTCTACATGTGTAGCTTGCTAGTTCTTTTATTCTTAAGTTCCAATAGATGATATTTCTTATAACAAACATTTAATTCATATAAGTAGTGGGAGCCTTTGCATAAACGTCTACATGTGTAGTTTGCATACTTGGTTTTCATAAGTACTCTAGGATTGAATTAAATGAGACAACTTTGTTAAAAAAATCAAGTGTCAGGGATCTGATGTGTGTATGAAAATTGATTTCTATAATGAAAAGTTGGCCTTCTGGTTCGTATTCTTAGATGTTATCCAAAACACAACTCATATATGAAATCCCAACTCAGTAGAATAACATGGTCTTAGTTGATCTCCAATTTTGAATTACATTCGTCTAAGGCACTAGACATGTATTAAAATTGAAAGATACAGTCTGGTTGAATGTTTTGGTGTAAACGTCCACATGTGTGGCTTGCAATAAATTACATAGGCTATTGGAGGAGACATTTTTATTGTTTTTATCATAAGGTTACAATACTAAACAGTTTCAATTGTTTGCGATTATATTTTAATTTATTGTTTTTAGTCATGTCTATGTCCTATGTCATCAACATCTTAGCCCAAAACTCGTTAACTGGTCCTAATTTCTTGGAATGGAAATGCAACTTGGATTATATCCTTGTTGCAGAGGAACACATGTTTTTTTACTGAGCCTTGCCTAAATGTTCCTACGAATGAGTCAACAGAGGAGGAGATGAACCACTGTAATAAGTGGATCAAGTCAGAAAATGTAGCTAAATGCTATATGATGACTACTATGTCCAAGGTTCTTTAGTAGCAACATCAGGCTTATGATACTGTGATAAGCTCATATTTTGCCTCACTTATCACATTATTTTCTTATTTGTTTCTTTCATTTACTTGAATTTTTAGTTAATAATCTAGCATGAACTGTTTATAGGGGATATTATGCTTTTCATGGTCATATTTTGTGGGTTTGAGGCCAAAATCAATGAATATCTGTACCGAAAGCAGTTGATGTTCAAAGAAACAGTCAGGAATTCTTCTACAAGTGGAATCTGACCTAATGGAGCGTGCAAATAGAAATATCTTTGAGTTAGCTTTCCAAATCAACTGGAATTGGGTCAATCGGAGTTCCGGAGCACAAGTTATGGCCAAAACCGTGAGACTGCGCAGAAGGAATTGAAGGAGGGAATCTTGGGCAACACAGAGGTTTCTGTCTCGATCGACAGGGCCCCCGTCGATCGAGATAGAAAAATTTTTCTGAAGATTTTGATCTGCAGCCGTGTCGATCGATATGCAGCCCGTCGATCGACACGCGCGCGGGAAAGACATATTTATGCCCAATTTGGAGATATTTCCTTCCCAAGCCATTTTGTTTTGAAGATTTAATTTTCCCCCCTATAAATAGGAACTTATTAGCTCGAAAAATACATCTCTTTTATCATTATTTCAGCATTAAACTTTTTATTTTTCCAGTACTCTTTATTTTATTGTTGCATTTGGATTCAAGTACTTCAAGGTTCCTATTTCTTTAATGATTCAAGTAAGTTATTTTATGATTATTGCAATGTTTATTTCAATTATGTTAGGCTAGAACTCTTAACAGGTTCTAGGGTTTTCTCCATCCTCTTTAGCATGTTTTAATTCGATTAATTCCAAACCCTAATTAACTTGGTTCAAATTCTATGGATTTGATTTTTAAAATCTATTTTCAATTGAAGGATCGAGAGATGAAAATTGGATTAGGTTTATAGTAATTAATTTGAGACCGAGTGGAGATAATTAGTAATAGGAAAATAGAATTTTGATATAATTGGTTTCTGTCTCAAAAGGAAGAATCAATTAAAGGTTTTCAAATCTGTATCTTTATTGAGATTGATTAACTTGTGTTTTTTAGACAGAGAGGAGATAATCACTAGTTAATAATCTAGGTTTTAATTGCCCAACAAAGGAATTAATTCCAAAATATCATATTTCCCACCTAAGTAATCATTTTGGGTTTGGATTGATTGTTTATGCATGTTGGAATGGATAGGTTGGTTTCCCTGGAATCTTTGCTTTTTATTTATTGAATTTTACTCCCAAGTTATTTTCTATTTTGAAAACAAAACCCTTCTAAATTTTGGATTCCTCAAACAAAGAATTGATAAACTATATCTAGTACATGAAATATTCTCGTTGCACTGTCCCTGTGGGTTCGACAACCTTTGGGTTATTATAAATTTATTTACTTGCTATTTTACAGCTTGTCAAATTGGCGCCGTTGCCGGGGATAGTCAGATTTTATTTTGTTATTGGACTGTTTTGATATTTTCTGGATTGAGTTTTTAATTTGTTCATGTGCTTGTGTGTGATTTTTTTTAGGTTTTGCACTCTGTTTTCGATCGACACCCTGAGTGTCGGTCGATGCAGCCGCATCACCCGTGTCGATCGACAGGGCCCCTGTCGATCGACACAGAGGCTGATTTCTTGTTTTTTTGCTTTCTTTTCAGGTGCATGAACACAAGAGCTCGGTGGAAGAAACTTGAAGCCTTTAACCCAGAAATTGAAGCTACTTGTAGGAGAAACAAAAGCAAAGGAAAGAACAAGGAAAGAGAGGTAGAGATGGAGCAACCACCGGAAACACCACTTCAAAACATGACTCCTGAGGAGCAAAGACAGTTTGTGGGTGAGGTCCGCCAACTTAAGGAGCAACTCCAAGCAGCACAAGCTATTCAAGCAGAGCAAGCTGCCAAACTGGCAGCCATGAACAATGGAAAAAACCCCGAAAGACCGATTGTGGTGCCTCAAATATCCGTACTTGATCGCTTCTTGCCGCAGAGAGAGGAGCCGGGATTCCAAGTTGGCATTGATGCCAACAACTTTGAGCTGAAGACAGGCCTGATTCAAATGGTCCAGCAGAACCAGTATGTAGGGAACGCCGTTGAAGACCCGTACGCCCACATCAGTCAGTTCATCGAGGTGTGCGATACGGTGAAGCAGAATGGAGTGCCTCAAGACACCATCTGGATGCGCTTATTTTTTTTTCTCTCAGGGACGAGGCCCGGTCTTGGTTTGCTAGCATAGACAAGAGCAGGATCGCCACATGGGCACAGCTTCGGGCAGAGTTTCACACCAACTTCTTTCCACCCAGTGTTATCATGAAAAGGAAGTCCGACATCACTCACATCAGTCAGAAGTACGACGAGACCCTCTATGAAGCTTGGAAGAGATACAAGGAGCTGTTGAGGATGAGCCCCGACCATGGAATTGATCTTGAGATGCAGGTATGCCATTTTTATGAGGGACTAACCCCTCATCTAAAAGAGTTGGTGGATGCTTTAGCTGGAGGACTTCTCATGAAGAAGAGTGGAGCCGAGGGGATGCAACTTCTTGCAGTTATGGCCCTCTACAGTCATCAATGGCCTACTGAAAGGCAGAAAGCAGTCAAAGCAGTGACCACTACTTCGGAAATTGATGTGGTGACAGAAGTGAAGATGCTTCGAGAAGAGTTCAAACAGTTGGAGGCCGGCAGAGCTTCTGTAGCAGCTATGTCAGATCCAAATATGGCCATCGTTCCTGTTGAGGCCGACTACACCTACCGGGGAGACAGTTCGAGCATCTCCAATACCATTGAAGTGAACTATGCCAATGGAGGTTACAACAACAACAACTACCGAGCCAACAATCAAGGGTACAATTACAGTGTTAGAAATCATCCTGGTTTTTCTTATTCTAACCCTTATGCAGCTGAGAATCCTCCATCGGGGTTCAGTGCTGGAGTCGGGGGAGAGATTGTGGAGAAGAAGAGGTCTGTGCTGGAGGAGACATTCGACAAGTTCATCAAAATCTCCGACAATAGGTTTGGCAAGGTGGAAGCTGAGGTGAAAAACATGTCCACTCACATGCAGCATATGACGAATCACCTTCAGATGCTCGATACACAGTTCAGTCAGATTGCTACTGCCTTGAGCAATCAACGCAAGCCAGGCCAGCTCCCCAGCACCACAGAAGTCAATCTTGAGAAGGTAAAACAAGTCAATGCCATTTCCTTGAGGTCCGATACGAGGTACGATTGTCCTACAATGTCCAAGGATGATTTTGGGGCTGAAGGAGAGGAAATTCCCGCAAAAGATGCTTCTATTTCGATCGAGACAAAGCCTATGTCGATCGACACAGAGGATGGGCTGAGCAGCAGAGGTTGACAGGGAATCAGATCGACCGACAGGGGGGATGCAGCCGTGTCGATCGACACCCCCCGATCGATTGACAGGCAGGACAGAGAGAAGCACTCGATAGGCAGGCAACACAAGGGCCACATCAAGCTGAAAATCCAAAGAAGAAATGTGATCCAATTTCTCCACTGCCCTTTCCCCAAAGATTTGCAAAGAAAAAGGAAGATTCAAAGTTTGCACGATTCGTGGAGAATCTCAAGAAAGTCAACATCAACATTCTATTGACCGAGGCTCTCCGCGAGATTCCCGGCTACATGAAGTTCTTGAGAAAGCTGATGATAGAGAAAAAGTCGGTAATCGTAGATCAAACTATTTCAATTCATGAAGAATGTTGTCTTCTTTTGCAGAAACAGGTACCACCAAAGAGATCCGATCCAGGATGCTTCTCCATTCCGATTGAGGTTGGGGGAAAGGAGTTTCGAGATGTCCTCTGCGACACAGGTGTCAGCATTAACTTGATGCCATACTCGGTCTTCCAAAAGCTGCAGATAGGTGAGATGAGGCCAACCTCAATCACTCTTTAGATGGCTGATCGCTCAATTTCTCGACCAAGGGGAGTTGTGGAAGATGTTTTAATTCGTGTTGGTCATTTAATTTTTCCTGTTGACTTTGTTGTGTTGGATATGAAGGAACAACATGGAATGCCAATGATCCTTGGAAGAGAGTTCTTGAGGACGAGTGGAGCCTTGATAGACTGCCGCGATGGAGAGATTACACTCTGAGAGAATGATGAGACGATCACCTTTGTGATCGACAAGAGTTTGAAGGAAGCAGCTTGCTATAATATCTCTACCATTGAGGAAGATGAAGAAGCCGCTGAGATTGAATGGGAGCGCAAAAACGGGATGGAAAAATTGACAATTACACCATCCTCTTCCGAGCTCACCACTATTATTCAAGATCGGATGGCTTACATGATCGACGCAAGGGGGCGGCAAGTCTGGACCTGACCTCCTTGGTGAAGGATCCCTATCGTCGAGCCACGACAATAACTAAGGCACTGAATGGGAGGTAACCCATTGCTTTACTTGCTTTATTTCAATTTTCTCTAATTTTTGTGAGCTATTTTTTGTTTTTTTTTATAAATATATTGGAGCTCTATTTCGATCGACACACAGGGTGTCGATCGACACAGAGGCAAGAGATGGAGCACACTTCAACCCACTAATCTGGTCAACAGGAAGGCTCTGTGTCGATCGACAGGCCCCCTGTCGATCGACACAGAGTGCTAGCAGCAGCAGTTTTTGTGTTTCGCGTTCTGCAGCCTCCGAGGGATAAAAAGTTGGTGTCTGAGACCAACATCGAGGTACAATTTCACTCCTAGTCTGATTTTCAAACTTATTCCCTTTGTCAATTGAATAAGTTTGGGGGGGAGGAGGACTTGGAGTTGAAACTATTTCTTCCCTTTTACTTTATGCTTTCGGTTTGTTTAAATTTCTGGCTAGTTTAATTTTTTTTTTTGCATTTGATTGAATAAAGTTGTGATTTTGTGAGAAGATTTACAAAGCTATGAGATAACCCTAACAAGAGTGCAAGATTTGAAGCGATTGACTTGATTATGCATTGATTGTGATAGTGGTTGAGTATGCCTATGAATGTAGAAAACCACATGATTACTTGTTTTGAAACTTACAAAGGCATGATGTTGATGATGATTTGATGTTTACTATGGAAGAAAAATTGTCCCAAGTGTGAGATTTGAGCCTTTAAATTCGATTGTGAGTGTGTCTGCATTATTGAGTATCTCTAGAACTTGCTTTGTTTTTTTTTCAAAACTGCTAGTGTGCACAAGTTTAAGAAATAATTTTAGGCCATCTTTGTTTAGCCTATTTATCCCATACACTGTCCTAATTGAATATTTATCCCTAGTCAGCCCTTTTGAGCCTATGAATTTTCATTCTTTGTCTATGAGTTGGAAAAGGATAGGGAAATCAACTATTGTCTATGAGAGTGGGTAGGGAGTTGTTTGAGGAAGGATAAGATATTATTAGAAAGGGTGAAAACGAAAGAGAAGGTTGGGCTCTAGAAAAAAATATAGAAAATGAAAAAAAAAAGTGTTCATATGTGTTTGTTAGTCATTATAAGCTCAAATGTATAATCAAAATTGTTTAGAGCATAAAAGGATGTGCATGAAAAAAAAAGAGAATAAAAGAGCCTTGGTTGGTGTTGAATATTATAGGAGATGGGTGGATATCAATATATAGTGGTTGAATTTGTTGGGAGTCGCGTACTCAATTGATTTTAGTCACTTGGCCATATATTTTCCTACCTTTCACTAAAAAAGCCTACATTAAAACCTTGAATAAAGTCCTTTTTGATCTTAGACTTATGTGCACATGTTTGCAGTGGAGATTTAGAATATTAGCAAGCCTATGGTTGAACTTGATTTGCATAGCTTGTGTGATCTCATATTAACCAAAACACTTGAGTGAATGAGTGAAAACACTTTCCTTGTGAGTCTTCCATGGTTTACTGATTTCCTGATTCTACAAAGTGTTGATGTTTTGTGGATTTACAAGTTAGATTGTGATGAATCTTGTGAGGCATTTCACTTCTCTTCTACTTTAACTTTTGATTCATTCTTTTGTTGATTGAGGACAATCAAGTGTTTAAGTTTGGGGGGTTGATAAGCTCGTATTTTGCCTCACTTATCACATTGTCTTCTTATTTGTTTCTTGCATTTACCTGTGTTTTTAGTTAATAATCGAGCATGAACTATTTATAGGGGATATTATGCTTGTTATGGTCATATTTTGTAGGTTTGAGGCCAAAATCAATGAAAACCGTACCGAAAGCAGTTGATGTTCAAAGAAATAGTCACGAATTCTTCCACACGCGTAATCTGACCTAATGGAGCATGTAAATATAATCATCTTTGAGTTATATTTCCAACGCAACTCGAATCGGTTCAATCGGAGTTCGGGAGCACAAGTTATGGCCAAAATCGTGAGACAGCGCAGAAGGAGTCGAAGGAGGGAATCTCGGGCGACACAGAGGTTTCTGTCTCGATCGACAGAGTCCCCGTTGATCGAGACAGAGGACAAATTTTGGAATATTTTGATCTGCAGTTGTGTCGATCGACATGCAACCCGTTGATCGACACGCACGCAGGAAAGGTATATTTATTCCCAATTTGGAGATATTTCCTTCTCAAGTCATTACCTTTTGAAGATTTAATTTCTCCCTCTATAAATAGGACCTTATTAGCTCGAAAAATACATCTCCTTTATCATTATTTTCAGCATTAAACTCTTTATTTTTCCAGTACTCTTTATTTTATTGTTGCATTTGGATTCAAGTACTTCAAGGTTCCTATTTCTTTAATGATTCAAGTAAGTTATTTTATGATTATTGCAATGTTTATTTCAATTATGTTAGGCTAGAACTCTTAACAGGTTCTAGGGTTTTCTCCATCCTCTTTAGCATGTTTTAATTCGATTAATTCCAACCCTAATTAACTTGGATAATATTCTATGGTTTTGATTCTTAAAATATATTTTCAATTGAAGGATCGAGAGTTGAAAATTAGATTAGGTTTATAGTTATTAATTTGAGACCGAGAGGAGATAATTATTAATAGGAAAATAGAATTTTGATATAATTGGTTTCTGTCTCAAAAGGAAGAATCAATTGTAGGGTTTTCAAATCTGTATCTTTATTGAGATTGATTAACTTGTGTTTTTAAGACCGAGAGGAGATAATCACAAGTTAATAATCTAGGTTTTAATTTCCCAACAAAGAAATTAATCCCAAAATATCAGATTTCCCACCTAAGTAATTATTTTGGGTTTCGATTGATTGCTTATGCATGTTGGATTGAATAGGTTGATTTCCCTGGAATCTGTGCTTTTTATTTATTGAATTTTACTCCCAAGTTATTTTCTATTTTGAAAACAAAACCCTTCTAAATTTTGGATTCCTCAAACAAAGAATTGATAAACTATATCCAGTACATTGAATATTCTCATTGCACTGTCCCTGTGGGTTCGACAACCATTGGGTTATTATAAATTTATTTGCCTGCTATTTTACAACTTGTCATACTGCTGTTGAGATAATGGACAACCTCTCTACGACTTATGGGGAGTCAAACCAGACTGTCAGATTCAATCTCATGAGGGAAATTGTGAGTAGAAGAATAATTGATGGTAGTTCGGTAAGGGAGCACGTGGTCAACATGACTGATCTTATGGATTAGCTGACGTTGCACGGTGGTTGTATTGATGGGGAAGCCCAGATCAATATCATACTCAATTCACTCCCTAAATCATTTGAGAACTTTTGGTAGAATGCTATCATGAACAAAAAAGAGTATACTCTCAATGAGTTACTCAATAACTTGGTGGCAGTGAAATTAGTAATACTCCCAGAAAAGGTTGCTTTGGTTACTTCTGAAGGACATCTCACTACGAAGAAGGGTAAGAAGCGCATGAGAGTGATTAAGAAGAAAAACAAAGGTACAGCCACTGAGAAAAAGTTGAAAAGGGTAAAGGGCATGGCTGGTAGAAAGGACAAGTGTTTCAAGTGTGGCAAGGTTGGTCACTCGAAGAAGGATTGTCAAGTTAAAAGGACTCGACAAGGTACATCATGTGTATTTATAATGGAAATATGTTTAGCATCGGTTTCTACCCATTCGTGGGTAGTGGATACTGGAGCTACTGATCATGTTTGTTATACTTTGCAGGGGTTCGTGCTGAAAAGACATCTGAAGCATGACGAGGTTACCATGTCCATGGGCGGCGGAGAGCAAGTCATAGCAGTAGCCATTGGAGATTTTGCTTTTTGTTTTGAAAATAATGTTTTGATTTTGAGAGATGTTTTATTTTTGCTAGTTTTTTTGCGGAACTTGATTTAAATTTCCAAGTAATTTATTGATGGATATTTAGTTATTTTTGATAGTGGTGTTTCTATCATTGGCAATAACAATATTATCTGTCGTGTTAAACTGATTGACTCTCTTTATATCATAAATTATTTACATAAACCTTCCGTGAACATTGCATCAAACTCATCCAAAAATAATAATCATTTAAAGAGAAAGTTTTCTTTTTCTGATGAGGATCAAACATATCTCTGGCACTTGAAACTCGTTCACATCAGTCTATAGAGGATTGAAAGACTAGCAGATGATGGTATCTTGGATTCTTTCCAAGTGGTGATGCATCAAGTCTATGAATTCTGTATAGAGGTTAAGATGATGACCACACCTTTTAAGGCAAATGAGGCTCGAACAGAGGATGTGTTGGAATTGATCCACTCTGCCTTGTGTGGGCCTATGTCCAAGCGAGCTCATGGAGGTTATGGGTACTTCGTCACTTTTATTGACGATTACTCAAGATATGAATATGTCTATTTGCTTCGCTACTAGTCTGAATGCTTTGAGAAATTAAAAAAATTCTAGATGGAAGTACAGAAGAAGCTAGGTAAGACTATCAAGACACTGCGATCTGATCATGGAGGAGAATACCTCAGTAATTAATTCTTGCAGTACTTGTCAGATAATGCGATACATCCCAGTAGTCTGCACCAGGAACCCCTCAACAAAATGGTATAGCTGAAAGAAGAAATAGAACTCTTTTGGGATATGCCTTTGAAACATCAACCTATTTGAATATCCTGGTACCATCTAAACAAGTTCCTAAAACTCCTCTACAACTGTGGAATGAGCGAAGCCAAGGTTAACCAGAATGAGGGTTTGGGATTGTCCAACATACGTGCTGATGAAAGAACCTGATAAGTTAGAAAGTAGGTGTTAGCTAATGTTGTTCATAGGTTATTCCAGACAAACGAAAGGTGGTTACTTCTATTTTCCTAAGGATCAGAAAGTTGTTGTCGGTACCAACGTGAAATTCATAGAGGAAGAATATGTAAGAAATCACAAGTTCAAGTGTGAAGTCATTTTCCATGAACTTGGAAATGACAAAGCGCTTCCATCAGGAGAGCCCTGTATCGTTGTAGATTCAACTAGTACTGGTGAGGGACTACATACACGACCACCAATGCAAGACATGGAACCACTGAGTACTATGCCTACTACTGACGCAACTCAGATGCCTCGTTACAGTGGGAGGGTTGTTTGACAACAAGAGAGGTACATGTTCATGGGAGAGTCTTTTGACTTGATCTTAGAAAATGGACTCGAAGACCCATTGACATACGATGAGGCAGTATCTGATAAAGATGCAGACAAATGGCGTGTTGCCATGAATTCTGAAATAGAACCTATAACAGCTATGGATGTATACCAGAAAACTGAGCTACCAGATGGCTCTCGAGCCATAAACTATGATGATAGTCATGGTATAAAGTCAGGTTGGTGGCTAAGGGTGATAGTCAGAAAGAGGGCATAGACTATAATGAAACCTTCTCATCGGTAGCCATGCTCAAGTCCATTCAGATACTCTTTGCCATAGCTGCACATATGGATCTAGAAATCTAACAGATGGATGTCAAAACTGCGTTTCTCAACGGGTACCTTGAAGAGGTCATGACATCTATATGAAGCAACCAGAAGATTATGTACAAGATGGCAAAGAACATTTAGCCTGGAAGCTCAAGAAGTCTTTGTATGTTCTTAAGGAAGCTTCACGGTCATGAAACTTATATTTCGACGAAGTGATTAAGTCCTATGGATTTTCACAATGTTTGGATGAGAGTTGTGTGTACCATCTATGTGTCAGTGGAAGCGTGGTACTCATTGCACTTTATGAAGAAGATATTCTCCTATTTGGCGACAATATGGAGGGGTATTGTTAGACATAAAGGGTGGCTATCCGAACAGTTTCATATGAATGATCTTGGAGAAGCTGGATACATCCTAGCTATTAAAGTCTTGCATGATCGCAAGCATAGGATGTTGGCGTTGTCTCAAGCTTCATATGTGGATACTGTGATTGCTTGTTTTTGCATGCAAACCTACAAAAAAGGCTTGTTGATTTTCAGACATGGCGTTAATCTTTCTAAGGATCAGTGTCCTATGACACAAGATGAGAAAGATGAAATTAGTAAGGTTCCATATGATACTGTAGTCGTAAGTCTCATGTATGTTATGCTATGCACGAGACCAAATGTCTTCTTTGTCGTTGGCATGGTAGCGAGATATCAATCTTACCCTGGACATGTGTACTGGACTGCTGTAAAGCACATTCTAGAGTATCTGAGAAAGACATGAGATTATTGTCTAGTTTTTCAGTCTGAGAATTTGTGTCTTGTGGGTTATACAGATTCGGATTTCCAAACAGATTAGGACAAAAAGAAATCTACTGTTGGGTTTATGTTTAGATTAGGAGGTGGAGCTATATCATGGAGAAGTGCAAAGTAGAAATACATTGCAGACTCCCCCATGGAAGCTGAGTATGTTGCAGCTTCAGAGGCTTTGAAAGAAGCAGTATGGCTCCGGAGCTTCTTCTTGGAGTTGGACGTGATTTCTAATTTGCCTAAGACTATCACGATATATTGTGATAACTCTCAAGCAGTGGAAAATTCGAAGGAACCACGAACTCACAAGGCAACTAAACACATTGAGAGGAAGTATCATATCATATGAGAAATCATAACAAGGGGTGAAGTGCTTATTGAGAAGATTGACACTAAGGAAAATCTAGCAGATCCATTCACAAAAGCCTTACCATAGAAAGTTTACGAAGTGCATGTTCGTAACCTTGGATTGTGGTTGAAGACAACCACATGATGATCTATGTAATAACTAGATTAGTATAGATGTGTTGTATACTCTAGAGAGCACTTGTATAATGCTTTGAGTATATGTGGGAGATTAATAGAATTATATTCTGAAAGCATTATTATTCGTATATTCTGTACGTGGTTTATGGTTAATATACTGGGAATCATTATTATGGTATTATCATCTCCTGTATGAATTTACAAACATGTATCGAAAGTGACTCTATTCTATTATCTCGTCGATAAGGAGATCATATGGTGTGTTGTAGATCACAAAAGATCGTATGGATTGCTTGACCTAGCGAGATATAAAGGTTATCACAGCTGAGACAGTGCTAGAATAGACTATCGGTTTAGGCATCAGCAGAATCAAGAATTAGTGGCTTATCTAGGTCACTTGTTGTGTTGGTACATTTGGTACGTATTGATAGGACCTAACTGAGATCGATTCTTTAATCTGACATTTAAAAAATCTTGATCTCGATGGCTTGATGAAATCTAAAGCCTAATGAATGTTCAAGAGCTATACACAAGTTTGTGTATCACTTTGAGATACTATGGTGGAGAGTCTTACTTGTACTTGTATATCTGTATCTTTGGGTGGTAGCAGCTTGTGTATGTCTTCTAGTTCTTTGGTTAGGTAACCATATCTATTATAGGATGTTGACATTCCCTAAGAAGCTAAAAAAGGTTCACTATACGGAACTCCTTCAGGATGATTAAGTTCAAGCATAAGTGAAAAGGTATTGAGTGGTATTACTTAGGAATAAAAAATTTTAATTAATGGGAACACATCCTGAGCTGACATGATAATCCATCAATTGTTGTTTGATCCATAACACTTGCGCACAACAACTGTTAGTGACAACATATTCAACTTTAGTCGTGGATGTTGCAACCGAGTGTTGTTTCTTACTAAACCAACTAATTAGTTTATGTCCAAGAAAGTAGCAAGTACCACTCGTGCTTTTGCAATCTATTCATCATCTTCTAAATTCTGAGTCTAAATACCCATTAAGCGTAAGCTCATCACATCTTGGATACCGAATTCCGAGGGATTCAGCTCCCGTCAAGTACTTCACGATTCTCCTGGCAGCATCCATGTGCGATTTCTTTGGGTCAGCTTGAAATCTGGCGCACACTCCGGCAACATAAGAAATGTCGGGCCTACTGGCTGTCAAGTAGATAAGTGATCAAATTATGCCTCTGTAAATGCTAAGATTGACCGATTCTCCTTCTTCCTCCAAGGTAATCTAGGCACTTGGGCTCATTAGAATCTGTAGTAACTTTGTTTTCTCAACTGTTCATTGACATCATTAATCTTAGGAACTTCTTCTCCAGTTCCTTCACGGTCCTGCGCACTAGAGTAGCTTCATAAAAAATAACATTACATGTTATTCCCATAACGTTGGTGGTCTTATTGAAAACTCTATATCCCTTGTGATAAGGCTGTCCATATTCCAGGAACACACCTTCATCATCTTTGGGAGAGAAAGCATTCAATTTCGATTTCCCATTGTTGTGAATATAACATGGTTCACCGAAAGCACAAAGATGAGCTAAGGAAGGCTTTACAACCATGATATACTTCGTATGGGGTCTTTTGAAGACGATTGTTGATGATGCTTCTGTTTTACGTGTAGCAAGCTGTCATCAAGGTTTCACCCCAAAACCTTTCTCCCAAGCTGGTCTTTGCCAGCATGATTCTGACTGCTGCCTTCAGAGTTTTGTTTCTCCTCTCGGCAAGCCCATTCTACTGTTATTTTCTGGGAGTAGATCTCTCATGGCTGACGCCAGCTTCCACACAGAAACCCATTAAAGGGCCATTGCAGAACTTTGTTCCATTGTCTGAGCGGATTCTCTTTACTTTAACTTCTCTTTTATTCTAAACTCGCATAATCATATTGGGAAGGAGAATCTTCACTTCATCCTTCCTCTTGAGAAGCTTGATCCATGGGTACCTCAGGTAGTCATCCACGACTACCAAAGAGAATCGCTTTCCTCCAATCTTTGGTGGAGTTACTGGACCAAAAATATCCACGTGTAGTAACTCTAGCACTCTATATGTGCTGGGGACGACTGAGTTATTCTTGAAAGATGTTTTAGTCTGCTTTCCTTTTTAGCACGGTTTGCATACTCCTTCCTTTTTGAATGCTCCTCTAGGCAGTCCTTCTACCAGTTTGTGCTTAGCTAAGTAGTTAATTGTTTTGAAGTTCAGGTGGCACAATTTTTTGTGCCACAACCAGTTTGTTTCCATGGAACTAATTGCCATGAAGCACGAGTTTGACTGCCCGCGCTACCAATCTATGACATACAATCCTCCTTTTCTGATTCCTCTCAACTTGACTTCTCTTGAAGCCTTGTCTTTGATTTGGCATTCCATTTCTTCGAAGGAAACAACATAGCAACTCTCACCTAGTTGGGTTATGCTTAGAATATTGTGCTTCAAGTTGGTGATGAGAGATAAATTGATAATTCTGACTCTATCAAACCTTATGCATCATCTTCCTATAACTCTGCCTCATGAGTTATCACCAAATAGGACTGGTGGTCCTCTAACCATGCAGAGATATGTGAAAAGATCCTTCTTTCCAGTCATGTGAGCTGAGCATTCACTGTCGAGGATCCACTCGCTCTTCTCTTGAAGCTGACTAGCATGTACCCGTCCTTAAGCCCTAAACCTAAACCCTAGACCCTCTGACCATGTTGAGATATGTGAAAAGATCATTCTTTCCAGTCATGTGAGTTGACCATCCACTGTCAAGGATCCCTCGCTCTTCTCATGAAGCTGACAAGCATGTACCTAACCCTGTAAATCACAAGTTTATATTTTAGGTCCCCGAGCATCTACGGGTCCTACGGGATTAGTTCTTTAGATTATCCCTTTGGGAATCCAAACTTTTTTGTTTTTGACAGCAATCGGCTTCTTGCTATCTTGGGTTGCTACCTTTCCCTTCCTTTTTAAATAGTGCATGACTTTGGTTTGGGAATGTGTGGAAGTGTGTGTAGTCAATTTGAAAGTGTTCTTCCTTGAAGGACTGAGGAAACCGACTTCCAAAAATGTGTGATAACCTGGTGACTTTTTATTAAAGAAGTTTTGACCACCATGGTTAGCCTTCATAGCCATTGAAAAGAAAATGTGGTTAGGCTTAGGCCTCAAGTAGGTGTTCCATCTACTTGGAGTATTCCTCTTCTCAAGTTGAGCTTGGGATCTGGAATTTTGGTTAGTAAAATGACCGGGGTAGGTGTTCAACTTCCTCATAACATAAACCAATTGCCTGGTCGAACTGGCTGATTGAACTGACTTCATTACATTAGGAACATACTATTTGTTCAGATTATGTGGTTGGGCTGGTTTCCTTGCGGTTTGAGCTATTACCAGTCTGGGATTATTCTGTTTTACCAGTTTACCCTTCGACTTAGACTTATCAGTCTCATTTCGGTCGGCCAGTCTGGGGTTGTTGGCTAACCAACATTTAGTGTTACCAGTATTGCCTCATACTTTTGGCACTACGACATCACCACTCAACCTAGACTGATCGCTAAGTTTTTCATTGATAAAATTTATAGTTTTCTTAGCATCAATTTGTGCGGGTGTATCATTGCTCAAATCATTTTCAAAACCAAGACCTGACTTACCTGAGGGATTTCCCATGCATTGCATGACCTCCTCCTAACCTATTTAGCCATTTTTAAAATACATAGTTTTTCATCTTGCACAAGTACTACGGTTTTCAAAGAGTCACACTCGGTTTTAAGATTTTCAAAATTTTAAAGCAAGATGGTGTAATATTTTTTGGGTTTTGCCACCTCCTCACTGACAAATCGAGATTTTTCTATCTCATTGGTCAAAACTGAAACTTTATTTTTTTAGTGAGGAGTTTTCACCGGCCAAGACATTTTTTCAAACAAACAATCTTTCAATTTTTTTCGAAAGAATGTCTAATGTGATGTCTTCTGAGTCGGAGCAGTGCGACTTAATTTCATCAAGAATGCATGCAGAAAAATTAGAAAATGGTGGTAATAAATTTACCTACTCACTTAAGGCAGTGAGAGCAGTCTCAATTTCTGCCTCTTCATCAGTTTCTTTGCCAAATGCGACCATAAACGTAAGGAGTGAATCTCCACGGACTCCTCATCTCATGAGTAGTAATTATCATCATGATCTTGGATGTTTGGTACTTTGGTTCTTGTCAGGATGGCTTGTGCAATTGCTTTGGAAGCTCTTCACTCAAAAATCTTCTTGAGCCTGTCTCTTTCTTCCTTGTCCAACAGAGGACATTCGAACTTGAGATGGTCCAGAGAGTTGCACTGGAAGCAAAACTTGGGCGCTCTCTTGACGAATCTCCGATTGTCAGTCTTCGGACCTTCCTATTTGCCTTTAGCCTTTCAAGGAGCTTTGATAGTCTTCACATTTGCTCCTCCAGCTCGGTTATGGAGCTTTCACCTTCCTTTATGATGGGATCCTGAACTGGATGGGATCTCATTTGTTACATTGCTTGATTGATTTGTTAGATGGTCAGCCTGGAAGGTTTTCTTGGGTCTCCACTTTAAGTCCCTTTTTATGAAGTAGGCTGCGTCCTCAGCCTGGGTGTTAGGAGAGCTGACTACTCTTGCAGCTTCGTTTTTTTCACCATTTGAATTTCCCATTCATGTGCCTGTAATTGGGAAAAAAAATTCCTTTGTGGTGATCTTAGAAAGATCATTATCTTTCAAGGTGGTTGTTATCACGAACCAATCCTCCTTTGGCATCTTGGACAATATTTTTGCATGTAGGTGTGTAGTTGAGTAGATCCTATCCAAGGCCTTGAGTTCCCTCGCTATTGCATTGAATCGGGCCTCCATTGCCTTGATGGTTTCTCCAGGGATCATCTGCAATGATTTGTATTTGTCAACAACAAACTTGGAGCTTGTTCCTCATCATTTGGTCCATCTCTTGGCATAGACTATCGAACTAATCCCATACCTCCTTTGCATTATTGAACCGCATCACCTCCTAAACGAGGGCATTTGGTAGGGAAAAGAGAATGACTTCTTGAGATATCGAATTGAGTTGATTCCTCCTCTTTTCTTCTAAGGTCCACTCATTGTATGACTTTTCAACCGTTGAGGGGTCCTCAACTCCGAGTGGCGGGAGAACCTTCGTGATCTTGATAGGTCCTCGCTCTTAGATGTCAACCATCTTGGGATGTAAGCTCTTGAGTCGTATCGTGGATGTCTTCTCCCACATTGTGAACTTCTCAACTGTGTACGGAGGAAGCTTTGGAATATTCATGAGGAATATTTGATGAGTTGTACGCTAAGATAAGAAAAGTGCAAGAAAAATGGATTAGGTCCTAAGCGACTTCAAAGCAATCAACCTAGAAGGACTAACCTGACTCTAATACCACTTGTTGGTCCCGAGATCAGAGTTTGTAAATGCACAATGAGAATTTTAATGTACTAGCACTTATCAAAACTGGTCGTTTAGTACTAGTTTGGTTTGTCAAACATTTAGTTTTTTAGGTCATGGTATAAATTAATCAGTTTCAATGTATACTTCAACACTTGAGTGTTGAGTTTTAAAGATAAGTAAACTAATAACTAAAAACTATAAATGGCATAAAGTTTATAGTGGTTCGGACACAAAAGTCCTACGTCCACTCTTCAGACAAAGTCGGGAAATCCACTAAGTGTTGGATTACAGTGTGCTCCCACGATCTATCACTAGTTGGTGAATGTCTCGTCCACCAGTCCACTAGTTCACCCGCCCGGTCCTCTGTCGTCCTTCACTTTTGAGCTTCTTGGAGTGTGGGTACACCATGCAGCCTCCTACTCGGAATTGAGATTTTTATAATTCTCCCTGGAACTGATTGTCTTGTAGCTAAATGTCTGTGAGAGTCAAAGTACGGAGTGTACTTGACAGTTGTGTTCTTTCTTAGAGAGAAGAACACCAAGATGAACTCATGAACAAAATGTTCTGAGTCTCGTGTTCACAAAATGACACATGGTAAGCTTTTAAAAGCCTCGAATGTTAAGCCAAAAAAATGGCAGAGTATTGGCTTTCTAGAATGTTCGGTTCTGTATCGTTTAAGGTAACTTTAATCTCTTAAAGTCCTCGGCTATTTATAGGTGAGGATCTTAATATTAGAATTTTGGAGCCGTTAAGAAACAAATTGGATGTTGTCCAATCTGATGTTTCTATTCTCTGCTGAGCAGGTTGCTTTTCCAGGAATCTTGGACCTACTCCCGCTTTTTCTAACTTGGACTGTGACTATTCAACTTTCCGACAAATTGGCTATATTGATTAGTCCGAGGAATCCAGATTGATTAGTCCGAGGAATCAAGATTGAAGTCTTGAGTTTTCAGACTTTAAGAAATCTGCAATCCTTATGTCTGAACTTGTCAGTACCATTCTACAGATGATCTTTTTTGTCTCTATGTGCGGGGATTGGAACTCGAGATTCCATGCTCATGTCTTCATTGTGGAAAGTCCATGCTGGTTGACGTCACTAGTCTAAACGTTGATCCCCAAATTTGCAAGTTTGATATTTGAAATTGGTGAGTTCCAGACTTGTCAGTTCCATACTGATGACTTCCAAACTTGTCAATTACAAACTGATGAGACCGAGACTGATCAGTTCCATACTGATCTTTAGTCTGTTTAAGTCCTTTGCGCATCCACAAATTGATTCTTCAGTTTGTTCTTCAACCAGCTCGAATTACAACTTAATAAAAAACTCTTACAGGACTTTACATTTAAAATCAGAACTGGGGCTAATCTAGAAAATTTGTAAACTGGTTTTGACCCACCAAAACAAAACAATTATGAGGATAAAGAAATTTTTAATAACCGAATTTCCTAACAAACTTGAACTCCATTCAATTAAAATCAAGTCAATTTTGGATTTATCTAGAATTGATCTTAAATTGCTCGCGAACTGGTATAATTTGACTCATGTTCCTACCTCCATCCTAGTAAAATAGAGAGAATTATCTTTTATGTTTTTATTTACAAAGTTGATGAATCTCGAATAACATAAGATTTTTTACTCTTATATATTCGAAAATAATAAAGTTTTTAAAAACACTAGTTTTTAAAGAATATATGTAGGGGTGTGCATTCGGTCGGTTCGGGTAAGAACCGACCGAAATATCTAAAGCCGAAATCCCCGACCGCTAAAAATATGTCAACCGATCACCGCACCGATTCCATTGAGCACCGAGCCGACACCGACCAACAAAAAATGGTCGGTTCGGTCGGTTAACCGATTATTTAAAAACATTACCAATTTAAAATATAAGATAAAATTAAGAAAAAATCAGACTCTAGGAAGGGGAGATGGAGGCGATGATTTCAAAGTTGAACTCATATACGCCGAGAATAACGATGTCCCGATGTGTGAAGATGCGCATCATGAAAGAGTAAAATATGAACTCGGGTGACCCATAGGTGAAGTGGCATTTCATGTAAGGAGGTAAAGATGGAGTGTGGGTGATGTAAAACAGGTTTCAGAGAAAATATGTGGTTGAAGAGAGAAGATCGTTTGGAGGAAGAGAGAAAGATAGGTTGGAGAGAGGAGAGAGGAGAGATGAGTTAACTTATGAACTTCAATTAAAGAGAAAAAAGGGACTGAGACTCGAGAGAGTGGGACGGCCGGGAGGTTGTGGTTGTTATGAAGAACCTGATAGTGGGAAATAACTTTTTTGAATAAATAAAAGAAGAGAGACAGAGAAGTTGTATGATTACAGAGAGGGTGGAACATATATTCGGTCGGTTCGGTGTAACCGAATTTAAAGTTTTTCATACCCGAGAACCGACCAAAATTTATTCGGGTAACTAAAATTTCACCGACCACCGAATCGACTTTATACATAACCAACCCAAACCGACCGAATCGACCCGAACTCATCAAAATAGTTCTAGACTCTTAATTGATCTTGGACTTCTCAAGTTGAGCCACCAAATAAAGATATGAAAGAATGATTTAACAATTTAGTTTGACGAACAATGTAGTCAAACGTTAATTGAATAGCTCATGATTCAATACCAAGCGTAAACTAACAATTGAAATTCATGGTTCAACTTAATTGAACAAATACGAGACTTCGTCAAATGACGGAACACTACTTCAAAGATTATGATTGAAAGAATTTCATAATCAATTATGAATCATAGCACATTGCTTGAGAGTATGAGACCTCATCAAGTTATTTTGAAGAAAAGTTTAGGTTGCAATAGATTTGATCAAGCAATTGAAATTGGTTCAACTCAAAAACGTTTCGAAGAGATCGATAAAGAATAGAATAGCTCTCTACGTTAATCAATAAAATAGATGTTAAAGGATGTCGAAGATAAAGTCGAATTGATCGAAGAAAGAAAAATTGAATTTCTGAAACTTGCGTCTGTGTGGATCGACATGGGGGATGTCGATCGACATGGATGCATCTACTGAAATGAATGTCGATCGCCGTGTGTGTCGACCAAAATTAATGCGTGTCGATCAACACTAAGTGTGTCGATCGACGTAAAAAATGTCGACCAAAATTCATGTGTGTTGATCGACACCAAGTGTGTCGACCGATATGGAGGTTGCGTTGATCGAAACAAGTGATCGAAAACTAAAATTTTAAAAATAGTTGTGTCGACCAACATGCATAAATGTCGATCGACATGCTCTGTGTTGATCAACATGCACGCATATCGACCGAAATAGAGGCATTTTTGCCTTCGGCGGAAATTTTAATTTTTGGTTTAAACGATTATCCAAGCTCGTCCAATCGATTTCTAACAACACCAAATGGTTTTCTAACAAATATAACAAGTCTAGACATTATTTTAAACATCAAAACATTTTGGAATCGAAATAAAACCTCAATATATCCAAATAGGGCAAATATACAAAAAATGCTCCAAAATAACCACAACTTGATTCCTAAGAAGATATATAGTCTCTAGGCTCAGAAAATAACATGCTAAACATGCATATGTACTTATAAACTCAAGATCAAGCCTAGATCATGCCATTCATCAACTAGGGCAAAAACCATAACATGCTTAAACTTAAGAAATAGCTAGAGAGAGGTCTGATTTATACCTCTAGGACGTTTATAGACCTTCGAAAGCTCGACCAACACTTGATCTCCCAACTTTCAACTTCTAAAACATAAAAAATGGAGAAACTAAGGTTGGAAATGAAAGGAAACCAAGAGAGAATTCTAAAAATGCATAGTTTTACCTTGAAAACTTCTCGCCGAATCCTCACCGGAGCTCACCGAAATTATCTTGGTGAATTTTGATAGAGAGTGAAAAGTGAAAATTATGAGAGAAGCTTTCTGTTTATATAAAGGAGGTGGGGATAATTTTAGAATTACCGAAAGTCAAAAAGGTTAAAGTGATTGTCATTCGCTTGTCACGTCCGTCACTTTAACAACACATCACGTCAACTCCACATCTCCTCGTGTCATTGCACGGGAGACCGTAATATTTTGTCGATCAACAAATATTTATTGATTAATATTATTCCCATACGAAAATGTTGGGTCACGGAATAATTAATTGATAATAATTAAGCTCATTAACAATTAGTTTCCTCCAATAAAATAAAAGTTGGCAAGAAATATAGCTGAAAAAAATAATTTCCCAAGATAAATCGATCGCAAAATCCCGAATTAATTCGATAGCAAAATATAAATTTCAGAAATTTGATACTTACATTTGAACTTTACGAGGGGTGTTATATCTTAAAAAATTTCAACTCTTTCACTTATGGCCAGTCTTAGATGTCTTCCAGACAACTGGTGATTCCTCCTTATGTTAAATAATTTTTTGAAATATCAACTGAGCTTAGACTTAATTGAATATTCTTTCTTTCAATTAACAATTTTATCTGTACTATTAATTTTTTTCTCCCTCTTATAGGTTTTTTAGGTGTCGGACTCTATTACGGTTTTATAAAATAAAATTATGTGTATAACGCGCAACTCACACACACACATATATATATATAAGGTAGTAATTATGTGTTAAAATCTTTCCAGCTGTTAAATAAGAATAAATCTGGACCATTAAAGATCAAAATCCATTTATGAGATCAATTTAAATCCGTCCCAATTTCGGTGCATTATTTGTGTTAACATCTAGCATTCTAGGACAAAAAAATGTGAAAAATATATATTCAAGAATTTCATTTCGTGTAGTTAATAAAACATAATATGCATTTTGATGTAAAAAATGCAATGTTTCTGGCATAAAACTATAACATATAATCAATACAAAAAATGCACTCAATATGAATACCATTGGATCAATGGTATTCATATTCAGTGCATTTTTTGCATTGATTATATGCAGCAATTTTATGCCAGAAACATTGCATTTTACAATGAACGTATGTATATTATGTTTTATGAACTGCACGAAATGAAATTCTTGAATATATGTTTTTTACATTTTTTCCCTTGAATGCTAGATGGTAACACAAATAATGCACCAAAATTGGGAGGAATTGAAATAGATCACATGCGTTGATTTTGATCTTTAATGGTCCAGATTTATTCTTATTTAGCAGCGAAAATCTTTTTAACACCTTATCACTACCCTATATATATATATATATATATATATATATATATATATATATATAGCGGTGATCATATGAGAAATGTTTCTAGTTTGAGAAATGAGAATAAATCTCAGTCCTCTATCTTTGCATATCAATGCTCAAGGTTTAAAATTTTCCGTGTTCATTTTTTGTAATAAATTGTGCATGTTTCGATTTTCCATGTTCATGTATTATATATCAAATTTAGAGGAGAAAAATCTTAACGAAAAAAATTCATCGTTCTATACATAAATGTCGTAACAACACACTGATTTTCGTACAATGTATGAAAATATATATAAAATGCATGAAATCTTATTTAAAATGCACTATATGATGTATAAAATACATTATATTCCTTCAGAAAATGCATATTCTATAGAGATATAATGAACACATTTTAAGATAAAATGAACAAATTTTAAGATAAAATGAGCAGAAAATATATTGGAATGCATATTTGATAAAAAAAAATATATAATGAACTTATTTTAATATAAATGGCACCAACATATATTTTATTTATGTAACGTAATGTGATTGAATTATTTCGTTTTTGATTTCGATGTATGAATGATCGATACGACTTATAATAAAATTCAAAATTTACATGTTAACTTTCAAAAGGAACTTGGATTATTTTGATGCACAAATAAGATGATGATTCATTTGAGTAGACATGAAAAGAATATTCAAATAAATTAAAAATATATATATTTAAATTTTAAAAATAAGATAATTTTTCTTATTTATAACAATATTTTCCATATTAGATTAGATATGGATATCTATATTTTGATGCATGTAATATTTCTTAGATAAAATGCATGTTTCCTAAGATAAAATGCACAATATTGAAGATAAAATGTCGTAAGTAGAGATATAAAGCATTTTATTTCGCAATGTAATGTTAATGTAGGATATTGCCCTTAAAATGATCAAAATCATAGTTAAAATGCAGGCTTTAAAATTATCATTCATTGTATATAATTACTAAATTGTCCTTTAATTCAGGATATTCAAGATAAAATACTACATTTTTTTTAGTTTAATCTGGTGCGTTGATCTGGAGATATGAATGACCGAGATTTATTCTCATTTCTCATACTAAAGTCCATTCTCACCTGATCACTACTATATATATATGTATGTATGTATATAGGGGTGCATTATAGTGGCAACCACCTTTTAGATGTGAAATAAGACTTAATATGCATCATTGATTAATTGTATGAACGCACAAGATCATTTCTTTTTTTAAAAAAAATTCGGTGCAGCAAAAGAGTTAAAAGTTTCGATATAAGGATATTAGTGTCTTTATACATTAAATTAAATCTTCCCACATATTTTCCTACCGAATTTAATGGGATGTAGTTGCATGATTTACGGTTTTTAAATTTTTTACCTATCTACCACATTATTCCGTAATAAAAAAAGTTGCATTATTTAAAGACAAATGTTGCATTTTGTTGAAGAAAAAGTTACAATATTTGGTGGGTTTTTTTTGTGACTAGAATTATATATGCACAATTTTTTTTCCTAATTTCGTGGAATTTGATTCCTAAAATACTATATTTTAAAATTAACTTCTACTTCCTTCCTAGTTTTATGGGATTGAATCACTAAATTATTGTATCTCAAAATTAATTTTCATTTTTTTCTTGATTTCAAATTTTAAGTAATTTAAAAAGTTAATAAATAAAAAGTTTAATTATTTATGAATTAAAATACATTTTTTTATACAATTTAAAGCATGAACAATCCTATAACTATTTATATTAAAAATGCAAATATACAGGCATAAAAATGCATATTTCTACACATTAATAACTTTTCGTTTACGTTGGAAAGAAGGAACTCTTTATGTAAATTCGAATTAGTAGAGTACTGCAACTATTATATTGTTATACTGCACATTTACAAACGTAAAATCTGCAATAATTCGAAATAGATTTTTTTTGTAAATAATTAATATTAGAAAACTCTTTATGTAAATTCGAATTAGCAGAATACTGCAACTATTATATCGTTATACTGCATATTTACAGATATAAAATCTGCAATAATTCAAATTAGAAAAAGTTAAAAATAATTAATATTAAAAAAACTCTTTATGTGAATTCGAATTAGCAGAGTATTGCAACTACTAAATCGTTATACTGCACATTTACAGGCGTAAAATCTGCAATAATTCAAAATAGAAAAGTTTTGAAAAATAATTAGTATTAAAAAAATTCAAAAAGAAGCATATAAGTTCCATCTTCTCGATTTGTTGAAGTCCATCTTAAGGGTCTAATTCTTGACTCAAAATCTTTGTTGAAAACTCAGGCTGATGTAAAGGCGGAGACAAAGAAATCAGATGTTGATGAGGGTTTAGAAGAAAGCTCTGAGACGAAGGAGGAGCAGAATGATGAGGGTGGTGCTGCTGCTTCTCGCCGTAGGGTGCAAAGGAGTGAAGATTAGGGAAGAAATGGTAGAAATGCCAGGGTGTTGTTCATTCACGAGGCTTAGGAGGGAAGAAAACAAAGATCGGGTCTGGCAGAATAGTTGTGGGTCTCACGCGGGTTTTAGAATATATCGAGATTATGATTGAGTAAAATTGGGAATCAGTTATGGTAATATTTCAACAACATAATTTTTATTCCTATAATACCCTCTTATTTGATTAAATAAGGTAAATAAAATAATAAAAACTAAATATAGGATTTAATCAAAGCCTTTAAAATTAAAAAAATCTATGGATCAAATTCGTTCTTATCTCTCATTTGGGAAGAGGTTTACATATAATTACAACTATATATATATATATATATATATATATAGGGAGCGGATCCAGTGAGAAAACTCTTAACGTGAGAAAGTGAGAAAGATGCTTGATTGCATTCACGGCATTGCTTGATTGTATTCAGGTCGTTGCTTGATTGCAATGTTGCTTGATTGTGCTTTAGTTGTTGCTTGATTATTTTGTTGCTTGATTGCATTTTAGTTGTTGCTTGATTCAATATCAACCATTGATTTTTTTAGATCTGATTGACATGATTCTTTTTTTTTTCTTAAATGGGAAATTTTTTTTTACATGATCTCTCCTCTATATATATATATATATATATATATATAATTGCCACAATTTGGTGCAAGTTTGGAATTATAATTGAATTTTATGATGCTCAAAGTCTTTGTCTGTTTTTAATAAGAAGATGGTGAATCTATAAATATTGGATATTTTAATTTTTTTGTTAAGGTGAGAAATGAAATGAATATGATTTGAATAATTATAGTGAGGCAAGAGGGTAGGTTGCTTCCTAATTCTCGAAGGGGAGGTGGTAGTGTTTGTGTCTCAAGAGTCATGCCGCCATTTATTCCCCTCAAATTCAATCAAATCTAACAACATTCAATATTAATAAATAATTACTTTTTCGAAAGTGGTCAAACAAATTCCATGTGAAATAGGCCCCAGCTGTGTTATTGATTATTACTCCACATTTAATTAAATAATATTATTTGTTAAATAATGGAAACTCTTTTAATTATTTAATTAGTTTGTGATGGTGATATGCTGCCTTTATCTCCCAAGTGCACTGAATCCTTCCATCACTTCATTTATTCACCACTTTCCCTTTGGATAATTTTGTTTTTTCCTTCTCTCAGACTTCATTTTTTGACCTATATTATATGTGCATGCATATGTACAGTTTTCTTCTTCCTTAACTCCCAATGGTGGATCTCTGTGTATGGTGGGTGGACTCTAGCCTCCTAACCAAAATTTTCCTTGCTCTTATAGCAAGTTGATTGAGAAGTAAAAAATAAAGAAAAAAGAAGGATATAAGGGGATAAAGATGAACAAGAGTCAAAATAATTTTCCATTTTAATCAATATTGTATTTTTTTTTAATTAAGTAAATATTATGTAGCCTCCTAAAAAGGGAAATTTTGAATTACCACTGTTACTAGCTTATGTAGTTGGAAGTGAGAGAATTGAGGATCGATCTCAATTATTCATAGCTTTATAAAAATATTTAAATTTATTGCAAACTTAGATTTTGAAATTTATTTCAAACTTTTAAATAAAATATAATTAAGGCCCAAGCTTGAAAATTATTCTATTAGTAAAAATTTAGGTCCTCAAGATTTTATATGGACATATAATAGTCCTATTTAGAGAAATTAGAGTAGATTCTTGCTTCTTTACTAAAAATTTAAATTATATTATATTTTCACAAACTATAAAAGCATAAATTGTTTCTCATTAGACTCAAATGCGGATCTACATTCAATATTGGGTACATTTGTACCCAAAATTTTTTACTATTATCATTAGATATATGGAAAGGTCTCAGGTTAGGCACACCTAAATGGTTTAGACGGATTTTATTCATTAATCCAAGCCAAATTCATCTAATCTACCTTAATTGGGGATTAATAAACCCTATTTGAGATGGGTGAACTCATTCGGGTATAGATAAAATTGCCTAAACCGTTTAAGCGTGCCTAATGCAAGTTTTTGCCTAGATATATATTTTTATTACTATTTTTATATATTTTTAGATATTATTTATATAGTTTTTCACATAATGCAACCCCAATTTATTTTATTCGTATTCTAGATCCACCTTTAGACTAGAATATTCATATAATTCAAGTTATTTGTTACTTTAATATTTTCTACTGTATTATCTTAAGTTAGGATTAAATTATATTTTTAGCATAATTAGTTAAAATGCTACTCCCTCTGTCCCACATTAATAGTCTCATTTGCTTTTGGCACAATAACCAAGACATGTGAGTGTAGAATGAGTTGAGTGGAATTAATATTTTATTGTTAAGTGTGAAAAAGTTACCCTTTTTAGAAACGGGACTATTAAAGTGGGACGCACGAAAATGGGAAATGAGACTATTAAAGTGGGACGGAGGGAGTATATGTTTTTAATAGAGTTTATATTTAAATTTGTCTCAAAATTCCAATTATGTCTACCAACTTCAAACTGAAAAACAAATACTATATTAAAATCGAAAAGAAGCCAAAACTTTACATGAATCATCACTTAAGCATATCCATGGGTCGACAAACAGATCTGTGCCTTGAGGTTAAAAAACGTAGCGACCAGCCAAGCATGGAACCCTAACACAAAAATAAACTCGACCCAACTCTACAACAAACCAAACGCCGCTATACACTGTAAAAGGTTTCAAATCTATAAAAAGAGTAACGTACTAAAAACTTAAGGACCTTATTGTTATATTTTGATGTGTAAAAAACTGTATAGAAACCACCAGCTTACAAGTGTCTCTAATCTGTTCGAATTTGTAAAGTTCTGTTTAGGATGTCCATCGAATTGTAAGAGAGCAAATTAAGACAAACTGGTTTCTACCAGTTTGGGCTTCGCAAGGTGATAGAAGAAGCTGTCTACAATACTAAGTGCGAGTTTGGAGAACCTCTATGAAGAAAATTTGTTGACGTCACCAGTATGAAATTGACCAGTTCTACTCAAAAGTCAAACCTATCATTTTCGTGCACGGAGACAAAGAAAACAAATTAGAGGAATCCTCTTAAAAGCCAGACTTTAATAATGGAGAATACTTAAAGTCTGAAGGCCCTGGTGTTGGACCGGTTTCTATTCCTCAAATTGACAAGAAGAAGCCGCTTTGACACACCGTATAATGGACTTCATCCAATATGTCTCTCACAGCTGTATTTTCAAATCTCTCACACTTCATCTTAAGTAGAAGAAGTGCCCACAGAAGACAAGTAACACTACCAAACTGAAACACCAAATTTTAAATTAATCAATAAAATGCTGCCAAATTGCAATATTAACCTTTCAAAGTTGGAGGCTTTTCTAAGCTTACCATGTGTCATCTTTGGACACGAGACTTGTTGCTTTCTAAGCACAAGTTTACATCTTTGTGTTCTTACTCTCCAAGTAAGAACAAAGCAGTCACAACTTTTCTCCAAGCTGTGATACTTAAAGGCATTTTGCCAAGGTGATCAACAGTTTCGGGAAGAACCCTAAAGTTCCTAAGTTCCAGAGGATGAGGCTGCGTGGTGTGCCTACACTACAAATCAACGAAGCGGAGGAAGCAACGACCTGAACGAGTGAGCAAGTAGACCAGTGGACGCATACATTCATCAACTTGCGATAGATCGTGAGAACTTTTGTATTCTGAAGCTTACGGTATTCCAGCCTTAACGTGTGAAAAGTGGACCTAGGGCTTTTGTGTCTGAACCTCTATATATCCTTTTGCATTTACTGCTTTATTTACATTTTCATAAGGATTTAAAACTCAATGCTACTTAAGTGTTGAAGTATATCTCAAACCTGAACCTAATTCAAAACTCACTAACAACAAGTTTTCAAAGACACAAAATGATGAGTAACAACTAGTTTTTGAGTGAAGTTTTCTTGTAAAATTTTCGCTGCATATATAAAAACTTTGATCTTAGGACCAACAGACCTTAACTACATTTATCTCATTTCTGAACACCTTGGCACCCCATCAACTAACAATTTTAGCTTATAGGTAATTATCATAAACCACGCAAGAGAAACACAAGAAACCCTCAAATATCACGAGGTATATATTAAGTTCCACAAGTCACTCCATCCTCAATAGGAAAAATATAAAACAAAAACCCAAACACATCTTGGTTGATATTCTTCACAATGTTCTCTACTTTGAAGGACATCTTAAAACATGTTTTTATTGCATGGATACCACAAGTAATTAGTTGTTATCGCCAATGCAATAAGGTTGGCCATCTTCAAGATTTTTGCGAGATTTTGCTCACGAGCGCACCATTTAATTGCGTTTTTAATCATTGAAGAGCGATATATCGTCAACCATTATTGTACAACTCTCCTGTATTCATGCACTCGAAAACAAATGCTTAGCTAATTCAAAGAGTGCTGGTCGAAGGAATATCATCACTCAAATATAATATATGTGTATATGTTAATATCTATCTCATCACGCCTTTAACCCTGAAGAATTCATAAGCTTCGGTGATACCCTTATTGGCAAAAAATATAGTTATTATCGACACATCTCCTCAACAACTAAGTAAGAGAGGGTCATGAATACCAAATATATGTATGTGTTTCAGGAAAAAAGAGTCCCTAGAATTAACATTATGGGACCGAACATCACAACCACTCAAATATTCCATATGCACCCAACGAATCCACAAGGAACAAGTGTTTTTATGTATATTCCACTATTGATAGTTTGGTTTCAAGTGTTTGACATTGGAGATATATACTAGTAACGAGCTTGTGTTTTTATGTATCAAACCTTCGAATCAACCACTTCTCATGCTCAGCGCTCAAGTTGTTGCCATGAAAAAAACCAAACTATCAATAGGATTTCTTTGGTACATAGATACCAAAAAGGTTAGGAAAAAAAAATTAACAAAGGAAACTTTAATCTAGTGAATATTGTTATAAATCTCTCCATTTTCCTAACAAAGAAAAGAAATAACATTATGACCGTGTTTTTTTTTCTTTCACAATTGAATATAATTAAACAAGAAGAGTTCTTATCTGCCTGAAGAAGATGTATTGCATAGGGCCTTTGCTTGAAAAATCCCATCTCAGTCCGATCCAACTTCACACATTCTTAACTACCTCCATTTCTTTAGCCATCAGATTCCTATCAAGGGGTTGAACACCACATGCTTTTTGAGCCAATTCAAGGTGAGAAGCATCCTCCCGAGTTTGGTCCACACTGTACCAAACTCCTTAAAATTAATATGCTTCAATGGGCCTTTGAGGTTTTCCAGTTTTTCCACAAGTCAAGCTCGAAAGTTCACCTTATCCCTTTATTTACCCCAATGCTCATCGATGAACTTCTCAAAATCCATGTGTTGCAACCAGAAATGGGAGAATCTAAACTAGCTCTTAATTTACTTTACCTGTTCAAACAAATAAGTTACACTAGCTAAGTGATCCGGATGGTTCCCTCGACAAACAATATCCAATTTGAAGAAAAAATTTAGCTTCAAACCAAGCATCGTTAACTAAGTCTTGGTCAATACATGAGGAAATACCCCGATCGCTCCACGTAAAATGACAAATTAGATGGAGTATCCTGTAAACTAAAAAAGACACATGTATCTGAGAATTCAATATACTACTTTTCAAGGGGAAAATGATCCCCTACCCACTCACTAGGATCCAAAATACATTTTAAATCTCCCACCATAAGGGTTAGCTCATCTAATGGAATATTACTAATCATAGAATCCATAATACATGTTTTGGGAATTTAAGTTCGAAATTCCCTCACTTTTTTATGTTTTGATGTGTCAAACATGCATAGAAACCACCCTTATGAAGTGTCTCTAGATTAGCTTAGTCGATACAAACTTGTAATATCCACTTAGAATGTCTATCGAGTTATAAAGAAGCAGATCAAGACAACTTGGACTTGCAATCGAAGCTACCAGTTTGATCATCATGAAGACAAGAAGAAAATAACACTCAGGCATGAACTGACAAACTGACCACTTAGATAAATTCGTAGATATCACAAGCTGGAATCATCACCAGTTTATCAAGTCTAGTTTCATCTTACGAGTAGAGACAATGAAGACAAGCCAGAGGATCGCATAAAGTTAGACTTAATGAAAAGGAGATTCCTTAATGTTCAAATATCAAAAATCCAATTTAAGATTCCTCAAACTGATGAGCCGTTCTGACACACACTATAGGATGTCGCCACCCTGTGTCAAAAATAGACGGAGCATGCGCGACAGAGCAGGAAAAAACACCTATCTCTATCAGATTAGAGATCCAATAAATAGTTACAAATCTGGATTGTCTCTAAACGGTTTTGTGTCAAACCTTTCCTTGCTTTATCTATATATAGATTGAAGAAATCTCAGAAGAAATGTTACGAACACAGACCGACACATGATAATTATGGTTAGTTCGAAGTGTACATACGCTAGTCATAACCATAATTTCCACACAGAGCCTCCAAGAGTTTACTTTTCCTGTTCGAGGCTATTTATAATAACTTACCATGCTCCAATCTCTGGACACGAGACTCATAGCTATCAGTTTGTGTTTTTAATTTTGATGCTCTTTCTCTCCAAGAAAGATCACAACATTTGCAGCTATCTCCAAGCTGTAACTATCATGGGCATGTTGCCACAAGTTCAAATAGTTCCGAGAAGAACTTAAAAGCTCATAAATTTTGGAGAAGGAGGTTGCGTTTTGTGCCCACACTCCCTATATGAGTGCCGAAAGAAGACAAGACCCTAGGCGAGTGAGCAAGTGGACTGGTGGACTAGCTTGCGATAGATCGTGAGGATAGATTGTAATCCTGAATTTAGTATATTCCAGGTTACTGCTTAAAGAGAGAACGTAGGAGAGTTGTCCGAACCTCTATAAATTCTTGTACTTATTACTGCTTTATTTATTTCCCAAGAATTTAAAACCCAACACTATCTCGTGTTGGAGTATATCCGGACTTGACTTTAATCTAACTCGTAGACCGATAAGCTTTTCAAAGAACTAAATTTGTTAAGAACCACCAGTTTGAATTCGCAAGAACTCTTTCTTAATCTTCCGCTGCATATATTCGACTAACTATGATTTTGGGACCAATAGACTGTCTGCTTTGAGTCATCAAAGACCTGATCTAGTTGTTCTTGCAATTTTTTTTTTGTTTTGAGAGCCGGTACCTCGATGAACAACGTTATTCTTCTACCATACCAGGGGAAGAAGTTTGCGGCATGGAAGAAGAAGTCTACCATAGTACTCAAAAGCATTCGTCCAGAAATAGTAGATGTCATCGAGAAGGTTCTTATCAAGTCCTCAAGGTCAACACTCGCACTTGAGAACAAGAAGGACCATAAATGGTAGAAAAGCCTTACAGTGAGTGGACCTATCACGATAAGAAGAGGGCCTAATTGGAATCTATCGCACACGAACTGATCTTGACAGCTTTACCTGACACCCTTGAAGAGGAGGTGATGCAGTTCAACTGCGCCAAGGAAGTCTGGGACTACCTCGGAGGACTGTGTCAAGTGTTAGAACAGATGAAACATAACAGCTTCAAGTGTGCGTCGACAAATATGAGTCCTTCCAGATACTTCCAGGAGAAAGCATCAAAGCAATGGAGACCCGGTTAAACTCTATTCTGAGTGAACTACGGGCACTCGATAAAGTATACTCAACACCATATCTTAATGCCAAGATCCTATCTAAGATGCCTAATGAAGATTAGTTCGACAAAACAACCAGTCTTAAGGAGAAGGATTTGTCCCAGATCTCAACGAATGAGCTATTCACCCAGCTTCAAGCTCATGAATGAGACATCCAGATGGTCAACAAAAATGAATAAGTTTGAGTTGCCAGTTTACCAAGCCAAAATGTTGAAGATGCAGCATACTTCATCAAGAAGGATGTCAGATGGAGATCAAAGAAGACATTTCAAACTGACAGACCAGCGGGCCAATCCAACTTGATAAAAGAGGTACACTCAACTTGAAGAGCAAAAGAAGAGATTAGCCTAGATCCAGGAGAAAGCTATGGTAAAGTCAACCGACTCACAACTTGAAGACAAAAGGCTCGTGAAGAGGGTCCCCAGGTCCTGTTTTGAGTGCAATCCCCCTGATCACATGAAGTTCGAATGTCTGAGGGTGGACAAAGAAGAAAGGAAGAGACTCAAGAAAATGTTCGACCGACAAGCATCCAAGGTGGTTGCCAAAGCAATGCCGTCAAGGATGGAGATACTCGATATACCTGAAAATGACGACAAATATTACACGTCAGATGGAGAGTCGGAGGAAGAAGCTCTTTTGGTGATCATGGTCACCATTGGAGAAGAGGACAATGCTGCAGATGCTGAATCGGCCTTAGCCGCAACTGGAGACGAGGTAACCAATACACTATTAGTTTTGTTGGTCCTGATATATCAGAGTCGTCGTGCTTAAACTAGAACACGAAATGCAGCAGAATGATTTAACGTTACTTACACTTAAGTTTTCCTTTGAAGATTATTTAAACTCATGAATTGATTAAGGTTTCTTCACAGTTATACACTAGCAATATGATTGCTAGGTTTAAAGTCTCGTGCGTAGTAAAACAGTAAATGAACACGATGTTTATAGTGGTTCGATCCAAATAGATCTACGTCCACTCCTTAGCCGAAATGCTAAGAATTCACTAAGTAAGTATACAAAGTACAAGGATTCGCCTTTGACGTTAAGTAGGCAGTGAGCTTTCGACCTGGCTACTTGATAGCTATCCTCCGATATTCTGACTTCTCAGGTGTAGGTCTGGCAGAGTCAAGGGCACACCTTCGTAAAACTTGCCTTTCCTACTATGGAAGTTTTATAGTTACTTCCTAACTTTTCTTCAGATGCGGCTAAATGCCCGTCTTAGTCTAGACCTTTTCAGGTGTTCGACTGTTAGATTCTTCCAGTAAAGGAAGGTATCCCAATGATTGAAGAATCTTGAGTAGAATCAAGGATTTCTTCAATGGAGTGTCAGTGATTCAATGGGGACACTCTGGTAGTTGAAAGCTTTGAATGTGTTTCGAATATTTGCTTTTCAACTGACTGCTCTTGTGCTTTTCGCTTTTGTCTTAGGAATCTCTTGAAAGTAAGTTAGAGTATTGAATGAGCAGCACATCTCACTCTTCTGGACCTGTCTTTTTATACTTGAAGATTCAAACTTTGAATCTTTATATCCGTTAGACGCAACGGTCTCTTTGTCCGAGAGTGGTTTGTTTTTCAACTTACTTTCTGGCTTCGTATAGTGCTTTTTGATCTGCTTGTGGAAAGTCTTGTCCTTGCATGTACGTTTGTCAGAACGTTGGTATAGCGATTGGTGTTGTTTGTCTTGCTCTGCTAAGCTCTTTTAACATGATCTGCTAGATGAGTACCTTTAGCGATTTGCTGGATGTCAGCAAATGCTAAGTCTTTATCATTCTGCTAGTCACGTATCTGACTGCTGAAGCCTCAGCAAAGTTAAGCCTTTTCTTCTTTAGGTTTCTGATTGTTATCTTTAGCAAACTTCTAGGTGTTAGCAAATGCTAAATCCTTAGAGAAGAACACTCCATTATTTTAAAAATTTTAGTCGGTGAAAATTCTTCGCTAAGACTTTAAGTTTCAATTTTGCCCGAGGAGATTGAGGAATCTAGGTAAACTGGTGAGGAACTGACAAAACTTAGAGAAGAACACTCCATTATTTTAAAAATTTTGAAAAACTTAAACTGGAGTGCAGAACTTTAAAAAACCTTGAGCTAGAGCCATGCAAATGTTCTTTTGCGAAAATATCAAGAGAACTTGAAGAAGTACTTTGTTTTCAAAGATACCCTAATAATAAAGCGAGTCTAGGTTTTAACGAAATGATTTGAGCAAATCTTCTTGTTCAACTGGCACTGGGAGAAAAGAGATATTTTTTGTTAAAGAAAACCCTAGTGATCAGGCTAGGTTCAAAGGCAAGGGGGTAGTCCATAATGCGTTAATTCAAACTGGCAAGACTAAATATTTGTCAGCCAACAACCCCAAACTGGCCAATCAGAGAGAGTGATGAGAAAACCCATATATAAGGAGAAACTGGGTAAATAGTATGTCCTTAAACTGGGAAAATCCCAAATTCAAGGGAAGCCAGTCCAGTCCAAGAAACTGGGAGAGCAATATGTTCCCATTGCTAGGATACCAATTTCATCAACCTGTTTGACCAAACAGCCAGCTCGTAGCAGGAAATAGTCAAGCAATATGCCTAGTTATGTCAATAAATAGAGACCCAACTTTCAGAATGGTTATCTTGTATCCTTTGCCTATTCAGAATGTTAAATCAGAGACAAAACTTCAAATGAATTCAGACTCAGAGGTATAAGGCAAGGTGGTCTGTAAGTGGTAGATTGACAAAGTGGATAAGCTAGTTTATGCTTTATCGCAACCAACTCCAGTGAAGTAAATTGGCTATGGCACATGAGGCTGAACCGTTTGAATTGAAAAATAATAAATCATTTGGTAAAACACGATCTGGTAACAGGGCTACCAAAGGTCGTGTTTAAGAAGGAAGACATCTGTAGAGCATGCCAACTATGAAAACAAACAAAGGTTTCTTCAAAAGCAAACACGTTAATGTAAGCACACAGAGAATATTGGAGCTGTTGCACGTAGATCTCTTCGGACCATTGTCTCCAGCCATAGTTACAGGCAACAAACATATTCTGGTAGTCGCGGATGACTACTTGAGATACACCTGCGTGAAACTACTCAAGACCAAGGATGAGGTGAAGCTGGTGCTTCCTGAACTTGTCATGTATGTACAAAATGACAAAGGAGTCACGGTGAAGAGAATTAGGTGTGATAATGGGACTGAGCTCTGTAATGGTCCTTTAATGGATTTCTGCACCAAAATCGGGATAGGACATGAAACGTCATATCCGGGAACTCCTCAACAAAATGGGCTAGCATAAAAGAAGAATCAAACGCTCAAAGAAGCAGTGCGAACCATGGTGACAAAGACCCATCTAGGTGAACGCTCTAGGGAAGAGGCTGCAATCACATCATGCTATACACAGAACAAAAGCGGTCTCAATGGTCATCTCCACAAAACCCCGTATGAAATGTATCATGGTCGTAAGCCTTCTTTAGCTTATCTTTGTGCTTTTGGTTCACCATGTTATATCCATAATAATGGGAAGTCCAAGTTGAATACTTTCTCTCCCAAAGCTGATGAGGGTGTTTTCCTAGGATATCAACACCCTTTTTAAAGCAAACAATGGTATCCTCGATGAGATAATAGGATACCATTTGTTCGCTTTGTATGTTTGTTAATCAGACATGTTTATTGTGTCATTGTATACCGGATATTAACGATTACCAGCATATAAAAAAACTATTTACCAATATACCAATCATAATGCTTTGCAGTATTCAAAAACCTAACAAATCCAACCTAGAATATTCAGACTTGATGAAGACGATTCTGAAAAGGCTCCAGAGGTAGAAGAACCAGCAACCATGAAGACCTAACATATGAGTTAGGAATTAGCGAGATTGAAACTGACATTCAAGGAAGTCCAGTTTCATAAGCTCCTCAAGTTGTTGAACGTCTATCTGCAACGGATTCAGAGCAAGACCCCACACCAAATGCAGATAATAAATTAGTTTTGGAGAACTTCCATCTCACTGAATTGCCATTTGGTGGAATCCCTACTCACGAACCGTTCGTACAACCAGTCATGTCACTGAAACTTCTTGGACCCAAATGGCTGAAACATCACCCAGAAAATGTAGTGATAGATTGAGTTGCAATCCCAGAACGGACGAGGCAAGGAAATGCTCTACTTGCTTGCTAGTGGTGTATCCTATTCCTATGAACTTGGAGGATTTCACTTGGTGGTGGTGGTTGTTACTTGTTAGGTTAGGCGCTTGATTTATGTCAGCTTTCTAGACATAAATCATGATGTAGAAAGAATGTCCTGATTCAGTTATGATTGATTAAGGTATTTCTCCCTTTGTCTGGTCTCAATTTTCTTCCAAAACTATTTAGTACCTAACACTATCATAGTATGTTTTTATTTAATTTTGCAATGTATAGTTTGCTATTTAGAAAACTCGTTACTTAAATCATTATAAGAGGCGATGTGTACAAAAAGGGAGCAATTGACAAGAAAGGTCTAGCATATTGATTTACACAATGTTTACCTCAGAGGACTGATTAGGATCCCACTCATAGTCCGGATCTGAAGGTAAAGTCGATCACAAGTTGATAGAGGTGTAAATAAGCAATATTTTGAATAGACATACTTATAACTATGATAAAGCGATGTTATTATGCTTTGAGTATGAGTAGGAGATTTTTGGGATTGCATACTAAAAGCATTTATGAGTAAGTGTGTTCGTAAGTGAAAAAGAGTGAGTGGTACTACTCAGGAAATAAGAGATTGTAATAAGCCAATTTAATTAATGAATATCCGGAACCTTGAATATGTAGATCATTCAAGTTTAATGCAATCCGTTCTATATAACGTGGTAATAAATGGGTGAGTCAACATTGATTTCCTTGGTGAAAGCAAATTAATATTTTATTAATTAATTATGTTCTGATTTGGACAAAAAAATTAATTAATAAGGAGGGGCCACTTTATTATTTGCATTTGGTCCATGGCCTGACCCACAAACTGCTTGAGCCCATTATTGCTAGGATTTGCAAACTCTAGCACTATATAAAGTCATTCTCTCTGCATACTAAATAAAAATAATAAAATATACACTATTATTTATCACAACACAAAATTCAATACGTAGTATTGAATTAGAGAGAGAAACGAAAGTGGTTACAACAATCAAGAAGGCTGATCGACTTTCTTGAGGATTTGGTGAAGCTTGGTAGCGTATCCTCACTAGATTTCCGAGGAGCAAGGGATACAGATAAGTAGATGATATCTTTTGGAACACAATAGAGTTGATTAGATCCCACATGTAGATCTCATCAACTCCGTCGTTCAAATCAAGAAATCAGAAGCTAGAGTTCAGTTATTCCGTAATTCCATCCTCTGCTACAAATATTAGGAGCATGCATAGGGTTCGCCTGGTTTATTAAATATGATTTATTTTTGATACCCTAAGAATGATCCAAAAGGCTATTATAATAAAAGACAATTCACATTGTCTGTTGTAAACTCATTTCCTACAATTGGTATCAGAGCCAGGTTAGGATTGTTAGGCTCTGTCTTAAATAAATTAAGATTGAATAAATATGAATTATTTTATTTATTGAGGTTGGATTTGGATTGTCATGGATGTTTTTTTTTTTCTCGTGTCCATCCCGTTTTAGGATTTATCTTTCACCACGAGAAAATCCATGGTTAGATTTATAGGAAAAATCATATAATAAATTTTAGATCTTTATTTTTTTTTCAAATCTGTAAATCTGGAAAACTTTGAGTCTAAGAACAAAGAACAAGATCATAAACATCAAAGTTCAGCAGCACGCAGTGCCCAAAGTTCTCATAGGCTGACAGCGGTTCTGACGATGTATGTGGTGGCATAGCAGGTGAGTGGCGACGACGAGTAGAAACCCAAGCATTTTTTCCGGTGGCTGGGCCACACCCTATTTCCTTTGTTGTGCACATGTTTTCGGCAAAGAGCACACACCAATGAGCAAGTGGCCATATAGGAGGCACACGACAGTTGTGGAGGTTGTGTCCTCTGCAGCTATGTGACAACTATCAAGCTGTGCTCTGCGAGCAACACAACGATGATGGTGGTTTTGCATGTGGCGGAAGGAGTTTTTGGCGGTAGTCTGTGTGCGTTGGTGGTGGCAGGCTAGGGCGATGGTCGCGGTGGTGGTGCGCAGGAAGGCCGCGCACGACAGTATTAAATCTGCCGACCATAACTGCTGCTACAGCGACCGGTGACACGTACGATGGTTGAGTGGTCGACGGCAGCTGTGGCTGGGTGCAGGCGACAGATGCGCAGCCATAGTTGGTGGCAGTGGCTGTGTTGAGGTTTGTTGCTGCGAGGGTTTGAAATCCTAGGGTTTTGGTCGCCCTGGCCGAAGCTCAGGCCCGTTGGCCCGTAGAGGAAAAATTAGGGTTTGATGCCTGTTGGGCCCAGTCTAGGCCTGAAACCCTAATTTAAAGCCCAATTGTTGTTTTTAAAGCTCGATTTAGATTTCAAGTCCAACGAAGGCCCAGTTTGAAGATCTGTATCAGAATTAAATCTTGTAATAGTTAGATTTAATTTATTTCCCATGTAATCATATCTGAGGCGCAACGAGAATTTCATTTGTTTATTTATTTTATTCTCGTGTTGATGTGATTTATTAGGTGTGCACAAGTAAATAATAGGAAAGCATGTTACTTCTTATTTTATTTATTGTTAAAGCATGTCGTAATTTTATTTATACTTTATGTGTTATGTTTTATGTTTTAAATTGTGTCTATAAATTCCAGGATCATATTAATTTATGATGGAATTTTAGATGTGACATAATTTATGAGACATAAAATAATATGTGCGCATGAAACCTTTAGAAATTAAAATACTACGTTGGATTTTAGTTCTTCTCAAACTAAAATCATTAAACCTCCACGAATACGACTTCTCATCGGAAGTAAGGCATTTCGAAATGTAAACGTCTACTTTAGTAGCTTGCATTAGAAATAGGTTACCAGTTCTAATGCAATGAAGTTTCTAAATAAGACATTTAGTTTAAGATGAGAAGTGAGAGCCTCTTAGCAAAAGTCTACTTTAGTAGCTTGCATTGAGACAACTCTCAGAAGTGTCTAAGATTAATCTAAATGAGAGAATGATTGATATAAATGTAGGGATTTTCCGTGAACCGAATCACCAAATCCAAATAAGCAGGACCGATCACGGATGTTGAATACGACAAGCAATTCATAAACCCTAGCATGCTCCTATGAATTTAATACTTGGATTTAGAGATTATCGTTAATCCGTAGAGTTTGATCCAATCTTTCGCGTTTGAATATCCAACTTTAATTCAACCACGTGATTAGATTAAATCTGCGGAAACATAAATTAGCAAAATCAATTTCTTGATTTAATCGAATAAAAGAAAAACAAAAGAAGAAAGCTTGTTCTCCAGATTAGATCTTCAGATCTGCATCCCAATGCTGTTCAGATCTGCTACTGGTGAGGATTCCATAGATCTGTGATGTGTAGGCAGGAGTTGAATTCCTCGCCTCCCAAACACACAGGCGCCGCCCCCTATCTCTCTCTCCCTAGGGTTTCGAACTAATTTGAATGTTCTGTGGTGGCTAGGGTTTCAGAGAGAGAGCTGTCTATTTATAGACCTAGGGTTTTAACCCTAATGGGCGACTGGGCCTTTTTTCAGCATATTTAATTGGGCCGAACCTAGGACCTAATGCAAATAATAAAGTGGGCCTATGAATTAATTAATTCCCATGTTCACAACCCAGGATACAATTACTTAATTAATATTAATTCTTTTTCACCATAGAATTAATACTGACCTACCCCTTTATTACCACGTTGTGAGAACGGGCTGCATTTATCTGAGAATCCCATATTTAAGGTTACCGGACATTCATTAATTAATCGGAACTTCTGACAAGCTCTATCTACAATTAATTAATATATTATTTTCTTGAGAAGTACCTCTCAAATTTTATCACTCGTGCCTGAATTTAATCAGCCAGCAGGACTTTGGCACGATGAACATTATTGAGCTCCTCAGGGAATGTCCCCATCCTATTACTCGGATATGGTTACCTAACTCCAATCTCAGGTTGTACTACACGAACTGCTGCTACCCAAAATGCGGATATTCGAGCACGTTACTTAGGCTCTCCATCATGGCAAATCAAAGCAACAATCAAACCGTGCATACCCCTGAACCTACGTTAGGGTTTGAACTCAATCAAGAACGAAATCTTGTATTCGCTAATGTCAGACTGACAAATACACCTCAATGTGACGCCACCCTTGCGTACCAGCATATCAAGTAACCAAGACAGATTACTTCTTCCGACTATGCTGCAGCCATTCGGACAGATGTATCCTCAACGCTGTCTCGGCTGTGTTAATATTTATGTCTCACTAGGTCAAGTGATCATACTGTCTTCTGCGATTTACAACACGCCATATGATCGTCCCTATCGGTGAGACACGAGGATACTATTGTTACATGCTTGTAAGTTTGTTTAACAGATAGGAGAAAAGTCAATCGTATACTCATTGTAATAAATGCTTTATGTATACAAAACCCAACAATCTCCCACTTATACTCAAAGCAATACAATAGCTATTACAGAGTATATAGTGCGTCTATCTGGCCTGGCTATCACGTTTACCACTGTTAGTGGTCGCCATCCACCTCAGACCCAGCTCACGAATATGTCTTTCGTAAACCTTCCGCGACAAGCTCTTTATAACTGGATCAGCTAAGTTGTCTCTAGTGTCAATCTTCTTGATCAGCACTTCACCCCTCAATATGATTTCTCGTATGATATGGTACTTTCTCTCTATGTGTTTGCTTGCCTTGTGAGTCCGTGGTTCCTTCGAGCTTGCCACTGCACCAGAGTTATCACAATAGATTGTGATGCTCTTCGGATTACTCGGAATCACATCCAACTCTAAAAGGTAGTTCCAGAGCCATACCCCTTCTTTCGAAGCTTCGGAGGCGGCAACATATTCCGCCTCTATGGTGGAGTCAGCAATGCATTTCTGCTTTGAGCTCCTCCAAGATACAACCCCACCTCCCAAGGTAAACACATATCCTGAGGTTGATTTCTTCTCGTCCTGGTCCCCTTGGAAATCCGAATTTGTATAACCCACACGGCACAAATCCTCACTTTGATAAACCATGCAGTAATTCCTAGTTCTCTTCAAATACTTGAGGATGTGCTTTACCGCAGTCCAGTGCGCCTGTCCAGGGTTAGATTGATATCTCACTACCATGCCAACATTATAACAAATATCTGGCCTGGTACACAACATTGCATACATGAGGCCACCCACCGTAGAGGCGTATGGTACAAGACTCATCTCATATTTCTCCCGCTGTGTCTCCTTAAATGCGGGTAGCTAATTATTGATTTTCCTGCTTTTGGACAGGCTTTTCCGTCCTACTTCTGACATGGCTAATTGTCGCGCGTTGGTCAGAATGGCGGTGTAGCAGTCCTTCTGTTTTGCTTTGCTGAGCTTCTGCTGGTATGGGATGCTGGATCTCTTTCATCACGCTTTTGATCTCCTTGCACAGCGAGTGCTTTGTCTGCTACTCTAGCATCTTCAGCAAAAAAGGATATGTTTGTCGAATGCTGATCTTCTTAGCATTCTTAATTCGGGCAGCCTTCAGCATTGTTCGATGTTTGCTGAGATATTTGAATTGGCCTATTCTATTACAACACGATGTTTTAACCTATACAGGACATTACATCAGTTGCTAAGCTATGCTAAGGTTCAGCAATGATCGACCGTCTACTAAGGTTTGATCCAACAAAACCTTTTACAATAATAACCTAAGGGTACTTTACAAGTATTTTCCCAACAATTTCCCCCTTTTTGGTGCGATCAAAGCTTATAAAGGATTGCTGAGACTTAGCTTAGATATTAAGAACAAAATTGCAAGCAAAGCATTCAGCAACCATTTAAATATCTTCCGTTGAGTACACAGAGAGTGTATATCAACTATTGTTCATATTCGGAAAACAGAGTTCAGAGAAGAAAAATGATGAAAACCAAAAAAAAGTTTAGAGAATGACCTTAATTCTGAGCGTCTGGTGGAGGTTTTGGTTTCTCAAGAGATTCAACTTTCTTCATCGTCATGGCCATTAGTTTCTCCATCTGTTCAATCTGTGCCCGTTGTTCTTCTCTTTGTTGTTCTGCTAGCTTCATTCTTCGTTCCATCATTGTTCGTTCGAATTCTTTTTCTTTCAGTGTTAGCTCGGCTTCCTCTGCTTTTATCCTTGCTTGTTCAGCAATCCTTCTTTCTACCCCCTCTTTGAGAGCATCCAAAACAGAGGTGGTGAAAGACTTGTGGGCGTCAAGATTGTCGTGGAGAGTCATCACATTTGATTGTACCGTAGACACGGTTTATTCGACATGTGTGATTTTGGTAGTGACTTGTCCAACTTGTTGCTGAACTTCTGAGACAGAGGTTTTCACACCAGAGATTGCGCCGCGGACATCAGCAACATCTTTCAGGACTTCTTCATTGAATCTGGCTTGCTGGATATCGCGTTGGTGCAGGGCGTTGTTAAGAATGTTGACAAGAGATTGGAAGCTTACTTGGACTGGTTCAGCGTCAATGGGTTTGTCAGAGAAAACTATTTCAGTACTGCCTGCTAATGTAGTAGCTTCACCATCTTCTCTTTCCACTGTACCAATTTCAGAAGCCTGTGTTGCTGCGTCAACTCTTTGTGTGGCTACATCAAGAGCTACATTGGTAGCTACTTCCAAGGATTCACTCATTGTATTCTGTCCAAGAGTTGAATCAGAACCTTGAGTTTCAGAGACATGAGATGAAGTTGCGCTTCTAGTATATGCTTTCTGAAAGTTGATAAATTTTAGGTAGTCCTGTCGTCTGGCCTCCTTCTCTTTTTCTTCTTCGAGCGCGGCTAGTTCAAGATTTCTAACCCGCACTTTCTCCTCATAAGCAGCTTTCCGTTTCCGATAAGCAATCATTGCAACCCTTTGTCGTTTGGTTAGTGCCATGTGCGCCAAGGACTTCTTATCTGGCGCAAACTGTGATCTTGGTAGGGATTGTGATGGAAGAAACTTCCTGTGAGCTCGGATGGCTTGCAAGCGAGCATGTACTTGTTGATCAGTATATTGTCTTGTGCAGGAAGGCTTGTCCATCCACTCATTTGCCCATGATTCTTCGGAACGCCAGAAGTTAAGACCTTTTCTAGCGATAATTATCATCCTTTCTTCAAAACAGAGTTCATGCATGATGTAATCATAAGTCTTCCATCGTCGAAATTGAGTAACAAGCACTCTTCCTTCCCTTGTTTCTTCATTAATCACACCAAAAAAGACACCTGTGATGTCCCTGTGTACTTCTTGCTCTACGAGGGCTAAGATCTCTTCTCTCCAATCTCTGAGATCATCATTCATATCTTCATTATCTGAGACAGCAGCACACCATTGTGCTATTCGTCATGAGCGAAAAAGTTTGCCAGGTAAACCATCAAAAGGTATCCTCAGTTGTTCAATTTGTAAAGTGGGGTATTTTCGAAGGGTTTTGGCATCAAACACTTCGGTAGATTCCCCCTCAGAATCAGATTCCGATGAATAGGTGGACTCGTCCAGATATCTAGCAGAGGAGACTTCTAGGTCCATTGTATCTTCTGATTGATCGATGTTATCAGCAGCAGCTGGTGTTTCCTCAACAACATGGACGTCTTCAGCAGTATCTGCCATAACTTCATCGGTTGCATTAGATTCTTCAATGATTGGTTTCACAGAGTTGTCAACTTCAGTAGAGGTTGTCTCTGTTTCTTTAATGGTTTCTTCCATAAGGATTTCAACCATTGTGGATCCTTCACCATTTGTATGACCTATGACTTCAGTTGGTGGTTCCTTCGCAGATCCAATAATATTTTCCGTATCGGAGGATTCTTTGCAAGTGGAGGTTCCAGATTCAGGATCCTCAGTTGTTTCCTTAACAACCGGCTCTGCAGTAGACATGTGTGTATCTGTGCTTTCCTTAGATATTGCCGATGGTCCTGCATCCTTATCTTTGGAATGTATGTCAGCTATCTCTGGTCGTGTTTCGTTCTCCTCTGAGCTACTGTCTTGAAAAGATGTAGCAATTGGTTCGCAAAATTTGACCGATTTGCCTTTGGAATGTTCCGTAGCTTCAAAAGCGCAAGATTGAATTAGCATATCCAACTCTTTGTCAGTCATACCGTCTGCTGCAGTTGTAGTCTTTGAAGGATTATCCATGTCCTTTTCGGTCAAAGCAGAGTCTATTTTCGTCTTCCCTTTCTTTGCTGCTCTGCTTGAATCCTCAGCAGCTTCTTTATCGGGTGTGCGATCAGCATTCACCTTTTGACTTTCTCGTTCTAGATGAGATCTTTTTACTCTTTCAAAGTTTAGATCCCTTCCTTCGAATGTGATTCTATCCCTCTCCTTTCTATATTCCTTTAGTTCCTGTGCCTTCCTCTTTTCTTCACGCTTTTGTTTATTTTCACGTATGCCTTGCACGCGTTCTTCATAACTTTTGGATGATAGGGGAGAATTAGGTACTTTTGAGGTCGGGACAGTGGCTAACTCAGCAACTTTGCGTAGTTGCTGAAGACCAGATCTTCTGGTGGGAGCAGTAGCCTTTTGTTGTTCAGAAGAGATTGGAACAACAAGTTGACCAATTACGAGTGGCTGCTGAAGGGCGGCCTTTTGGTCCATAATTTCCTCAATCTGTTCGGTTGGTATTTGATAAGCTCATTATTTTACTCACTTATCTATATTATTTTCCTACTATTTTATGTAGATTTATTGAGTTTATATATATATATTATGCATGATGTCAATATTAGGTAGTTTTAGGTGTGTTTTGATGTTTATGCAGGTTTTTAGGCCTAAACTCACGAGAAAACCGTTCCGGAAGCAGTGACGTGTAAGAGTAGCAGTGAAGAGTTTTTCCACAAGAGTAATTTGGGCTATTGGCGCATGGAAATGGATGATGCTTTGAGTTAGCTCTCCAACGCAACTGGAATCGGGTCAATCGGAGTTCGGAGGAGGAAGTTATGGCCAAAACCGTGAGACCGCGCAGAAGGGACGAGAAGCCGCGTCGACAGACGCCAATCAACATCGATCGACGGAGACCAGGAAGCCTCGTCGATCGACCTGGATCAGCCACGATCGACGCGAGCCTCTCTGCTGGAGCGGAAATCTGATAAAAATTGGATTTATTCATATCTTTAGCCCTAGAATTGATAGGATACACCCCCA
>JAPKLW010000238.1:200397-278663 GCA_026898455.1 Plectranthus barbatus | reverse complement strand
TCCTAACCAGTATTTTAAGAACGTCTGATTTAGTATTTAGGATTTTTCGTTGCTTCATTCCCCTGGATCGATAACCTTAGGGTTTACAAATTTATTTGCCACTATTTCTATAATTAATCTGTAGAAATTACAGTGATCAATATTTCTCCAAGATCTACAATATCATCAAGCTGCTTGAAACAATGCTCTGTTTCAGCGTTCTGAGTTAATGCTGCTATCTCCTCAGCAGAGATAGGCGTTGCTATCTGCAGTACTTGTTTGCCCAAGGAACGCTCATCTACTTCCTATCTGAAGTAGGTTTGTCCGCATCCACATTAGATTTACCGGTCAGCCTTCTTGGTTTCTTGTAATCAAGGGGATTGACTGCTTTTCGTGTGACCGGAATGAAATCAGTGGCGAGCAACTTTACTCCTTGATCAATTTTCGTTGAATGCATGACCAATTCCAGAAACTTGCTTATTTTCAATCCAAAATTAACATTTGAGGAAAATGTTCCATCCACAAACATGTGATCGTTCTTCCTGGCATGTTCTGCCCAACGTTCGAAGTACTCAGCCCAATTTCCCTTCACTTTGTCTGTGAAGGCCATCATTACTGCGTATTTCTTAGCAGAAAGTTCAGAATATGAACCGGCATCGCATTGGAACATCTTGATCACCAATTCGGCTAGAATTTTAAATTCATCCTGTAAAGAGTTAATGGGTGTGGCAGCCCGGAAGGTAATCACATGACCTTTCTTATCCTTCAGTACTCGAGGCTTCTTCTAAGAATTCCAACGTCTTTCCATCTCATCATAATCTGTTACCTTGTACTGAGATATACGTTCCCCCTCATTCCGAAGATGAAAAGTTTTAGCAAGAATTTTGGCACTTACTTCAATGATACTTCCATAAACACAAGTTTTAAAAGATTTTCCATCTTTACTCATGACAGCTCTGGCATAAAATTCAGAAACCATATGCGGATGAAAATGCTTGGGTTCAGCGGATAAGTATTGAGTTACCTGTTCGCTTTCAAGGATATCCATTATCCAATCCGGAATATGTTCAGCAGCAAGACGTTTGTACAGGATCCTATCTTTCATGATTTGAGCCAGACGCGTCTGTTCCTTTGAGTGGCCGGCTAGGGATTTCTTCTTTGCCATCATGACAAGTTGACCATATGATATAGAATCATCAATATCTTCCTTCTTTAGGATCCCAGTGAACCCTGGTGCATGTCGCATATGAAGGGGTTCTTCAGAATTTGGTGGAAAATTGAATGGACGAGGTTCATTGGATTCAGGGCGATGGTCCTGCCTAGTAGATTTTTGGGAAGATGAGGCTAGGGAGTCTGTAGCCATGTCTGCGAGGGAAAGTCTGGAGTAATTTCAAATTTTATGGAGACTTTTGGTTTGGGGATTTTTGATTTCAGAACGATGAGAGGAGAATGAACAGTGACCAGAGCGAAGGTAGGGTTAATTTGAATGTGAGATCTAACGGTTGAGAGAAAATCTGCGGAAAGTTAGATCGACGGTTCAGAATAAACGTGTCTTTTCATATGGCTTCCCATGCTCTGAGACACACTCAAGTGTTTCTAACGTGGCGTCTCCTCAGTTGGTGCCGCTGTTTTCATGCATTAATTACGCCTGATCGGGTCCCATCAATTTGAATTTTGAGTCATCCCGCCTCAATTTGGGATATGTTATTACTTAGCATCCGTTCAAGGATGCTGATAGAAGATAATCCCTTTCAGCATTCTGATTTTCAGCAACTTCCGAAGAACTGTTGAGTCAGAGAGAGCTTAAAATAATAATATGATGATGCGATCCTCGAACTTTTCAATACTCCTTGCTCCCTATTGCTGGAAAAATGATTTGACTTCCCATGCATACACGTCGATTCCTTTATTGGCGATGTTTCGTATTCCAAGGGATGAATCATTGCGATCTTCAGACAGATTTTTCTCTATCTTCTCGTCATAAATGAGAAATCCTCTTTAAATACCGGAGTTTGAGATTATCTAACCATCTCATCTTTCCTTCTTTCCTGATTCACTCTTTTAATCTTCTTCTTTTTCAAGAAAATCGAGTCCTTTTCTTCAGTCATGGAATCTCCTCCCCGAGTCATAGATATCCGACGTAACCTGATCCTTGATGAGCCGGGTCTGGATAGATACTACATAGATGAGTGTGATGTGGCGGTGAAGGTCATATCTACGTTGCAGTGGGGGGGGCTTTCGTAATTTCTGTGTGCTACTCCTCACCGTTTCCAGGAGGAAGTGTTGAGGGATTTCTTTAGTGAGTGTCATGTTGCTCCAGGCTCAATCTATGGGGGTTCCATAACAAGCTTGTTCATTGGACCCCTGACACCTTTGCGGTTGATTTCGGGCTTCCTCGAGGTCCGTTGTCTGTGGAGGACTATCTTTCAGAAGAGGTGGCTCCAGAATGGCTGGCATGGGAGAAGTGGCGTCATTCTCCTCATTTTGATTGCAGCCCTGACATCCCTGCTTCGGGCCTTAGGACACCATATTGGGTCCTGTTTCGCATTGCCCATGAAATCCTTCTTGGAGAGGAACCTTATGATCTTTGTTTCTCAAGACCTATTTGGCAGGTGATGATGGCCATGGACGATGCTGCTTCCCTTGACTGGGCCGGATACGTTTTCAAGAATGTCTGGGAAGCTGTCAAGCTCCATCCGTTCGTGCCTCTGCGGAATGGGATGCAGCTCAGCTGGTTGATGGAGAAGTACTTTCTAGAGATCGCTGACGGTCCATCCAACCTTCAAGGGGCTGATTTCTATCCCTATAAGTCTGTGTCGCCTTTCTAGATGAACTCCATAATAAATCTTGTATTTCCTTTTGTATTTTGGTCGAAGGTGCCGTCTCTTCCTTTTGTAATGAGGACATGTTCCTCTTTTGAAGATGAATGTATGAATATTTCGTTCTTTTGATGATTGTCTTTCGAGACAGAGTATAGATGTCATCTTCATTTTTCATAGCATGCTGAGCAGAATCAATTAATCTCCTAAGCATTGATAGGGACATATTCGTCATTTTGCCATTGGTCTGGCATACTTCATAGAGTTCTTCATAAATGTTGGAAGTATCATAAGAAAATCCAAGAAAACCAGAAAGAATGAGAGAAATATCTCATTCATCCACAACAATATCTAGTTCCATCATACCCAATTTGATGCACAATTCTTTGAATCTTACCTCTGCAAGGGGCTTAGTGAAGATATCTGCTGTTTGATCCTCAGTACATATTCGCTGAATATCAATATCCTTCTTTTCTTGATGATCACGAATAAAATGATGTCGGATGTCAATGTGCTTTGTCCTGGAATGATGTACTGGATTCTTCGTGATGCACATAGCACTATTGTTGTCACAATAGATTGGCACGCATTCAGGTGAGATGTCATAATCTTGGAGTTGTTGTCGGATCCACAGAATTTGCTGACAGCAACTAGCAGCCGCTACATACTCTGCTTCGGTGGTTGAGGTTGCTACCGAGTGTTGCTTTTTGCTGAACCAACTAATCAACTTGTGACCAAGGAATTGACATGTACCACTGGTGCTTTTCCTGTCGATTTTGCATCCTCCAAACTCATAATCTGAATATCCACTTAGAGCTAGACTGTCGGCTCTTGGATACCAAATCACTAAGCCTTCTGTGCATTTTAAGTAACGGATGATTCGCTTTGCTGTGTCAAGATGTGTCTTGTTTGGTTGAGATTGATATCTGGCACGTAGTCCCACAGCATATGATATATCGGGTCTGCTGGCAGTAAGATATAGCAGAGATCCGATAATTCCTTGATATAAGGTAGGATTGACTGCATGTCTATCTTTTTCAAGATCTGCTAAACACGCATTGCTGATGGGGATCCTTAGGCTCTTGGATTTCTCTGGACAATATTTAGCAATGAGATCTCGCGTATATTTCTTTTGATGAATGAAAATTCCTTCACTTGATTGGTGAACTTGAAGTCCGAGAAAATAGGACATTCTTCCCATCATACTCATTTGAAAATTACTCATCATTAGCTTTGAGAATTTGTCACAGAGAGCTTGATTCTTTGAGCCAAAGATGATGTCATCAACATAGATCTGTACGAGTAGAATGCTTCCTTCGTCCTTAATTCGAAAGAGTGTTTGATCAATCCTTCCCTTTTTGAAGCCATTGTCGAGTAGAAACTTAGATAAAGTTCCATACCAAGCTCGAGGTGCTTGCTTTAGTCCATACAAGGCTTTTCTTAGTTTATAGACCTGATTTCCATTCTCAAAACCTGGAGGCTGCTCAACATAGACTTCTTCCTTGAGTTCGCCATTTAGGAATGCACTTTTAACATCCATTTGCATAACCGAGAATTCATGATGCGCTGCATAAGCGAGAAATAATCTGATTGCTTCCAGTCTTGCTACTGGCGCAAATGTCTCATCATAGTCGATGCCTTCACATTGTTTGTACCCTTTGGCTACAAGGCGTGCTTTATTTCTCACCACCAAGCCTGATTCATTCTTCTTGTGTTTGAAAACCCATTTGGTGCCTATGACATTCTGGTGCTGTGGTCTATCCACCAGATCCCATACGTGGTTGCGAGAAAATTAAGCAAGCTCCTCTTGCATAGCGTTTACCCAGTCTGGGTCACGTAGTGCATCCTCCACTTTAGTTGGTTCTTCACTTGATAGATAGCATGAAAACATTGCAGATCCTTGTCTGGTCAAGATGGGGTCATTGATATCTCCAAGAACATCTTCTAGTGGATGTGCCCGCAGCCATGCTGGTCTGATTGGTTCTCCAGCAGTTTTTCTTCTTCTGAGATTATTTTTCTGTTCTGCATTGAGCACTTCATGCGCAGCATCTTGTGTGTTAGGATTTTGATCTTCAATAGGAGGTGTTTCTTCAGCAGTCCGTCCTTCGGCTATAGGAATATCATGGTCTGGATCTTCTTTTCTAGTGGAATTTTCAGCAGTAGGTGCCTCAGCATCTGGTATCTCAGCAGCTCCTCTGCTAAGATCTTCAGCAGCATTGACTTCCTCAGCGACGCGGATAGGATTGGAATTTTCCTCGTTTGAATCATCTAGCGAATTAGAAATATCCTTTTGGGGGTTGGCCTCAGCGTGAACGTTAGCATCACTGGCCTGGTCTCCTGGTTTTGTCTGAACAGGATTACATTCATTCATAGACTTAGTCGGGTCAAATCGTAAGTGTTCATGACAATTCAGGATCGATTGACCATTGACATCATTAGTCTCATGATTGTTATCCTTTGTCTCATTGATAGCTCTACGCACTAAAGTAGATTCATCAAAAATAACATTGCATGTTATTTCCACAATCCCAGTAGTCTTGTTTAACACTCTATATCCTTTGTGGGTGGGGTGACCATATCCGAGAAGTACACCCTCATCCGACTTAGGCGAAAAAGTGTTAAGTTTTGACTTTCCGTTATTATGGATATAACATGTTGCACCAAAAGCACGTAGATAATCTAAATTAGGCTTACGACCGTTATATACTTCATAGGGAGTTTTGTTGAATCGGTCGTTGATAGAGCTCCTGTTCTGCGTGTAGCATGCAGTCATCACCGCTTCACCCCAATATCTAGCAGGTAAATCAGCATCTGCTAGCATAGATTGCACTGCTTCTTTCAGTGTTCGATTCCTTCTTTCTGCTAGACCATTATGCTGTGGGGTCCTAGCAGTGGATCTCTCATGATTTATACCGGCTTCCGCGCAAAAATCCATGAGAATGCCATTACAGAATTCTGTTCCATTGTCAGATCGAATCCTTTTTACTGTAACTTCTTTGCTATTTTGCTCCTTGAGGATTAACTCGGGTAGAGTAATCTTGACCTCATCTTTGGTCTTCAGTAAGCGAACCCATGTATACCTGGAATAATCATCAACTATTACAAGGGTATATATTCTTTTTCTTACCGAGGGTGGAGTGACAGGTCCGAATATATCCATGTGCAATAATTCTAGGATTCTGCTTGATGTATTCTTTTCTTGGTTGGAGTGAAATGATGCTTTGGTCTTCTTTCCTTGTTGGCATGCCTTGCAAATGCCTTCCTTACGAAATGTGATGTTTTGAGGTAAACCTGTGACAAGATCATTTCTAGCGATCTGGTTGATGGTTTTGAAATTCAAATGATTTAACCTCTTATGCCATAACCAAGTGGTTTCCTCTTTATTTATTGCTAGAAAGCATGAATGTTGTTGACCACTTTGCCAATCAACCACATAAAGTCCGCCTTTCCGAATTCCTCTAAGCTTTACTTCTCCTGTCACATTGTCAGCTATAGAACATCCTGTTTGAATAAAAGATATTGTGTACCCGTTTTCGCATAGTTGACTAATGCTTAGCAGGTTGTGTTTGAGATTGGATACGAGAGCAATATTTACTATTCTTAGTCCATTCCGCTCTATGCATCCTCTGCTAAGTACTCTTCCTTTGCTGTTGTCACCAAATACTACTGATGGACCATACGATTTTTGAATGTCTGAGAACAATTCTTCGTCTCCCGTCATATGCACAGAACAACCACTGTCCAGGATCCACTCATTTGATATGCTTGATGTCTTAGCTCTTGAATCCTGTTCCTCCTGATTGTCGACTGCTAGGGCCGATTCAAAGGATTGCTCAGCATCAGCGAGTGGTTCACCATCTTCAACAATTTTTGCCATAAAGACCATTAAGGCTTCTTCTTCCTCATCAGTGGGATAATATTCCTCTTCGTTGTCGGGAATATCTGGAACTTTTGTCCTTGTTAGCAACGCCTTTGTTACAGCTCGTACTGCTCGTCTTTCAAATCTCTGACGCAGACGTTCTCTTTCCTCAGGACTTACTTTTGGACAATCATGTTTCAAGTGATCAGGAGACTTGCATTCAAAACATGTTCTTATCCTTTTTTCAGTAGGGTGCTGCATCATGCTCGCTTTTGCTTCCTTTTCGGCTTTTGCTTCCAGAATCATCTTTTGTATATTTTTCATCTGTTCTTCCAGCTCGCCGATTTTCTTATCTTCATCGTTAACTGTAGAAGTTGATGGAGTCTCCTTGGATGATGTAGCAGAAGCAGGTGTGGACTTTTCTTGATTGTAGAAAGGTTTCCTAGGAGATTTCCATTTGTTTCCATCTTTCTTGACAAAGTACGCTACGTCTTCTTGAGTTCCAACGCTTGTGGGGTTTGGATGTATAACAACAGCTTCGTTTTTCTTTGACTGCTGAATGAAGAATTCATGTGACTTAAGTTGGGAGAAGACTTCAGCGGTCGTCATATTGTTGAGATCTTTCTCACTCATGCTTGTCATCTTGACAAACCAATCACTCCTGGGGTAATGCTTGTATATAATTTTGTTATTCATTTCATCTTTGTCATATTTCTTGCCGACATTTTTGAGTTATGCGATGATAGTGTTGAACCTTTCTTCCTTCTCCTGAATGGTTTCTCCTGGAATCATGGCGAAGGATTCGTACTTGTCCACAACGAGTTGTAGCTTGTTTCGCTTCATCTGTTCCGTTTCCTGAGAGACTTCGCACACATAATCCCACATCTCCTTTGTGGTGTCATAATCTAGAGCTTTGTTGGACATTAATGGGGGTAGACATTCCATAATTAGCTTCATGGCGATAAACTCCAGCTGGCCTCTCCTTTTGTCTTCAAGAGTCCATTCCTCGTAAGGTTTACTCACCATCTCAGGTCTGGGTTGACCACCAGCGGGTCCAGGGGGTGCAGTGTTGACCTTCATGATTTCAATAGGTCCAATCGTTAGGATGTCCCTCATCTCTGGATGTATGCTCTGCAGCTGGATCATGGCCTTCTTTTTCCATGTTTCAAATCCATCCTAGTTGTACTTCGGGAGAGCGTGATTAGACATCGTCGTTACCTGAGCTATGTAAAATACCAATACAAGAGACACAAGGAAAAACTAGGATCTAGGTCCTAAGCGACTCAGAAGCAGTCGATTTTTCAACCTCCTGCTCTGATACCACTTGTTGGTCCCTTATGATCAGAGTCGTCGTGGTTACAGTAAAGTACACACACGAAGTGCAGCAGAATAGATTACGTTTTCTTGTATTTAAATTATCCTCAACTTTATTTTTTCGTTAAGGTTTTCTTAGGTTACCTTTTCAGTTATACACTAGTAACGTGGTTACTAGGTTTTAAAACATAATAGCTCGAAAAGCAGTAACAACAAGACAACAAACAATTTATAGTGGTTTGATCAAATGATCTACGTCCACTCCTTAGCCGAATCGCTAAGAATTTTACTAGAAAGTATACGGTGTACAAAGAGTTGCCTTTCCTGTTAAGCAATCAGCCTTCTGAAGATATGTCTGCTTTATGGGTATCTTCCGATACCCCGGACTTTCCTGGTGTAGCTCCGGCTGAGTCAAGGGCGCACCTTCGTAAAACTCACTTTCACCACTTACTTTGGAGGAGTTTAGAGTTCCCTCCGAACTATCGTGTGTGCTCGGCTTCAATGCCCGCCTTAATCAATTTCTTCACAAGAAATTGATTGCTGGATGCTTTCCTTAAAAGGAAAGTGATCCCAATGATTGAAGATTCTTGAACCAGTTCAAGAATCACTCAGACGAATGTCAGACGTAGTGAGACACTCGGAATGTTGAAGGCCTTTGAATATCTCTGGATTGTACCTTTCAACTGGACTGCTCTCTTGCCTTTTTGCTTTTTGGATTCTTTCGTATACTGAATATCTGGTTAGAGAGTGAGCAGCTACTGCATTTTCTTTTGACTTCCCTTTTATAGTTATGATCTTGAAGTTTGAGTCGACAGATCCGTTTAGACACAACGGATCTTTCTCCTTAAATGTGGGTAGCTAATTATTGATTTTCCTGCTTTTGGACAGGCTTTTCCGTCCTACTTCTGACATGGCTAATTGTCGTGCGTTGGTCAGAATGGCGGTGTAGCAGTCCTTCTGTTTTGCTTTGCTGAGCTTCTGCTGGTATGGGATGCTGGATCTCTTTCAGCATGCTTTTGATCTCCTTGCACAGCGTGTGCTGTGTCTGCTACTCTAGCATCTTCAGCAGTCAAGGATGTGTTTGTCGAATGCTGATCTTTTTAGCATTCTTAATTTGGGCAACCTTCAGCATTGTTCGATGTTTTCTGAGATATTTCAATTAGCCTATTCTATTACAACACGATGTTTTAACCTATACAGGACATTACATCAGTTGCTAAGTTATGCTAAGGTTCAGCAATGATCGACCGTCTACTAAGGTTTGATCCAACAAAACCTTTTACAATAATAACCTAAGGGTAATTTACAAGTATTTTCCCAACACCCTAGAACCTGTTTAGGGTTCTAGCCACAAATCATGACTAGAATGAAAGAAAACATTAAATTAAGACTTACAAATAAAGAGGAACCTTGAATGTCTTGTAAAAACTCCAAAGCTCAATTATTCTATGTGTAATAATGCATAAAAGAAGTTTGAAATTCGTGCCTTAAAGTTCTAATTTATAGACGGGGAAAAGACCTAATTTGAGTATTGGGTAAAAATTGCAAAAACTGCCAAAACAGGCCAAAAATAGCCTTCTCGGACATCTGTGTTGATCGACAGGCTGTCTGTCGATCGACACAACCTTCCAATCGAAATCCAGGGCTGAATTTTTGTTGATTCTGCAACTTTGACCTCTGTTTCAATCGCTACAAATCCTGTCGATCGACAGGAATGCACGCGTCGATCCCTTTCTGCGCAGTCTCGGGGTTTTGGCCATAACTTTTGCTCTCGAACTCCGATTGACCCGATTCCAGTTGCGTTGGAAAGCTAATTCAAAAATATTTCTCTTTACATGATCCATTAGCTGGGATTCCACGTGTGGAATAATTCGTGACTGTTCCTTTGAACATCATCTGCTTTCGATACGGGTTTCCAATGAATTTGGCCTAAAATCTGCAAAAATCACCCATCAAAGGCATAACACCCTCTAAACTAGACTCATGCACAATAATAAGTAAAAACATAATATAAAACACTTGAAACAATGGAGAAAAATATAGATAAGTGAGTATAAATATGAGCTTATCAAACCCCCCAAACTTGAATATTAGATTGTCCTCAATCGAAGAGAAGAAGAAAGAAATCTCAAGAAGTTGAAAGTAAAATGCCTCACAAGATTCATCACAATCAAGGTTCATCAATCATCATCACACAAGCATTTGGAAGAGATAAGATATTCATCAACTTCGGAAGACTCACAGGAAAGTGTATCGCTCAATCACTCGACTGTTTATGTTTCAAATGAAAGCACTCATGACATGTATGAAGAAATTTCTACCATAGGCTTGCAAGAGTTCTAAAATCTGCACTGCTTATTTGTGTACACAATTCAAGAATCAAGAGGACTTTGAAAGGGTTGTAATGAAGGCTTTTTTGTGAAGGGTAGGGAAATATGGTCAAGTGACTAAAAAGAAAATACTGAGTTCTTGACTCTCAACAAATTCAAAATCACCATCTATCCTTCTCCTCAAATATTACAATTTCAATCACAACACAACCTTTCTCTCTATATTTTTTTCATTCATTTTTTTCTTTTTTAGCCCTCTTTTGAATCTCTTATGCTCTTATGAACATTTTGTATAGAGAGCTTATGAGAATTCTAATATCTTTTGAGCTAATTATTCACACATCTTGCATACCACTATTTACAAATTTCTTTTCCAAATCACATATCTTACCACCCTTATCCTCCTTAAATCTCATAGACAAGACATAAACCATTATAACTCCATGAAAATCTCATAGACAGGACAAAAAAATGGAGTTAGGCACAATGGGGTTGACTAGGGATAATTTGATATGTAAAAAGACAGTGTTTAGGAATTGGTTAGCAAAGATGGCCTAAGATCATTTTCTATCCTTGTGCACACTATGCAGTCTCGAACCAGAACAAAAGCAAGTTCTAGAGCGAAAACATACATGTGAATCTCTCATGAACAAATAAAGGCTCAAAAACTCACTTGGGTTCAAATTTTCTTCCTTAGTCAATTTCAATCCACTCAAACATCATGCAAGTGTAAGTTTCAATCAGACCTTATCATGCGGTATTCTACATTCATAGGCAAATCAACCACAATCGAAATCATCTCAACTAATCAAAGATCGATTCAAAACATTGCATATAATGCTAGAGGGTTCAATTAAAAAATTTCCTCACATAATATCTATATATTTTTTTATTAGGCAAAAATTTAAACACACCAATTCAAATAAATGCAAAAAAAAATAAAGCAAGTAAAGAATAGAAAGTTCGAATTTCTTGTCCACATCCCCCAAAACTTGTTTCGAACTCGGAGAGTAAGAAAAAGTTTAAAAATCAGGCAAGACCCAGAACTGTGCCGGACTGTTAATCTCAGACATTGACATTTTTATCCACCCGAGGAACTGAGCATTGCGTGACGAAGATTTGGTGATGCCGGCACTCTGTGTCAATCGACAGGAGGCCTGTCGATCGACAAAGAGCCTTCTGTCGACTCCTGCCTCTGTCAACAAAGTGTTCTCCGTGCGCCATGCCTCTGTGTTGATTGACAGTCGGTCTGTCGATCGAAACAGAGGCAATTCCTCCAATTTTTGTTTTTTTTTGTTTTTTTTTTTCAAAATCTAAACATCAAAACCAAAATAAAGTAAAGGCAGAAAAGTGAAAATAAACAATTACGAAAACTAAGAACGAAAATTGAAAGGAATTGAAATAAAAACAAATAACAGTTGGGTTACCTCCCAACAAGTGCTTTAGTTAACGTCGCAGCTCGACGATACCTCTTTTTCAAGACCAGGACGGGCTAGAACGCACTCGCCTTCCTCGTGCATCCACCATGTAGACCAAGCGATCTTGAATGGCAGTAGTGAGCTCGGGAAGAGATGGTGTAATCGACAATTTTGCCAACTCATTCTCTCGCTCCCATTCTTGAGCTGCTTGATCTTCCACTTATTCAGTCACTTCCTCTTCATCTTCAATGGAGGTTATTTTGTAGCATTCAGATTGTTGCCGGCTTGTGTTGAGCTTGAATGTGATCCTTTCCTTATTTGCTCGGAGCGTGATCTCACCACCACGGAAATCAATCAAAGCAGCACTAGTGTTCAAGAACTCTCTTCCCAAGATCAAAGGTGTACTTTCATCTTCTTTCATATCCAAGACTACAAAATCTGCAGGAAAAATTAGATGACCCACACGAATGAGAACATCCTCAATTATACCTTTCGGGTGAGACACAGATCGGTCTGCCATTTGCAATGTGATAGTAGTCGGCATCAACTCTCCAATCTTGAGGCGCTGGAAGATAGAGAAGGGCATCAGGTTGATGCTGGCACCAGTGTCGCACAACACCTTCTCGAATGTAATCCCCCCAATCTCGACTGGAATTGTGAAGCACCCTGGATCACATCTCTTGACTGGAAGTTTCTTCTGAATGACCATGTTGCACTGCTCATTAAGCTTGACTGTTGAAATCTCCACGAAGTGTTGCTTCTCACTTATCAGCTTGCGGAGATACTTCATGTAACCTAGAATTTCAGAAAGAGCTTCAATTAGAGGTAAATTAATGCTTACCTTTTTCAAGATCTCGACAAAGCGCGAGAACTTAGAATCCTCCTTTTTCTTGGCAAAGCGCTGTGGAAAGGGCATCGGAGGTGGTCTGGCAGCTTTGGAACTGGAGGAATAGTGCTCAGGAGGTGGCTGTGATGGATGGGAAGAATTTGTGCCTGTCTGACCTGCCTGTCGATCGACAGGGGGTGTGTCGATTGACACACCCATTGCAGTCTTGTCGATTGAATCCTCGTCTGTGTCGATCTCCTCCTCTTGTTCTCTATCTCAATCGACAGGCTGCCTGTCGATCGAGACAGAGGATGGATCTGCGGCCTCCTTCTCCTTCTCTCCCCCAAACTTGCTTTGGGGCATTTTTGGATCTTTGTAGCTCATTCCAGACCTCAAGGCAATGGCATTAACCTGTTTGGCCTTCTCAGGATTGACTTCTGTGGTGCTGGGGAGCTTGCCTGGCTTGTGTTGATTGCTCATAGCAGTGGAAATCTGACTGAACTGTGCATCGAGCATCTGAAGGTGCTTCGTCATACGCTGCATGTGAGTGGACATGTTCTTCACCTCAGTTTCCACCTTGTCAAACCTATTGTCGGAGCTTTTGATGAACTTGTCAAGTGTCTCCTGCAACACGGACCTCTTCTTCTCCACAATCTCTCCCCCGGCTCCAACACTGAATCCCGGTGGAGGATTCTCGGCTGCATAAGGGTTAGAATAAGAAAAATTAGGATGGTTCTTAGCACTGTAACTGTACCCTTGATTATTGCCTCGGTAGTTGTTGTTGTTATAACCTCCATTGGCATAGTTCACTTCAGCGGTATTGGAGGTGCTCGAACTGCTTCCTTGGTAGATGTAGTTGGCCTCAACAGGAACGATGGCCATATTGGGATCTGAAATAGCTGCTACCGAAGCTCTACAGGCCTCCAACTGTTTGAACTCCTCTCTAAGCTTCTTCACTTCTGCCACCACATCAATTTCAGGAGTAGTGGTCACTGCCTTGACTGCTTTCTGCCTTTCAGTAGGCCATTGATGACTGTTGAGGGCCATGTCTGCAAGAAGTTGCATCCCCTCTTCTCCACTTTTCTACATGAGAAGTCCTCCAGCTGAAGCATCAACTAATTCTTTTAAGTAAGGGGTTAATCCTTTATAAAAATGGCATACCTTCATCTCAAGATCAATCCCATGGTCGGGGCACATCCTCAACAGATCTTTGTATCTCTTGCAAGCTTCATAGAGGGTCTCATCGTACTTCTGGCTGAAGTGAGTGATGTCGGACTTCCTCTTCATGATGACACTGGGCGGGAAGAAGTTGGTGAGGAACTCTACTCGGAGTGTACCCATATGGCAATTCTGCTCTTGTCCAAACCAGCAAACCAAGATCGGGCCTCATCCCTGACAGAAAAAGAAAACAAACGCATCCGGATGGTATCTTGGGGCACTCCGTTCTGCCTGATTGTGTCGCACACCTCGATGAACTGACTGAGGTGGTTGTACGGGTCCTCAATGGCCTTCCCTGCATACTGGTTCTGCAAGACCATGTGAATCACGCCTATCTTCAGCTCAAAGTTGTTGGCATCAATGCCAACCTGGAATCCTGGCTCCTCTCGCTGTGGAAGGAAACGATCTAGTATGGATCTTTGGGGCACCACAATCTGCCTTTCACGGTTCCTCTCATTGGCCATAGCTGCCAGTCTGGCAGCCTGCTCTGCTTGAATAGCTTGTGCTACTTGAAGTTGCTCCCTGAGTTGTCGGACCTCATTCATGAGCTGTCTTTGCTCCTCGGGAGTCATGTTTTGGAGTTGTGCTTCTGGTGGTTGCTCCATCTCAGGCTCTCTTTCCTTGTTCTTTCCTTTGCTTTTGTTTCTCCTACAGGTAGCTTCAATTTCTGAATCGAAGGCTTCAAGATTCTTCCCCCGAGCTCTTGTGTTCACGCACCTGAAGAGAAGACAAAAAAACTGGGAATCAGTCTCTGTGTCGACCGATAGGGTGACTGTCGATCGACACGGATGCTGCTTCTGTGTCCATCGACAGAGGCTCTGTCGATCGAAACAGAAGCAAAAATCTCACACACACACACGCGAACAAAAATTAAAAACTCAATCTAGAAAATATCAAAACAATCCAATAACAAGACAAAATCTGACTATCCCCGGCAACGGCGCCAATTTGATCGACTGTAAAATACAGCAAAAAATAAATTTATAATAACCTGAAGGCTAGTCGAACCCACAGAGATAGTGCAACGAAGTCATCTCATGTACTGGACACAGTTTATCAATTCGTTGTTTGAGTGAACCAATTTTTAGAAGAGTTTTTGTTTGTGAATTTAAAAATAACAATTGCAAGAAATTAAAGAGTTTTGAAAACAATAAAGAAAAGCAAAGATCATAGGGAAGATATTCTAGTCATCAACATGTAAATATCAATCAACTCAGCAATGAGGAAAACATAGATTTTTGTGGATTAAATTCCTTGGTCAGACAATTAACTCCTAGATTATTAATTAGTGACTATCTCCTCTCAGTCTCAAGAAAACAAAATTAATAAATCTCATAATTATCTAATTATTCCTATGTAGGTTTCTTCTTTTTGAGATAGAAAACAAACATATTTAATTCTCTCTTCCTATTAACAATTTTCACCTCTCGGTCCTTTGATTAATTAACTTTAAACCTATATCTCCATTCACCTCTCGGTCCTTCTTTTGATCTAGACTGTTAAATTAAATCAGAGAATTGAACCATGCCAAAGAGTTGATATCAATTAACATGCATCAGAAAAGAAATCACAACCCTAAAACCTGTTTAGGGTTCTAGCCACAAATCATGACTAGAATGAAAGAAAACATTAAATTAATTGACTTACAAATAAAGAGGAACCTTGAATGTCTTGTAAAAGCTCCAAAGCTCAACTATTCTAAGTGTGATAATGCATAAAAGAAGTCTGAAATTTGTGCCTCAAAGTTCTAATTCATAGAGGGGGGAAAAGACCTAATTTGAGTATTGGGTAAAAATAGCAAAAACTGCCAAAACAGGCCAAAAATAGCCTCCTCGGACATCTGTGTCGATCGACAGGCTGCCTGTCGATCGATACAACCTTCCAATTGAAATCTGGGTCTGAATTTGTGTTGATTCTGCAACTTTGACCTCTGTTTCGATCGCTACAAATCCTGTCGATCGACAGGAATGCACGCGTCGATCCCCTTCTGCGCAGTCTCGCGGATTTGGCCATAACTTTTGCTCCTGAACTCCGATTGACCCGATTCCAGTTGCGTTGGAAATCTAATTCAAAAATATTTCTCTTTCCATGCTCCATTAGTTTGGATTCCACGTGTGGAATAATTCGTGACTGTTCTTTTGAACATCATCTGCTTTCGGTATGGGTTTCCAATGAATTTGGCCTAAAACTTGCAAAAATCACCCATCAAAGGCATAACACCCTCTAAACTAGACTCATGTACAATAATAAGTAAAAACATAATATAAAACTCTTGAAACAATGGAGAAAAATATAGATAAGTGAGTATAAATATGAGCTTATCAACGGGTGAAAAGGTTTCGTCATAGTCTATGCCCTCTTTCTGACTATAACCCTTTGCCACCAGCTTGACTTTAGAAGCCTCCTTTCTTTCTCTTGTATACCCACTTGCACCCTATGGCTCTAAAGCCATCCGGCAGCTTAACTTTCTGGTATACATCCATAACAGTTATGGATTCAATCTTAGAATCCATGGCGATACACCATTTTTCAACATCCTTGTCCTGCACTACCTCTTCATAGATCATTGGGTCAGAGTCCTCAATTTCGTCTTCCGGGCTCAAGTCCGAAGACTTACCCACGAATATATACCTTTCTGGTTGGAAAATAACTCTCCAACTGCGATGATGCATCGGTACTGTGCCAGCAGTAGGTGCAGTAACTTGTGTTTTTGCACCTTGCACTGAAGAACGCACCTGTGGTGCTGAACATCTCACAGGTGCATCCACGTTTGCACGTTCCCCTTCCCATTGATTCGCTTTCTCATTTTCAATTTCTTGAAGAACGATATCACTCCTTGACTTGTGGTTTCTCACATACTCATTCCCAAGAATCTAGCATTGGTGCTAACAACGATTCTCTGACTCTCAGGACAGTAAAAGTAACCAGCTTTCGTTTGCCTGGGATAAACCTATAAACAATATTACTTTGGACCTATTTTCTAACTTATCAAGTTCCTTTGTCAGCACGTGTGCCGGACAACCCCATACTATAAACTTGTACAAACTCAGTTTGCGACCAAGGAAGAGCTCAGCAGGTGTCTTAGGAACCGATTTAGAAGGCACCACATTCAATACGTAAGCCGTTGTTTCCAATGTGTATCCCCAAAACGAAATGGGTAAGCTTGCATAGCTCATCATTGATCTTACCATCTCTAGAAGAGTTCTATTTCTTTTTTCAGCTGCACCGTTTTACTGGGGAGTACCCGGTGCAGTCCACTGGGATGTAATCCCGTGATCTGACAAATACTGCAGGAAGTCGTTACTGAGGTATTCGCCACCGCGGTCAGATCGCAGTTACTTGATAGTTTTCCCGACCTTCTTTTCTACCTTATCCTTGAACTCTTTGAATTTCTCAAAGCATTCGCAGTTGTAGCGAAGCAGGTAAACGTACCTATATCTTGAGTAGTCATCAATGAATATGACGAGGTACTTATAACCTCCACGAGCCTGTATGGACATGGGCCCACATAAGTCAGAATGAATCAATTCCAACACTTCCTCTGCTCGAGACTGACTAGCCTTGAAAGGCATAGAAGACATCTTGCCCTCGATGCAGGATTCACAAACTTGATAAGGTACAGGCTGGACTAAGTCCAATGTACCGTCATCTGCAAGTCTCTGAATCCGCTTCAAGCTGATATGACCGAGTCTCAAGTGCCAGAGAGATGTAAGATCCTCATCAGAAGAAGTAAGTTTTCTCTTTCAAGGATTATCAATTTCAGATGAGTTACATGCAATACTTGCGAAAGACTTATGATTACAGATAATAACATAGAGAGAGTTATTCGACATCCCCCGACAGATAACAACGTTATTACCAATGATAGAAACACCACTATAAAAAATAACTGAATATCCATCAACATAAAGTTTGGAAACTGAAATAAGGTTGCGCCAAAAATCCGGCACATATAAAACATCTCTCAAAGTAAAAACAGAATCATCAAAGTAAAAGGTGAAATCTCCAATGGCAGCTGCACTCACTTGTGCTGCATTCCCCATCGAGATGGTTACCTCGTCATACTTCAGCACCTTCTTCGGTGTGAACCCCTGCAAAATGTAATAAACATGATTAGTAGCTCCAGTATCCACTACCCACGAATAAGTAGAAACCGATGCTAAACATGTTTCCATTACAAATGGAAATGATGTACCTAGTCCCTTACTTCCACATGCGTTCTTGCTTGAAGTGACACCAACCCTCTTCATCACATTAGACCTCCTTTCACATCTTCTACGATCAATTAGATTCTTATACCAGTATAAACCACATATTTCAATATGTTCAGACTGTGCAACAAATCAGATAACTCAGAATCCCATGAAGGTACAAAAGAATGTTCTGCCAGGAGATCAGTAAGCAACTCTTTACAAGAGTACTCGCTTCTCTTAGCTACATCCTTCTTGAAGTCATAGAATGAAAGCGGTAATGAGTTCAGGATTATATTGATCTTAGCCCGATCACTGATACATCCACCTCTACGTGTGAACCGATTCATGGTGTTATCCATCAACACCACATGTAATGTCACCGAACTACCATCAGCCATTCTCTTATAGACAAGTTCTTTCACGAGATCACAGCTGACATTTTGTTCCACTTCGCCATACGTAGCTACTAAGTCAGTCCAGATCGCAACAGAGCTACAATAGCCCATGTACTTGAGTTTCAATTCTTTAGACAGGTTATCCGAGATTAACTTGTAAGTAAAATCTTCAGATGCCACCCATTTGTCATAGAATTCCTTCTCACGTCTAGAGACTTTATGGTAACGTGGCATGTGTTGCTTAGACAGGAGGATATACTCAATGTAGTATCTCCACACAAGAAAATTCGGACCAGTTAAGGGATTGAAGTTCTGCATGCATGTTCTTATTTAAGATTCTTATTATTTCAGATATGTCTATGTCTACTATTGATCATATTCTTGATAAATCAAGTACAAATGTTTTCCACTAATAGCCCTAGAGTTCCCACCGCAAGCTACACTGGTATACGTTTACATGTCACCCTCTACCAGAATTGCGGGTTTTAAGCCCCAATTCTTTAATTTCATACCGTGTGAGGAACCTTTAGACACTTGAAATTAATAATTAGTAATAAAACTTAGACCAAGCCATTTTTCAAGAACAGGGAAGCAACAATTGCATTATATCCTCAAATGCTTCTAAGCGATAACCAAAACTCTAACTCCAGCCAAAAGAGACAGTTTAGAATGGGACGTAACCATACCGCACAACCCTTAAAGCTTTTGTTATATAAAATTTAAATCAATCTTAGAATACTTATGAAAGAGATCTACGCAAGCTACACTCGTCGACGTTTACGCAAAACTCTCCCACTATTCACATGATTTAAATTGTTTGTATAGACATCCAAAAACTACAACCCATGTACCTCCGAGAATTAGCAAGCTACACTCGTAGACGTGTACTAAGACGAGAGATGCAGTTACAGCCTAGGACCGCTTTGTGGAGGCCTGTTGATTTAAAAAAATCCGTTTAGTATTTTTATTCAAAAAATTTCTTAAATGCGCACACATATAATTTCATTGTCATTATATTTTCAAAATTTTTGCATGTAATTAAACAAGCCCAAAAATTCCAAAATATAATCCAACAAGAAATTAATCACATAAGCATGCTTGTAAAGCTATAAATAATAAAATCAGTAAATAATGCTTTTCCTATTATCTACTCATGCTTAAAGCGCAATTAATAAATCACATATCATATGAGGACAATTAAGACAAACAAAAATTCCTCGTGGCCCCACAAAATCAGAAAATAAATCCTATCTATTTAAAATTTGAAAAATAAATCTTTTCGGATAGCTCCAAATCTTTAGGGCCTTGAAATCTTCAACCACAAGATCTTTTAGCATCTAGGGTTTTGTGATTTGAAAATTGGTCCCACAACTCAAGTACAAACCCTAATGGGTTTACAACGAATTGGACCAACCATCAAAACACGAACCACTGTCACAGGGGCAGCAGCCGCCGACGACAGCCACCGCCGCCGCCTGCAGCCCGCGCGCCGCCGCTCTTTGTCGCGGCCCGTCGCCCTTTACTGCAGTCTACCCGAAGCTGTACGTGCGAGCAGGTCGAGCCTGCCGTCGGGCGCCGCCCACGATTCGCCGTACGTGCCGCCCGCCGACGATCCGCCGCAACCGCACGCGTGCGGCCTCCTGCCACCACCATGCGCGTCGCCCTCATCCCGCCGGTCTTCGTCTCGTCCAGTCCAGTTTACAGATTTGAAATAAAAAATTACATAGACTAAACTATTACAATTTTTTCCTAGCAAATCTAATCACATATTTTCTCGTGATTTTACAAAACATATTTAATCCAAACAAGGATAAACCACCACGGTTTAAATCAGACGGGTTACCACGAGGAACAAAAACCATCTACGACAAATAAAATTCATTCTTGCATAATGAATAAATCGTATTCAACAGAGCCATGAATCAGGTAACCTGACTCTGATACCAATTGTAGGGATTTTCTGTGAACCGAATCACCATATCTAAATAAGCAGGACCAATCACGGATGTTGAATACGACAGGCAATTCATAAGCCCTGGCATGCTCCTATGAATTTAATACGTGGATTTTGAGATTACTGTTAATCCGTAGAGTCTGATTGGATCTTTCACGTTTGAATATCCAACTTTAATTCAACCACGCAATTCGATTAAATCTGTGGAAACAAAAATTAGCAAAACCAATTTCTTGATTTAATCAAATAAAAGAAAAACAAAAGAAGAAAACTTGTTCTCCAGATCAGATCTTCAGATCTGTATCTCAATGTTGTTCAGATCTGCTACTGGGGAGGATTCCACAGATTTGTGATGTGTAGGCCGGAGTTGAATTCCTCGCCTCTGATAAGTTAGGATTTTCACCAACTTATCTTATGGTTCTTTGACTGATTGTGTAGTGTTTAGATCATTTTTTGTAGCATTTTCGTGCATGAATTGGATTTTGTACTTGGAATGTCGTGTTTGATGAATCATGCAGGTTTTTAGTCGAAAAAATAGAGAAAAATTAGAATTCCAGTTTCAGCACCCCGTTGATCGACGAAGAGGCTCGTCGATCGACGAGGCAAAGCAGGTGCAGCGCTCGACGAAGGGAAAAGGAAGATCGACGAAAGCAAAGGCCGCATCGATCGCTGCCAATGCTCGTCGATCGACGAAGATTTCCAGGCCCAGCGATCGACGCCAAACAGCCCTGATCGACGCGCATGCGGGATTTTTAGTCTGAATCCGATTTGGAGATAAAGGCATATCTAACCCTAGATACTGCTGGATACATCTTTCACCCCTATAAATATTCATGTAAATTCGTTTTTTAGAGAATAGAGAGACTTAGAGCAATTACAAGATTTAGTATTGAAGAATTTTTAGAGTTTTATGTTTGAAGACAAGTTCCTGCGGGAAGATTTCTGGATTCCAGTTTTTATGCAATTCAGGTTTTATTTTTCCATGATGAATATTACCGTGAATATGTGTAACTAAATCCTTTCTCAGATTCTAGGGTTTCGAACTATCAATGTATGCTTGTTATGATTAATTGACTTATTTTCCCCTTCCCTTCGTAGTTTGTGAAATTTGTGCTTATTCATAATCTTGATTTGCTGATCACATATTAGGATTATCTAGTTGATTACTTGAGACGTAACTGTGATAGTTTTCAATTGAAAGAGATTTTCACAATATAATCTGATTTCTTATCGTAACTGAAGGAGATTGATTGTAGGAATAAATCTGTAGATCTTTGGAGTTAGTTAATTTATCTTGAGACCGAGCGGAGATAGGTAATTAATTAATCTACTTTACGAATTGTCCAACAAAGAAGTTCGTAATACTTTTCTGATGTTTCACTACGAAGATGAATTAAAATTGGGAATTAATCAATTCATTCATACATCTCATACTTGATAGGTAGATATCCCTGGAATCTGTGCTTCACTTATTTGACTTCAAAAGCTTTTTAATTTCCTGTTTGATTTCCATTAGCAAATACTGCGATTTTCAAAACAACAAAACTTTTTATCTGATTTTCCTAATCAGTGTTTTCAAGAATGTTTGACTTAGTACTTAAGGTTTTTCGTTATTTCTTTCCCTGAGGGATCGATAATTTCATTTGATGCTATATTATTAGCTTTGCTAAGTCGCTGTGAAATAAATATAGCGATCAAATTTTGGCACCATTGCCAGGGAAAGAATAGAATTAATCCTACTATTAAGTCTGTGATTGAAATATTGGTTTAGGCTGTAATTTTTGTACTTTCTGAATTTTTCTCGCATTTTCGTATTACACGTCGATCGATGCTTCTTGGCATCGATCGATGAAGTTGTTTCCTTTCGTCGATCGACACCGTGTCTCGTCGATCGACGCTTTTCTCATTTCAGAGGCTCAATTTTCTTAATTCAGTTCGTTTCGTTTATTTTCAGTCTTACCTCACTACCTCCTCTGCTGTACAGGTAGTGCATGAGTACAAGAGCTAGAGGAAAGGACCCGCTTTATTACTATCCGGACATTGAAGCTACTTGCAGAAAGAGTCGAAGGAATAAGCGTGCTCAGGAAAGCTCAAGTAATCACACAATGGAAGATAACGTACCACCACCCCTGCCAGTGCTAACTGCAGAGGAGCAGGCTGTGCTTATTCAAGAAGTCCAAGCTATGAGGGCTCAAATCCAACAGTACCATCTGGAAAGAGACCTCGAGAGGAACAATCCGAATGGAAGGGATCTTCGCCATAACCCACTGTTTGAAGACAATCCCGACAATGAAGAGGAAGACAACCAGGATCCTCCAGAGGAGTCTGACGATGAGGAAGAAGAGGAAGCCATGCAGAACCGGTACAAACCTCGGTTCAAGGAGACAGATTTCAAGATTGGCATCAATGCCAACAATTTTGAACTGACGACCGGATTGGTGCAGATGGTGCAACAAAATCAATTCGGAGGAAGACCTGCTGAGGACCCCTATGCGCATTTGGACAAGTTCATTATGCTCTGCAACACTGTAAAAATAGGAGGAGTCAGTAAGAGTGCCATCCGAATGCGTCTGTTCGCATTCTCTCTGAGGGATAAGGCACAATCATGGTTCACTGCACTGGACAAAGGAAGCATAGGCACGTGGACCGAATTGAGAAATGAGTTTCTAGGGAACTTTTTCCCTCCGAATGTTATCAGGCAAAGACGGAAAGAAATCATCAGGTTCGCTCAAAGGCCTGATGAAAGCTTCAGTGAGACGTGGGAGAGATTCAAAGAGTTGCCGAGAGCCTGTCCCGAACATGGTTTTCCGCCAGGAGAACAAGATGAGGCGTTTTATGAAGGGCTCAATGATAAGACAACCAAACTGGTGGACACCACACTGGGAGACACAATCATGACGAAAAGTGGGAAAAAGGCCATGGAGTTCTTTCAAAAGATGGCCAACAACACTCAACGGTGGTCCTCAAGCCGAACTCGGCCTGTGAAAGCTGTCGAGAAAGTAGTGGAAAAAGCGGTGGAAAAAGTTGCCGAGCAACCCGATTTGGCAGCCGAGCTGAAAATGCTCAGGGAAGAGTTTGCTAATCTGAAGCAGGAGAAAACAGTAGCTGCAGTTGAAGCAGTGTAGGGTCCAACCGAGGAAGACAATGCTGAGGTGAATTTCATTCAAAGGGGCGGTATTTAAAACAACTACCGAGGAGGATATCAGCAACACAATCAGCAGAATAACCAGCCCTACACTTTCAATCACACAAGGAATCACCCTGGATTCTCCTATGCAAACCCTCAAGCTGCAGAGCAACCACCACCAGGATTTGCCATGCAAGACGGAGTAATAGTGGAGAAGAAGAAGCCAAATCTCGAGGAGATTTTGGCTAAATTCATGGAAGGCTCCACTGATACTGTAGCCAAGTTGAAGCAGGAAATTTCGGGGGTGAACACAAAGGTCGATCAGATGCAAAAGCACGTGCAGATTATTGAAAATCAAGTCAGCCAGATTGCCGATGCCCTTGGAACTAAACACAAGCCGGGGCAACTTCCGAGCAACACTCAAGTCAACCCCAAGAATCAGAATCAGAGGAACCAGGTGAACGCTATAACTCTGAGAGGGGGCAAAACCTACGAAGGGCCCAAGCAAGCAGGGACAGACACCCGAGATGAAGGAGAAGCCGAGGAAGAAGGAGTTGTCACACGAGAAGCTCCGTCGATCGACGAAACACCTCTGTCGATCGACGAAGCACCAAAGCATCCGTTGACCGAGGCTAACACTCATCGATCGACGGTCGCCCCTGCTCTGCCAATGTATAAGCCTCCTTTGCCATACCCGTAGCGGTTTGCCAAGACCAAGATGAACGAAAGGTATGCACGATTTCTGGAGAAAATGAAGAAGGTGCATATCAACATCCCATTGGTAGAAGCCCTTCAAGAAATGCCCGAGTACATCAAGTTTCTGAAAGACATGGTCTCTCAGAAAAGACCGTTCTTGGAGCACGAGACGGTCAACCTGTTGGAAGAGTGCAGCGCCATCATCCAAAGGAAGATGCCGATCAAAAGAGAAGACCCGGGCTCCTTCACAATCTCTTGTGTCATCGGAGGTGAGACCTTCGGGAAGGTTCTCTGTGATTCAGGGGCTTCGATCAACTTGATGCCGCTATCAATTTTCAGACGATTAAAGATCGGAAGCATCAAGCCCACAACAATCTCTCTTCAGATGGTCGATCGATCAGTCACCTATCCGAAGGGCATCGTTGAAGATGTGTTGGTAAAGGTAAAGGATTTCATTATTCCCGCTGACTTTGTGGTGCTCGACATGGAGGAGGATCGGAACATTCCTCTGATCCTTGGAAGACCATTCCTGAAAATTAGAGGGGCATTAATCGACATCCGCGACGGCAAGCTGACGTTCCGAGTGAACAATGAGTCCGTCACGTTCTCGATTTACAAGGCAATGCAGAAGCACAACGATGGAAGCTATGCAGAAGAATGCCACATGATCAACTGTTTCGGCCCGGTAATGTCTTCCCCTTTCACCTGTTTCAAAAGTGAGCCGGATTTCCTGGAAAACTGCTTGCAACACTCCCTTTCCTCGTCCACAAATCTGGATGAAGCAATCGAAGGGATCATGGATCTGGTCATGGAGCTGGATGTGTTCGAGGAGGTAACTCGAGAGAAAGAACTTAAAAGAGAACCGCTGCCCAGCCACTACAGCCAGTCCTCGTCGATCGAGTCTATTGCCTCGTCGATCGATGCTGCAACAACATCCTCAACGATCGATGAAGATGCTCCGTCGATCGATGACAAACTGGAGAAGCCGATTTCCAGCTCTGAACCGCCAATTCTGGAGCTCAAGACACTCCCGACACATCTCAGGTACGCATTCCTAGGGTCTGATAACACTTACCCTGTCATTGTTTCTGCTTATCTTTCACAGGGGGAGTTGGACAAATTGCTGCGAGTTCTACGGACATACAAGACTGCCATCGGATGGACTTTGGGAGATATCAAAGGGATCAGCACTTCGCTGTGCATGCACAAGATCATCCTTGAAGAGGATGCCAAACCAAAGATCCAAGCACAACGACGTTTGGATCCCATCATGCAAGAGGCTGTAAAGAAGGAAGTTCTCAAACTCCTTGACCATGGCATGATCTACTCAATTTCCGACAGCAAGTGGGTCAGCCCTACAAAAGTAGTAGCCAAGAAAGGAGGGATGCAAATAGTGAAGAATGACGATGGAGAAGAAGTAGCGAAAAGACCGATCACGGGATGGCGAGTCTGCATTGACTACCGAGCCTTGAACACCGCCATGTGCAAGGATCATTTTCCTCTTCCATTCATTGATCAAATGCTAGATAGATTATCTTGTTATCCTTTTTATTGCTTTCTTGATGGTTACTGAGGGTACAATCAGATAGTTGTGGCTCCTGAAGATCAACACAAGACGGCATTCACCTGTCCATATGGAGTGTTTGCCTACCGACGGATGCCCTTTGGACTATGCAATGCACCGGCCACCTTCCAGAGATGCATGACGGCAATCTTCCACGACTTGATCGAAGACATCATGGAGGTATTTATGGATGACTTCTCGGTTTTTGGTAGCTCATTTGATGTCTGTTTGCATAAATTAGCTACTGTACTTGAGAGATGCACCGAGACAAACCTGTGCCTCAATTGGGAGAAATGCCATTTCATGGTTCGGGAAGGAATCGTGTTGGGACATCGAGTGTCAGCCTAAGGATAGGAAGTGGATCGAGCCAAAGTGACAGCTATTGAGAAGATGCCACCACCAATAAATGTCAAAGCCGTCCGAAGCTTTCTGGGTCATGCAGGATTCTATAGGAGGTTCATCAAAGACTTCTCAAAGGTGTCCCGACCCTTGTGTAACTTACTGGAGAAGGACGTGTCCTTCATTTTTAACGAAGAATGTCTGAAGGCATTTGAGAAGCTGAAAGAAGCACTGGTAACTGCACCAGTCCTTACCGCACCAGATTGGGAAGAGCCCTTCACATTGATGTGCGACGCCAGCGATTATGCTGTTGGAGCAGTTCTGGGCCAACTGAAAGGAAGGCTCTTCAATGTGATTCAATACGCCAGCAAGAGCATGAATCCGGCCCAATGCAACTACACCACGACGAAAAAGGAGATGCTTGCGGTTGTGTATGCCTTCGACAAGTTCCGGTCTTATCTGATAGGCTCAAAGACCATTGTCTACACCGACCATGTAGCAATCAGGTACCTGTTCGCAAAACAAGATGCCAAGCCCAGACTGATCCGATGGATACTGCTGTTGCAAGAGTTCGACTAGAGATCAAGGACAGAAAAGGAAGCGAGAACATCATCGCTGATCACTTGTCAAGGCTCGAGCCACCGGTCGAAGGGGACGATCAACAATCGACAATCCGAGATACATTCCCCGACGAACAGGTCTATGCCTTGAGGGACATGAAAGAGATGTATGAATCCAAAACCCCGTGGTTCGCAGACTTCGCCAATTATCTGGTCGGCGGCGTACTTCCTCCGGACTCCTCTCCATAAGCAAAGAAGAAGTTTCTGCACGACGTCAGATTCTACTTTTGGGAAGATCCCTACCTGTGGCGCAGATGTGCTGACGGCGTCATTCGCCGCTGTGTGCCCCAGTCCGAGTGGCACAAAATCTTCAAAGCCTGCCACTCATCTCCTACTGGTGGCCACCATTCAGCCAACCGGACTGCCTTCAAAATTCTTGCAAGCGGGTTCTATTGGCCTTCCATCTACAAAGTCTGTCGCGGATGGATAACGGGCTATGATCGCTGCCAGAGGACCGGCAACATCTCGCGGAGGGATGAGATGCCACAGGCTCCGGTGATTGAAGTTGAAATATTTGATGTCTGGGGGATCGACTTCATGGGACCCTTCCCGCCATCGCAAGGATTCACATACATTCTATTGGCGGTGGACTACGTATCACGTTGGGTCGAAGCCATTCCGACAGCCACCAACGATCACAAAGTCGTCATCAAGTTCCTGCAAAAGCTCATCACAAGATTCGGAACACCAAGAGCCCTGGTAAGTGATGGGGGATCACATTTTTGTAACAGATGGCTTTCTTCTCTTCTTGCTAGGTACGGAGTAAAGCACCGCGTTACCACCCCATATCACCCTCAAGGGAACGGGTTGACGGAACTATCCAACAGAGAAATCAAGCAGATTTTGGAGAAGACGGTAAAGCAAAGAAAGGATTGGGCGGCAGTTCTCGATGATGCACTTTGGGCATACCGCACCGCCTACAAAACACCGATTGGGACATCTCCATATCAGCTGATTTTCGGAAAGTCGTGTCTTCTTCCCGTCGAGATGGAACACAAGGATTGGAGGGCAGTGAAAGAATTAAATCTGGATTGGAGGACAGCTGCAGAAGAACGCGCTATGGAACTGAACGAATTAGAAGAACAACGTCATTTATAAGAATTGAGTGAAGAGATTCCACGACAAGAAGATCCACTCGTATGTTTTCTATTTAGGTGACAAGGTTCTCCTCTTCAAATCCCGTCTTCGATTTATGCCCGGAAAGCTGCAGTCAAAGTGGGCCGGACCATACACCGTGATCTGCCAATTCATGAACGGTGTAGTTGAATTAGCTGGCCAAGATGGAAAGAATTACAAAGTGAACGGGCAAAACCTGAAACCATATTTCACCCCTCTTCAGATCGAAGCAGTGGAGAAGTATTACTTGAACTGCCCTTAAAAACTCAGGTATTGTCGAGCTAGCGACATAAAACCAAGCACTGGTTGGGAGGTAACCCAACAGTTTCCTGCTTTATTTATTTCTGTTATTTTCAATTCAGTCTATTCGAGTCAGTTGTGTTTCGTTTCTTTTTCTTTTCAAATTGTTTCGGGTCCAGTCATCTGTCGGGCCACGTTGATCGTTGTTCTTTGGCATCGATCGACGAGGAAATTCTGCCATGTCGATCGACTGCAATGCTCGTCGATCGACGAGAAAGTTTCGCCTTCGTCGATCGACGAAGATGCCTCGTCGATCGATGCGAGTGTTTCTGAGGCCGGACAGAGGCGGGTTTAAAACCAACTTTTCCTCATTTTTTCCTCACAAACACACGACGCACGCCTCTCTCACTCTCCCAAACACCCACCTCGAATTTTTTCTCTCCAAATTCGTCACAACCAACCACGGTATGTATCCTAACACTCTCCTCTTCGATTATTTCACATGTTTTGAAGGATTTGAGCATGATTTTTGATAAAAATTGAATTTGGAGCCCTTGTTTTCATTTTTGCAATTTTGTCGATTTCGTTGCTATTCTTTATGATTATTCGATATGGTTAGTTGTTTTAGTTGATGTACTTACTTGTGATTGGTTTGCTGCTTGAATTTCATTGAATCTGACGAACGAAAGTTTGGGGGATAATTCTAGTGGGGGTGTTATTCTAGTTTTGCTATTTCTGGAAAAATTCTGTCAAACAAGAAGGTAATATGCTAGGATAGAGTTTGAATTGCATGAATGTCGAATCAATTTTGCATGGGTAAACTTATTTCTGTGGATTATTGCACAATTGGATGCACTTACATTGGAAATTTTGTGAAGAATTGTGATGAACTTTGACAAATTTTTCCACTACCCTTGCAGTTTGACCATGGATTTTCGACCCACCTTTGCCAAACAAGCTCATGAGAGGCGATACAGAAAATTCTCAGGAGATGAGTTCACTATCCGGCAGACACTTTACCCATGCCCGGAGACAATGCAAATGCTGGGAATTCGAGCAGATGTAGAGGCTCTCTTGCAGAGAATTGATTGGAATGCTTGGATGACAGCCCGCTGGCCGACATACCCGTCGCTTGTCCTGGAGTTTCTTGCCTCACTCCGCGTCTTCGAGGTTTAGCCAGAATCAGAGCCTACCACAATTGGTTTCCAGCTTCTGAACCAGTACTACGAAATTCCAAGGGACGAGCTTGAAGAAATCTGGGGAGTCCACGTTGGGGGGGTCGGTTTTCTCCCCCCACAATTCGACATTGCCCGTTTCTGGTCCCAGATTGCATCTGATGCCAAAGAAGACCTGCGGGAGTTTGACTCAGGGACCTTGAAAGCGTCCTCCATCGACAACCCAGTTTTCAGATATCTTCAGAGATGCATGGGGGTGTCGATCACCGGCAGACATGAGAGCGGGAAAGTAAGAGTGGGGGAACTTTTCGCCCTCTATTGCATGCTGACAGGGGAGCAGTTTAGCTTCACGGCGCTAGTCATGGACCAATGGTGGCATCAGATCAAGGCCACCAAAGGAAACATTTGGAGCGGGGGATTAATCACCCCGATTGCGGAGCATGTGGGGATCGATTTGTCACAAATCGAGTCGCTTGAGGACAACAACCGAGGGCTCGGCACTGGGACTCTGGTGAAGATGTTGATGATATCACCACGGGCGTCAGGTTGGTCTTTGCGGATGTCCAATGGGGACAAATTTCCACTTCCACAGTGGGACCTCACTCACGTCACCGATTATCACTTTCGTGATAATTGGTTGATGAGCACACCCGCCCACTTGAGGCTGATGGTCGGAGCACAAGGAGGCCCAGGTACCTCCAGACTTCGACACCGACCACTGACCCAGCCAGACCAGCGCCCGCCGCAGACGCCCCCAGAAATGCCCGAGGAGGAGGAAAATCAGGATGACGGAGGAGGAGAGCACAACCCTGACCGGACCGGCAGACGGCTGCTATGCCACTTCTCGGGGGAGTCTTCATCTTCCGGGGTGGATCTGTTGATGATCTACCAGTTTATGCAGCAGCAGAGCACGCACGGCAGGCAGACTTTTGACAGAATGTGAACACGAGGTTGAATAACCTCGACGTTCAGATGCAGCGACTCCTTCTGAACACGCAGCCTGAGTCCGTTTACCTACACCGGCAGAGAGAGCGACAAGACCGCCTACGGCGACTGCCCGTGTGGCCATCTCCCGATGTTGAGATGGAGGATCCTCCGGAGGAGGAATGAGGTACCGTTTCCTTTTTCCTTATCTAACTTTCAAACTTTTCCACTCCTTCGAGTGAAACAAGTTTGGGGGGATGAGGATAGGAATAGGGAAACGTTTGCTTGTTTTCATTTTCTTGCTTTATTTATTTTAATTATTTTTGTTATTTCGTTGTTTTTCTGTTTTTGTTTTCGATTTTTTTGTTTTTTCTGAACCATCACCATCCTTGTTCTTTTGCTTCCGTGTGAACAATTGCGCTCTGCAAGGCTTTTACTTAAAATTAGTATTCTTGAACTCTTGATTTGTGGTACTTGTTCTAAGTGAATAGTCTGAGCATTGTTTAGGAGCTTTTGAACATAGGACAGTCGGAACTTTTTGATTATGATGGTGTTATGACTACTTACTTGTCTTTACTTAAACTAGAATTGTTGATTGATAATCGAGATATTTGCTGATTAAGAATGATAATCTGTGTGATAGAGTAGCCAATGATAGGAGTTGTTTTGCTTGATATGTTGATCTTTGAAACTTAAATTCTTGCATGATAACTGTTCGAAATTGGATAATTATTGAGGAGTAACAAAAATTTCTACCCTGTGAGGAATTTGTGCCATTTTTCGTTTGATGAGTGACAAAGTTGTTAGATTTATTTCCTAGAATTTGACGAATTTCTCTCTTGAGGTTGCATTAAGTGCGGTAATAGGGTGAAAATGATTTTAGGCATGTTCTTTCGTAGCCCATCTCCCATACACTAACCTTAAATCTTCACTTGTAGCCCCTTTGAGCCTTGAATGAATTTTTCTTTGATTAGAAGGGTTGATGAATAAGATGATTGTGATTTATTGAATGGTGTGAATTGTGGGAATGTGATGCGAGGCCATGTGCGAAAAAAAAAGAGAGAAAAGAAAATTTTTTAGGGGTTTCCATGGGAAAAGTTAGAAAAATGAACATTGGTGAAAAAGAGAAAGAAAGAAAATGAGGGAAACTCGTTTATGTTGTTCATAAATAACTAAGAGCAAGTTCTTAGGAACCCCGAGAGAAAAAAAAAGAGAGAAAAGAGAAAGATCAAGAATGTGCATAAAATAGAAAAGTGATGTGGTTATGATATACTTGGGTCTTTGGGTTTAATTGCAATATTTTGAGTCACTTAGCCAAAAATATCCTACCTATTAGGTGAGCCACATTACAACCAAATAAAGACCTTTCTGATTCCCTGAAAAGCCACACTAACAAGCAGTGGAGAGATGAGAAATTTGTCAAACCTATGGTGAAATAAACTAAAACTTTGATTGTGTGAATTTCAAAATCCTTTTGCTTGATTGAGTGATGAGTGCAAACACTGCCCGGTGAGGTTTCTCCTCAATAGTTTACCAATAAGAATTTGTTTGGATTGCATGATTTATGTGAATAAGTGAAACTTAGATTGAAAAAGAGGCTTGTGAGGCATTGCACACTTGTATCTGCATTTGATTAGAATTCTTTTCTGTGAATTGATCGAGGACGATCAATGGTTTAAGTTTGGGGGAGTTGATAAGTTAGGATTTTCACCAACTTATCTTATGGTTCTTTGACTGATTGTGTAGTGTTTAGATCGTTTTTTGAATCATTTTCGTGCATGAATTGGATTTTGTACTTGGAATGTCGTGTTTGATGAATCATGCAGGTTTTTAGTCGAAAAAATAGAGAAGAATTAGAATTCCAGTTTCAGCATCCCGTCGATCGACGAAGAGGCTCGTCGATCGACGAGGCAAAGCAGACGCAGCGCTCGACGAAGGGAAAAGGAAGATCGACGAAAGCAAAGGCCGCGTCGGTCGCTGCCAATGCTCGTCGATCGACGAAGATTTCCAGGCCCAACGATCGACGCCAAACAACCCTGATCGACGCGCATGCAGGATTTCTAGTCTGAATCTGATTTGGAGATAAAGGCATATCTAACCCTAGATACTGCTGGATACATCTTTCACCCCTATAAATATTCATGTAAATTCATTTTTTAGAGAAGAGAGAGACTTAGAGCAATTACAAGATTTAGTATTGAAGAATTTTTAGAGTTTTATGTTTGAAGACAAGTTCCTGCGGGAAGATTTCCGGATTCCAGTTCTTATGCAATTCAGGTTTTATTTTTCCATGATGAATATTACCGTGAATATGTGTAATTAAATCCTTTCTCAGATTCTAGGGTTTTGAACTATCAATGTATGCTTGTTATGATTAATTGAATTATTTTCCCCTTCCCTTCGTAGTTTGTGAAATATGTGCTTATTCATAATCTTCATTTGCTGATCACATATTAGGATTAATCTAGTTGATTACTTGAGACGTAACTGTGATAGTTTTCAATCGAAAGAGATTTTCACAATATAATCTGATTTCTTGTCGTAACTGAAGGAGATTGATTGTAGGAATAAATCTGTAGATCTTTGGAGTTAGTTAATTTATCTTGAGACCGAGCGGAGATAGGTAATTAATTAATCTACTTTACGAATTGTCCAACAAAGAAGTTCATAATACTTTTCTGATGTTTCACTACGAAGAGGAATTAAAATTGGGAATTAATCAATTCATTCATACATGTCATACTTGATAGGTAGATATCCCTGGAATCTGTGCTTCTCTTATTTGACTTCAAAAGCTTTTTAATTTCCTGTTTAATTTCCATTAGCAAATACTGCGATTTTCAAAACAACAAAACTTTTTATCTGATTTTCCTAATCAGTGTTTTCAAGAACGTTTGACTTAGTACTTAAGGTTTTTCGTTATTTCTTTCCCTGAGGGATCGATAATTTCATTTGCTGCTATATTATTAGCTTTGCTAAGTCACTGTTATATAAATATAGCGATCAGCCTCCCAAACACTCAGGCGCCGCCCCCTATCTCTCTCTCCCTAGGGCTTCGAACTGATTTGAATGTTCTGTGGTTGCTAGGGTTTCAGAGAGAGAGCTGTCTATTTATAGACCTAGGGTTTTAACCCTAATGGGCTACTGGGCCTTTTTTTAAGCATATTTAATATGGCCAGACCTGGGACCTAATGCAAATAATAAAGTGGGACTATGAATTAATTAATTCACATGTCCACAACCCGGGACACAATTAATTAATTAATATTAATTCTTTTTCACCACAGAAATAATATTGACCTACCCCTTTATTACCACGTTGTGAGAATGAGTTGCATATATCTGAGAATCCCCATATTTAAGGTTACCGGATATTCATTAATTAATCGGAGATTCAAACAACCTCTATCAACAATTAATTAATATCTTATTTTCCTGAGCAGTACCACTCAAACCTTATCACTCCTTCCTGACCTTAATCGGCCAGCAGGACTTTGGCACGATGAACATTATTGAGCTCCTCAGGGAATGTCCCCATCCTATTACTAGGATATGGATACCTAACTCCAGTCTCAGGTTGTACTACACGAACTGCTGCTACCCAAAATGTGGATATACGAGCATGTTACTTAGGCTCTCCACCATGGCAAATCAAAGCAACAGTCAACCCGTGCATGCCCCTAAACCTACGTTAAGATTTGGACTCAATCAAGAATGAGATCTTGCATTTGTTGATGTCAGACAGACAAATACATCTCAATGTGGTCCAATCAATACGCCACCCTTGCATACCAACATACAAGTAACTAAGAGACATTACTTCTTTCGACTATGCTGCAGCCATCTGAATAGACGTATCCTCAATGCTGTCTCGGTTGTGATAATATTTATGTCTCACTAGGTCAAGTGATCATACTATCTTCTGCGATCTACAACACGTCGTATGATCTTCCCTATCGGTGAGATATGAGGATACCATTATTACAGATATGAGAAAAGTCAACCGTATACTCATTGTAATAAATGCTTTCTGTATACAAAACCCAACAATAAAAGGCATGCGATATGGGTCTAGTATGCATGCCAAATTGCCTTTTATCATCCGGAGTTAGGATTGTGGTTATCTGGCTTAGATGTTGCCTGAGCACAACTCATGCTTGAGATCCCTTATCAAGATAGGTGAACATGGTCTAAGTTATCTCTAATGTTAATTTCTTTCACCGTCGGATACTTGACATGGTCTGAAATTAAAAGGCCTATTTTGGTCTAGTAGAGCGTTTGCCGTAAATGTCTACTTCAGTAGCTTGTGGTAAATTAGCTTGGGCAATTGGAGGAAACAAATTATATTGTTTTATCTAAAGGTTGCTATGAAAATTTGTTTCAATCGTTCATAGTATGTGCTTACTTGAATCTGTTTATTTTTTTCAGATATGTCTATTATTGCATCACTTATTAATTCAATTGTACACAATTCCTCTATTAGTTCAAATTTTCCTCGATGGAAAAGTCACATTGTCAAATTTTTGATTCCTTTGGATATTTGTTTGTTCTACAAACACCCTATCCGAGTCTGCCGACCGATATATCTTCCGACGAGGAGCGTTCACGGTATCACGTGTGGATGTGGTTAAATGGCATGGTCAGACAATACATCTTGGGTGGTATGTCATATGCATTGCTTCCTCGTTATAGTGATGAATGACCTACGCGTGATATTATGCAATGTCCTCCTCGTTATAGTGATGAATGACTTGAACGTGATATTATGCAACGTAGCATATGGCATGCTCGATGGACATGCTAGATACAGTCTTATCAAGAACATTGTAAGACAGAAAATGGGTCAGGGTTGTTCAGTGCGTGAACATGTAGAATCACTCATTCAGCTCATCGATGAGTACACATACATGGGAGGAGAAATTGACAATGATGTCAAAATTTACTTGATACTCAACACGCTACCGAAGTTTTTTGATGACTACAAAATTTATATTGAGAAAAACAAGAGTGAGTATATTGTTCACTGTTTTCTCAAGGATCTTATGTCAGCAAAAGCTTCTTCAGGCTTTTTTTTTCCGAGTCGCTCTGATTTGCTTCCGAGTCAGAAGAGTGGTGTTAAAGGAAAGATGGATGAAGGAAGCAGTGGGAGTAATCTTGCATTATCAAGTATTTCAAGATATCTTGCTAAAAGTTCTTCAAAGGAGAGTGGAACAAAGGAATGAAAAAAAGCAAGAAAGACAAATGTCTCAAGTGTGGCAAGAAGGGTCACTGGAAAGTAAATTATCCAAGTTTGGTAATTAAGGGACGTAGTACGCCATCTTTTGCATTGGATGTTGAAACATGTTTAGTATCAGATTTTTACTCCTTATTGGGTAGTTGTTACCGAGGTTACTAATCATGTTTGTTACATTTTGCAGGTGATCAAGCTCATTATAAACCTTAAATATGGCGGGAATACCATCTCCAAGATTGATGTTGGAAGTTGCTACTTAAGCTGATGGAGATTTTACTTTATGTTTATGATAAACATTGTTCTAGTTTTGAAGAGATGTTTTGTTTCTAAAACTCATTTCCATTTATGTTTCTATGGATTATCAATTATTTTTTTTATAGAATTATTCTGTCACAATAAATAACAATACTTTCCATTATTATTAAATGAATGTTTCTCTTCAGTACTTGTTTACATAAACTGACAGTGTATCATGACAAGTTTTAAGATCTTACTAGAGATGGGGTTATATCGATCTAAGTAATATTAAGTAATTCATGGGATTATGGATTTTATCCAGGTAATCCTGAGAATGGTACTTATAAATAAAACTTAGAGGTAAAAGATGATAACCAGGCCTTTGAATGGGCGATGGAGTCTCTAGGAGATATTTCGTGTTTATTATATGTGAATCTACTTCTGCATTTGCTTTGAATTTGCATAGATACTTTAATAACTTAAGATATGGATATGTTTATCAAATTAACTACAAGTCTGAGTCTCTTGCTTTAATCAAGAGTGTTTATGACTATGGTAGAGATGTTTAACAAGACCGTAAAAATATTATTTTCCCTCATGATGGTGTGTATGTCAAGTGATGTGTTTTACATTATCTGGAAGAGCAAGGGATTATATCCCAGTTGGCTACACCTGTTATCCCTTAAAGGGATGGTATGGTCATAACGAAATAAATAAGATTCTTTAAAGTTGATAAGCAATGACAATTTTGCCAATTTTTTAATTTTTGTGAAATGCGCCAAAAGCAGTAGTGTATTTGCTCAATCCAGTATCTTCTAAATCAGTTTCAAATACCTTACTGGAATCTTGACTTTGTCTAAAGAAATGATGGATAGTTTAACTTTTAAGCTAAAAAATGAAGTTGATCAGTTGGAAGAAATGTTAAAGCTAATACTGCTTTGTGGGCTATCCCTGGTAAACGAAAAAGATAGTTCCTTTAATATCCTTAACACAAGAGAGTTGTTGTATTGGATGAAATCACAAATCCAAGAGTAAGATTGTTCTCCAATGATTTGGAGAAGACAATTCAAATCCATCAGCAAATACCCTGTGGCAGATTGTGCATACTTTGGTAGGTATGATACTAACTGCACGGTTGCCCGTGCAAGGTGGTAATCCCAAGATTTAATGCACCAATAATTGACACCATAAAAGAAACATCACTGCAGTGGTAGGGTTTCCTTAACAGGCTTCACAGTACTTGTTCGTGGGAAATTCTTTCAACTTATTCCTAGTAGACGAACAATATTGTACTGACGCCTGAATTCGCAACAAAATTGTTAAAGACAAATGATGCAATTTAATCACATCAAGTCATGGATTCAGAAACGAATCAGTAACAGTTATGGATGTATATCAAGATCGGTGTTATCAAATAGCTATCCAGCTATAAGTAACTGAGTGATATAAGAGGAAAATAAACGTTCAAATGGTAACCTAATATGCTATGAAAGTCTAGGTTTGTGAGCAAGGTGTGTTTTACAACGAGACCTTCTCATTGGTTGCAATTCTTAAATCCATTCAAATTCTTTTGTCCTTAACATCACATATGAGCCTAAGTTTCTTGAAGGCAGATGTCATCATCTGTGTTTTCACAAATGGATACCTTGATAATAGGTTATGACTTCTATATGCAACAACGAGAAAGGTTATGTGTGGTATGATGAGCAGCATCTTCTCCAGAAGCCAAGGAAGTTCAAGTATGAACTTCAGGGAGTTTCACGGTCATAAAACAAATGTTTCGATATTATATATCTAGAATGTGAATTTCATTTACTAGTTATGAGTCAGCGGAAGTGTGGTTTTCCTTGCATATTATGTGGATAGTATTTCCTATTCGAAAACATTGTGGAGATATTGTCAGGCATAAAGAGATGGTTGTCCGAACATGTTCAGAAGCAGGATATATGAGATACTAGAACATCCTTTGGATTAATGTCTTGTATGACCACAAGAAAGGATGTTCAAGTGTCTCAAGTCGTTTAAATTGATTCTATGGTGACTCGTTTCATGATTAAGCAAAGATGGGTTGTTATCTTTCTTAATATGGCAATGAACGAAGTTGGATATCTGTAATGATGTAGGCATGGTAGAAAGATATCAATTCAACCTTTGATAGGCAATGATATCGGATTTCCAGGAGGATCATGAAATAAGAAAATCGACCTCTGACTATGTGTTGGCCTTGGAGGAGGAGTTATAGGAATCTAACATAGAAGTGTGTCGCAGATTTCGGTATGGAGGTTGAGTGTGTAGCAGCTTCATAAGCTTCGTAAGAAGCAATATAACTCCGGTGTTTTCTTCTAGAGGTGTGTGTTATGATTTTGCCTAATAGAATCACAAAGTACTGTGATCGTGCAAGTGCGATGATAAACCCAAGGGAACTCAAGACTCGCAAGGTGGTAAAACACATAGAATATGTAGTACCACATAATACGAGAAATCATGATAAGAGGCGATGCTTGAAAAAAGGGAGAAATTGACATGAAATGTCTAGTAGATTCAATTACACAGTGTTTACCTAAGAGGACTTATAAAGATCACACTCATAGTCTAGATCTGAAAGCTGATCGACTTTCTTTAGTATTTTGTGGAACTCGATAGCGTATCCTCACCAGATCTCAAGGAGCAAGTGATACAGATCAGAAGATCAGATCTATTAAAAGCAGATCCCACATCAAGAATTAGTAGCTGTAGTTCAGGGATTCCGTAAATCCATCCTCTACAATTAAATATTAAGAGCATGCATAGGGTTTTCTTGGTTTATTCAATCTGATTTATTTTTGATACCCTAAGAAAGATTCGAAAGGCTAAAATAATATAAGACAATTCACATTGTCTGTTGTAGACTGAGCATTTGCCTCCTATTCTTCCTTTGATAACGACTATGAAACTTAGTACATCCTTGTTTACCATCACGTGTACCAAAAGTAACATTTTCTACAAGCGGCGGATTATCATCCCCACGACTATTAGCATATATACGACACAAAAAGAATGGTGACCTACGCACTTGCAACTCAAACACATACTGGGATAAGACTCAAAGTTCAGAGCTTGTTCAACACAATACCATTATGGGGTTTGATATTAACACTGCAAACAAGTTTATTCAAGGCATCAACTAAAATAAGAGCTCTAGGTCTGGCCACACTATTTTTAGATAGAGTTTGTTAAATGATTTCAATTGAGTCGTCCACCGTATAAGGAATCTTGCTTATTGTCGTATGGCTCCAAAGATTGAGGGGGAGGTTTTGAAGAGTAATCCACAATGTGGAATATAAAGTCAGGAGAAGAATCAAATCTAAAATAAATCAACATGAAACATAGGATGAGGGAAATGTCATAGACATAGTGTACATCTATTCGATGAATCACTTACATAACCCCTTAGTCTTCAACCAAAAGAAAAACCATCCATTCAAATAGATCACAGTGTCCGACTTGTGGGACCACCGTGAAGAAAACTTCAATATTTCCTCGTTACTGGGAAAGCATCCACCGTAAAAGTCTAGAAGGCCAAACCCCCATGCATATTCAACCAGGTAATACTATTTCTTATCCATTACAAAGAAGTTGTCAACACATTTATCTTAGTACAAGAGAGGACGAGTTCTGCTTTACGAATCATCAGTTTGGTGCAGGAATCTCCATAATTTTTAACCACGGGTTCACAACTTGAGCAGTTGGTTGCTACTAACCAATTCTTCATTCCTATCTAAATGACTCATTCTATTATTCACAGTACGTAGCAGCCCTATAGTTCATATCTTGAGTCGTCGGGCCTTTGGATTGTTCAGCTATGCTGCAAAAACAAACACCAACGAGTTTTCAGAGGAGAATGGAAGCTACACAAGGAAAGTTAGAACCAAACATAAATTTCGAATTCAAACTTTAGATTCAAAATTAAAAATTAAAAAAAATGCAAGTAAAACCTCCCTAATTAGACTTAGATTCATTGAATCTTCCCAACTTTTCGATGTTGGAATGAAAGCCAACAATGGAATATCCTACATTCAAGAAAAATAAACAAAAAAAGAGTAAGTTAGTTAGGGAAGGTTTGACCTTCCTAGAATATGCAAACCCTAAAAAGGGTTAGTTGCCACCTACACAAGCGTCGTCGGGAGGCAAAGATCGATCATCCAGAAAAAAAAATTCTGTGGCTCATTGAAAATGTCTAGAGAGAACGATTAAAGTGAACTCCTATTCAAATTCTCCAGTGAATGAGACTAAAATCATGACAAAAATGCATAAATAACTTAATAGCGCAACTGCACACAACACCGAACAAGTAACTCTCACATCGAGAAAATGATCAAAAATAAAACATGAACACGAAACTAATAGGTTGTCAACTATTGACTCAAATTGGTGTTGCAACCGACGTTTTTGATCAGCCTAAGACCAATGATAATTGATAAAACACTCTTAGTCTTCAATGATAATCTATAGAGGATGCCACAACTTGAACGACTATGTCAGGAAAGTACAACGGACGAGCAAGGGAATTCCGAGTAACATCGATTGGTCATCGAGCCAAATGTCTAAGGAAGATGTGAGACGGTTCTCAGAGAAGATGAGACGTCTTTCCGAGTGAAACACTCTTCAAACTACCATAGATGGTGTTAGTGACGGATCCAGAAAATACCCGTGAGGGGGGCTGAAATTTTTTTTTTGCCTCCACTGGACTTCAACTCTTCTTATCATATACTATAAAAACAAAAAAAAAATTCCGGCTAGGGTGGATCCGCCCCTGGATGGTGTCGGAAAGTAGGATAGAAATTATGGAATATCTAGAAAGAGGTGTCTTGCAAAGCAAATTAATCACATAGTATTTGGAAAACTTGGAGAGATAAAATACTTCTATATGTATTTATATCAGTATTTCTTCACGCCTTTTAACACTGAAGAATTTATAGGCCTGTTTGTTTCTTATAGGCAAACAACTTGGTCACTAATAAACCTGCATTAGACTAATCTCCTGAACAACGAAGTAAGAGAGAATCATGGATAGCAAAAGAAGAAAATTTTAATTATTAGTAAAGAAGTAGAGGAAAAAGAAATAATCTGCATTAGTTTTTTTTTAAAATTCAATATATAATAATAATAATAATAATAATAATAATAATAATAATAATGGAATATTATCTACTTATTCAGTAATTTTCATTCTTGATTTTTTGCCCGTGAAAGAATATATAAAATTTAGATATTAAATTATTTTGTTTAATTGTTCCGAATAAATTTAAGAACTCATTTACATTTTCAATAAATTTAGATATTTTTTCTTAATTTCTTTACTTTTGAACTTTGGGTAATATATACAAAATATTAATCTAGAGATATTGGGTTTCTTATGAAGAGAAGAATTCATTTTAAAAAGTTTTATTTAAAGATTTCCACATATAAAATCTTGGGGTACCTAGACAGATATGCATGTGTTTTTTGATGATATGTTAGTCACTGTTGGGCCCAAAAATGATTGGGCTGGAGAAGCCAGGTACAGGCCCATTGAGAATGATGACGGCCCGGAATGCCTCGGCAAGCTCAGCGACTTCAAGAAGCATCGTCTCTCGAAGATCCTATCCTCGTGCACGACCCAAGTTGGAGACATCGCACTCAAGAACGCGCCAACATCGGGAGGAAGTTGGAAGACCATAGCTTGAGGCCGTTACCACCCGACAAAGTTGGAACCGCCGCGAAGATCTCACACGATCGTTAGCGCATCTTCCCCACGAAGCTCAATGCGTCCCAACTAATCAACCATGCTAAAAAGGCGCACACGGCCTCCAAAGACTCTCCCCCCCTAAAATGTCGAAACTACCGTCGAAAGTGTCTAGGGTTGTAACCGCCTCCCTTGTTCTATAAAAGGGAGGCGGATAGATCATTTTGGAGGATGGTTTTTGACACCTTAGCAGTAGAAGCACTAGCACACTACGGCACATCACATTATTCATCACGTATTACAACCACGACTCACTTTTATGGTCTTATTTTAATTATTGTCGGTTATATTCTCATTTGATTTCCATTAAGTTCCAAGGGTCCCAATCTTTACACAAACCGAACCTCAATAGCCACTATAACAAAAGAGCATTATAATCTACTTTAATGAAATAAATAAATGTGGGAATGCATAAAAGTAACCACTTTGGATAAGTGATTGTGTTTTAAAGCCACAAGTATAAAAATATAGGTTTTTTGGCCAATTTGTAATTTTATCTTTTTCTCATTTCCATTTTCGGTGACAAGACAAATTACACTTTGTGAAGTACGAATATGCGAATATGTAAGTTTGACACACGGTTGTCAAACTTACTCGCATTGACAGGTTAATGTCAAACCTTATATGCTTACAGCTTTGACCCCTCAATGTCAAAGTTCCGAATCTGTTTGTTACAACTAACTCCTACATTTTAGGAAACTTATATGTATCTGTTTAATGACGTTTTTACAGGTCCTATTTATTAGGTTTCGAATATATTATCTTTATTAAGTATATATTATTAATTATATATCTTATATTATTATTCTAGGTTGTTATTCTAGTTCCTAAATAATAAGGAGCACCTCTACATCTTTATCTAACCCCCACGTGAGTTAGTGGGAGTTCACTTTTGTTGTATGAACAGGTAAAGACGTGGAAGAAGACACGATCCATTGCCAAGTAGTGGAAGAAGTGCTCGTGTGTTCCAAGTTCTTTAAATAAGAGACGAAGAAGATTAGAGACTTAGAGTTTCAGAGGTTATACACATCCATACGAGTTCTCTAGAATGAATCGTCTTTCTCCAATCTTTCATCAAGCGTATGAAGACTACAATCGAGTTGTGGAATCCATCTCCGGAGAGTGAATCCTACGGTGGAGGAGCATTTGGGTTGTATCGTGTGTGTTTGTGTTTGATTGTTTTCGTAGGAATTTTTCTAAGGAGTGAACTTAGGAAAATTTCTATCTTGTTTAGTATTTTGTTCTTCACTTGTAAAAACCTTGTTTTGAAAAGTAAAAACTATTTGCGGTGTGGCTCTCGAGGGTTTATGATTTATAAACCTTCGAATAATTAATTTCGTTGTGTCAAACTCTTTAGCTTCCGCGTGTGTTAAAATACTCTGTTTTGCGTGTGTCAAACTTTTGTGGTTTACTATCTTTGACACCATTGTGTTAAACTCGGGCACTAAATTATATTAATTGGCGTCATGAGCCTCTACTTGACGGACTAAGTAGTTTCTTTCCTGAGTGCAGTTTTTCACAATGGATATGCCGAGTGTACCGGCCCGTCCTCCCGTGTTGGATTGCAATGGGACCAACTACAACATGTGGAAAACCTGTATGCAAATTTATATTAAAGTTGTTGATGAGAGAGCTTAGGCTGCGTTGCTGGAAGGATGGACACCTCCGAAGGAAGAAATTCCAGATCCTGAAGATGCAACAGAGACTGTCACGATTCCAAAAGAAGAAGGAAAATGGTCGAATGAGGAACGAATGTTGTCAAACTGCAATGCTGAAGCCCTTAATGCAATTTTTTTGTCTGTTGATATTTGTTGTGCTAGGTTAATTTCAAGTTGCTTGGAAGCAAAAGATTTATGGCTCATTCATCAAGCCAAATGCGAAGGGTGAGCTAGTTTTCTGCATATAGATGTCCCTACCTTCTTCAAGGTAACCATTTAGAAAAGTGGTTTTGACATCCATCTGCCAGATCTCGAGGTCCATATGCGCAGCTATGGCAAGGAGTATCCGGATGGATTTGAGCATGGCTACGAGTGAAAAGGTTTTGTCATAGTCATTGCACTCTTTCTGACTATAACCCTTTGCCACCAGCCTGGCTTTAAAAGCCGTGATCTTTCCATCCGCCCCTTTCTTTCTCTTGTATACCCATTTGCACCCAATGGCCCTAAAGCCATCCGACAAATCAGTTTTCTGGTATACATCCATAGCAGTTATGGATTCAATTTCAGAATCCATGGCGACACGCCATTTGGCAACATCCTTGTCCTGCACTGCCTCTTCGTAAGTCAGTGGGTCAGAGTCCTCATGTCCGTCCTCCGGGCTCAAGTTCGAAGACTCACCCACGAACATGTACCTTTCCGGCTGGAAAATAACTCTCCCACTACGACGAGGCATCGGTGCCGTGTCACTAGTAGGTGCAGTGAGTTGTGGTCCTGCACCTTGCACTAAAGAACGTGTCTGTGGTGCTGTACCTCTCACAGGTGCACCCACATCTACACGTTCCCCATCCCTTGGAATTGCATTCTCGTTCTCAATTTCTTGAAGAACGATAATTCTCCTTGACTTATGATTACTCACATAATCGTCCTCCAAGAATCTAGCGTTGGTGCTTACAACGAATCTTTGACTCTCAGGTCAGTAAAAGTAACCACCTTTCGTTTGCCTGGGATACCCTATGAACAACATTACTTTTGACCTGCTTTCTATCTTATCAGGTTCCTTCGACAGTACGTGTGCCGGACAGCCCCATACTCTAAACTTGCACAAACTAGGTTTGCGACCAAGGAAGAGCTCAGAAGGTGTCTTAGGAACTGATTTAGAAGGCACCACATTAAGCACGTAAGCTGTTGTTTCCAATGCGTAGCCCCAAAACGAAATTGGTAAGTTTGCATAACTCATCATTGATCTTACCATCTCTAGAAGAGTCATATTTCTTCTTTCAGCTTCACCGTTTTGCAGGGGAGTACCTGGTGCAGTCCACTGGGATGTAATCCCATTTTCTGACAAATACTGCAGGAACTCGTTACCGAGGTATTCGCCACCGCGGTCAGATCGCAGCGATTTGATAGTTATCCCGACCTTCGTTTCTACTTCAGCCTTGAACTCTTTGAATTTCTCAAAGCATTCAGACTTGTAGCGAAGCAGGTAAACATATCCGTACCTTGAGTAGTCATCAATGAAAGTGACAAAGTACTCGTACCCTCCACGAGCCTGCGTGGACATCGGTCCACATAAGTCAGAATGTATCAATTCCAACACTTCCTCTGCTCGAGACTGACTAGCCTTGAAAGGCCTAGTTGACATCTTGCCCTCGATGCAGGATTCACAGACTTGATAAGGTACAGCCCGAACTAGGTCCAATGTACCGTCATCTGGAAGTCTTTAAATCCGCTTCAAGCTGATGTGACCCAGTCTCAAGTGCTAGAGATATGTAAGATCCCTATCAGAAGAAGTAAGTTTTCTCTTTCTAGGATTATCCATTACGGATGAATTACATGCAATACTTAAGGACATATTTGATCGAAGTAACATAGAGATTGTAAATCTACATACCATAATGGACAACATTGTTATTACCAATGATAAAATCATAAAGAACAAATATCCATAAAAGTTGATGAAATTTGTCCTGCCGATAAACCACGGCCCACAAATAAATTCTCAAATGTACTTTAATTCATCAAAACATAAGGAAAAGAAAACTCCATGAAGCTCCGTCATAAAATGTTGCCTTCATCCAGTTTGGTATCTTCATGCCATCACTCACCAGCCTTGTCGGCACGGTCCCCTGCAAAGTACAACAACATGATCAACAAGTCAGTGCTTACAACTCTAGAAGAGCAACAACGGACTCTAATCATGCTTACAGTATACAAGCAAAATGGCATACCTTGTCTTGCTTTGTTGGCTTGACAATCTTTCCTCCAGTGTCCTTTCTTACCACACCTGAAGCACTTGTCCCTGTCAGTCGCCACCTTAGGCTTTTTCCAGCCCCACCATCCTTCTCAGGTGTCTTCTCGGCCCATTTCTTAATTCCTTTCTTCCGCTTCATACTTTTCGGTACAACAGAGAGATTACCAGAAATGGCAAAGGCAACCTTCTGAGGGTTCATGACTGATTTCGCTGCCATCAAGTCATTGAGTAACTCGTTAAGAGTATACTCTTTCTTGTTCATGACAGCATTCAGCCTAAAACTCTCAAAGGACTTGGGTAGAGAGTTCAGTATGATATCGACCTTAGCCTCAGCGTCGATACCTCCACCATGCACAGTTAGCTTATCAATGAGGAGAGTTATGGTTACTACGTGCTCTCTCACTGAGGTGCCATCAATCATTTTCTTACTCACGATTTCTCTCATGAGATTGAACCTGACGGCTTTATCAGTTTCCCCATAGGTCGCCTCCAGACTCGTCATGATGTCATAGGCGTCCCTATGGTGCTTATGCTGCTGTTGGAAGATTTTCGACATAGTGGTCATCATGTAGCACTTGACTACATTGTTCGATTTCTCCCACTTGTTATAAAAGTCTATATTCATTTGACTGGATTCAGCAGTTGGCACTTCGGGACGAAGTACTTGCAGAACGAACATATGTTCTTCGGCAATCAGGAGGTACTCGAGATTGCGCTTCCATTCCAGGAAGTTCGGACCAGTTAGAGTGTTTTGTGCGAGAATATTGATGACATTAGACATAGACATATCTGAAACAATAAAGAATCTTAAATAAGAACATACATGTAGAACTTCGAAAACAAATACATTGAAAATATTTTAATAAATCAAATACAAATGTTTTCCATTAATTGCCAAGAGTTCCCACCGCAAGCTACACTCGTGACGTTTACGATGTCACCCTCAACCAGAACTGCGGGTTTTAAGCCCCAATCCATTTAATTTCACTACCATGTCAGGATGCTTTTGACACTAGAAATTAATAATTAGTGAAAACCTTAGACCAAGCCATCTCTCAAGAAGAGGGATGCAATTCTTACATTATATTCTAAGATGCTTCTAAGCAAATTAAACACAAATTTAACTCCAGCCAAAAGAGACAGTTTAGCATGGCACGTAACCATACCGCACAGCCCTTAAAGCTTTTGTTATCTATAATTTAAATCAATCCTAGAATACTTGTGAAAGAGATCTACGCAAGCTTCACTCGTAGACGTTTACGCAAAGTCCTCCCACTATTCACATCATTTATATTGTTTGTCTAGAAATCCCAACAACCGTTCCCATGCACCTCTAGGAACTAGCAAGCTACACTCGTAGACGTTTACTAGAACGAGAGATACACTTACAGCCTAGGACCGCTTTGTGGAGGTCTATTGATTTTAATTAAAAAATCCGCTTAGTATTTTTCTTTTAAAAGGTTTCTTTATGCGCACACATAATTTCTTTGTCATTATATTTTCCAAATTTTTGCATGTAATAATACAAGTCCAAAAATTCCCAAAATATAATCCAACAAGAAATTAATCACATAAGCATACTTGAAAGCTGTAAATAATACAAGCGATAAAACATGATTTTACTATTATCTACACATGCTTAATTGCGCACATAAATAAATCACATATCATACGAGGACAATTAAGGCAAACAAAAAATCTTCGTGGCCCCACAAAATAGAGAAAAAAAATAAAAATTTATCTCTTACAATTTGAAATTTGAATTTAATTTGGATAATTCCAAATCTTTTCAAATCTTCCAAATCTTCAAGGGCCTCCAAATCTGGATACACCAAATCTTTTGGGATTTAGGCCTTTGTGATCTGATGATTTGCCCTAACCCTAATGCAAACCCTAGGTTTTGCACAGGATTTGTACAAACCACCAAAACATGAGCCACCGCGACGGGACAACAACAGCCAACGACAGCCACAGCCGCCGCCGGCCAGCCAACGTGCCCAGCGCTGCCGCGTGCCCTGCACGCTGCTGCCGTGCCGTGCCCCGCGGCCGTGGGCCCCGCCGCGCGTCTGCAACCGCGCTGTTCCACCGTCCTGCGCGCGTTGCTCGCGCCCCATCCGTACGTGCCTGCCGCGCCGCCTGCACCCGCCGTCATATCCGTCGGCCCTGCATCGGCTCCGTCTTCGTTCTTCGACTTCGACCCGTCCAATTACATAATTTGAAAAATACTGAACAATCTATTCTATTACAATTTTCAAATCTACACTAATCACAGATTTTCTCATGATTTTACAAAATTAATTCAGCCCTACACGGATAAACCACAGCGGGCTGAATTACACGGGTTGCCACGAGGAACAAAAACCATCCACAATAAATAATAAATCCATACATGCATATTGAATTGAATTATGAACAACAGAGCCATAAATCAGAAACCTCGCTCTCATACCAATTGTAAGGTTTTCACGTGAACCGAATAACCAAAACCAAACTGAACCGGATCGATTTATGGATATTGCACATAATCTAAATTCGTAAAACCCTAGCATGCTCCTATGAATTTAACATACAGATTTGTGGATTGAGAGATTATCGTAAATCCGTCGAGTCTGAATCGATCTTTTGCGTTTGAATTTCCAACTTGAATTCAACCACGCTATCCGATTTTATCTGCGGAATCAGAAATTAGAAATCTAATTTCTAAGATAAAATTGAAATAAAGAAAAGGGAAAAAGAAATCTGTTGTTCTCCAGATTAGATCTTAAGATCTGTATCCCAATGTTGTTCAGATCTACTACTGGTGAGGACTCCGTAGATCTGTGGCTTGAGCAGGACCAGAATCGAAATTCTCCTCCTCTCTCCCTTGAAATTGGCGCCCCTCTCTCACTCTCTAGATCTAGGGTTTTTCAAATTATGTTATGAAGTGGCTAGGGTTTCAGAGAGTGAGAGGTCTATTTACAGACCTAGGGTTATAAAACCCTATTGGGCTCATGGGCTCAATTCAGCACATATATTAGGGCCAGACCTGGGACCTAATGAAAATAATAAAGTGGGCCTATAAATTAATTAATTCCCATGTCCACAACCCAGGACACTATTAATTAATTAATATTTATTCTTTTTCACCACAGAATTAATACTGACCTACCCCTTCATTACCACGTTATGAGAACGGGTTGCATTAATTAAGAATCCCCATATTTAAGGTTACCGGACATCCATTAATTAATCGGAGCCTCTGACAAGCTCTAACTACAATTAATTAATATCTTATTATTCCTGAGTAGTACCACTCAAACCTTATCACTCGTGCCTGAACTTAATTAGCCTGCAGGACATTGACACGATGAATGTTATTGAGCTCCTCAGGGAATGTCCCCATCCTATTACTCGGATATGGTTACCTAAACCCAGTCTCAGGCGGTACTACACGAACTACTGTTACCCAAGATGCGGATATACGAGCACGTTACTTAGCCTCTCCACCATGGCAAGTCAAAGCAACAGTCAACCCGTGCAAACCCCTAAACCATCGTTAGGGTTTGGAATCAATAAATATAACGAGATCTTGTATTCGCTGATGAAAGACAGACGAACACATCTCACTGCAGTCCATCAATACGCCACCTCTGCGTACCAGCATGTCCAGTAGCCAAGACAGACTACTTATTCCGACAATGCTGCAGCCATCTGGACAGACGTATCCTCATATGCTGTCTCGGCTGTGATCAGGTTTATGTCTCACTAGGTCAAGTGATCATACTGTCTTCTGCGATCTACAACACGCCGTATGATCATCCCTATCGGTGAGATTAGAGGATACCATTGTTCATACATGTATGCTTGTTAACAGATAGGAGAAATAAACCGTTGTATACTCATTATAATAAATGCTTTCAGTATACAAAACCCATCAATTTTCCACTTATACTCAAAGCATAACTAAGCTGTTACAGAGTATACAGTCCGTCTATCTAGTCTGCTGTCTCTTTAACCACTATCAATGGTCGGCATCCACCTCAGTCCGTCTATCTAGTCTGCGGCAAGCTCTTTGTAAATAGATCAACAAGATTGTCAGCAGTGTCAATATTCTTAATCAGCACATCGCTCCTCGATACGATTTCTCGTATGATATGGTACTTTCTCTCCATGTGTTTGCTTGCCCTGTGAGACCGCGGTTCCCTTGAGTTTGCCACTGCACCAGAGTTATCACAATAAATTGTGATGCTCCTTAGCAAACTCGGGATCACGCCCAACTCTAAAAGGTAGTTCCAGAGCCACACCCCCTCTTTCGAGGCGTCGGAGGCGGCGACATATTCCGCCTCCATGGTGGAGTCTGCAATGCATTTCTGCTTTGAGCTCCTCTAAGATACAGCTCCACCTCCCAGGGTAAACACATATCCTGAGGTCGATTTCTTCTCATCTTGGTCTCCTTGGAAATTCGAGTCCGTATAACCCACAGGGCACAAATCCTCACTTTGATAAACTAGGCAGTAATTCCTAGTTCTCTTCAAATACCTTAGGATGTGCTTTACAACAGTCCAGTGCGCCTGTCCAGGGTTAGACTGATATCTTGCTACCATGCCAACGTCATAACAGATATCTGGCCTGGTACACAACATCGCATACATGAGACTACCCACAGGCGAAGCATATGGTACAAGACTCATCTCATCTTTCTCCCGCTGTGTCTGAGGACACTGCCTACTAGAAAGATGAACGCCATGTCTGAAAGGTAACAAACCTTTCTTGGCGAGTTGTATGCTGAACCGGGCAATCACAGTATCCACATAGGATGCCTGGGATAAGATCAACATACTTCTCTTACAATCTCGTAAGACCTTAATCCCAAGAATGTAGCCAGCTTCTCCCAGATCCTTCATTTGGAACTGTTCGGATAACTAAGCCTTGATTTCCGACATCACTCCCTTGTTGTTTCCAAATAGGAGTATGTCATCAACGTAAAGTGCAAGGAAGACCATGCTCCCACTGACACAAAGTCGGTAAACACAACTTTCATTTTCCAACTGTGCAAATCCATAGGATTTAATCACATCGTTGAAACGTAAGTTCCACGTCTTTGAAGCTTGCTTAAGTCCATACAAGGACTTCCTAAGCTTCCAGACAAGATGTTCTTCGCCCTTGCTTATGTAACCCTCGGGTTGCTGCATATAGATGTCCCTACCTTCTTCAAGGTAACCGTTTAGAAAAGTGGTTTTGACATCCATCTGCCAGATCTCGAGGTCCATATACGCAGCTATGGCAAGGAGTATCCAGATGGATTTGAGCATGGCTACGGGTGAAAAGGTTTCGTCATAGTCAATGCAATCTTTCTGACTATAACCCTTTGCCACCAGCCTGGGTATAAAAGTCGTGATCTTTCCTTCCGCCCCTTTCTTTCTCTTGTATACCCATTTGCACCCTATGGCCCTAAAGCCATCCGGCAAATCAGTTTTCTGGTATACATCCATAGCAGTTATGGATTCAATTTCAGAATCCATGGCGACACGCCATTTGGCAACATCCTTGTCCTGCACTGCCTCTTTGTAAGTCAGTGGGTCAGAGTCCTCATGTCCGTCCTCCGGCCTCAAGTCCGAAGACTCACCCACGAACATGTACCTTTTCGGTTGGAAAATAACTCTCCCACTACGACGAGGCATCAGTGATGTGTCAGTAGTAGGTGCAGTGACTTGTGGTCCTGCACCTTGCACTGAAGAACGTGTCTGTGGTGCGGTACCTCTCACAGGTGCACCCACATCTACACGTTCCCCTTCCCTTGGAATTGCATTCTCGTTCTCAATTTCTTGAAGAACGATATCACTCCTTGACTTGTGATTACTCACATACTCGTCCTCCAAGAATCTAGCGTTGGTGCTTACAACGACTCTTTGACTCTCAGGACAGTAAAAGTAACCACCTTTTGTTTGCCTGGGATACCCTATGAACAACATTACTTTCGACCTGCTTTCTAACTTATCAGGTTCCTTCGACAGTACGTGTGCCGGACAGCCCCATACTCTAAACTTGCACAACTAGGTTTGCGACCAAGGAAGAGCTCAGAAGGTGTCTTAGGAACTGATTAAGAAGGCACCACATTAAGCACGTAAGCTGTTGTTTTTAATGTGTAGCCCCAAAATGAAATTGGTAAGTTTGCATAACTCATCATTGATCTTACCATCTCTAGAAGAGTCATATTTCTTCTTTCAGCTACACCGTTTTGCTGGGGAGTACCCAGTGCAGTCCACTGGGATGTAATCCCATTTTCTGACAAATACTGCAGGAACTCGTTACCGAGGTATTCGCCACCGCGGTCAGATCGCAGCGACTTGATAGTTTTCCCGACCTTCTTTTCTACTTCAGCCTTGAACTCTTTGAATTTCTCAAAGCATTCAGACTTGTAGCGATGCACGTAAATGTATCCTAACCTTGAGTAGTCGTTCATGAAAGTGACGAAGTACTCGTACCCTCCACGAGCCTGTGTGGACATCGGTCCACATATGTCAGAATGGATAAATTCCAACACTTCCTCTGCTCGAGACTGACTAGCCTTGAAAGGCCTAGTTGACATCTTGCCCTCGATGCAGGATTCGCAGACTTGATAAGGTACAGCCCGGACTAGGTCCAATGTACCGTCATCTGCAAGTCTTTGAATCCGCTTCAACCTGATGTGACCTAGTCTCAAGTGCCAGAGATATGTAAGATCTCCATCAGAAGAAGAAAGTTTTCTCTTTCTAGGATTATCAATTACGGATGAATTACATGCAATACTTAAGGACATATTTGATCGAAGTAACATAGAGATTGTAAATCAACATACCATAATGGACAACATTGTTATTACCAATGATAAAATCATAAATAACAAATATCCATAAAAGTTAATGAAATTTGTCCTGCCGATAAACCACGGCCCACAAATAAATTCTAAAATGTACTTTAATTCATCAAAACATAAGGAAAAGAAAACTCCATGAAGCTCCGTCATAAAATGTTGCCTTCATTCAGTTTGGTATCTTCTTGCCATCACTCACCGGCCTTGTCGGCACGGTCCCCTGCAAAGTGATCAACAAGTCAGTGCTTACAACTCTAGAAGAGCAACAACGGACTCTAATCATGCTTACAGTCATACATGTAAAATGGCATACCTTGTCTAGCTTTGTTGGCTTGACAATCTTTCCTCCAGTGTCCTCTCATACCACACCTGAAGCACCTGTCCCTGTCAGTCGCCACCTTAGGCTTTTTCCCAGCCCCACCATCCTTCACAGGTGTCTTCTTGGCCCATTTCTTAATCCCTTTCTTCCGCTTCATTCTTTTTGATACAACAGAGAGATTACCAGAAGTGGCCAAGGCAACCTTCTGAGGGTTCATCACTGATTCCACTGCCATCAAGTCATTGAGTAACTCGTTAAGAGTATACTCTTTCTTGTTCATGATAACATTCAGCCTAAAACTCTCAAAGGACTTGGGTAGAGAGTTCAGTATGATATCGACCTTAGCCTCAGCGTCGATACCTCCACCATGCACAGTTAGCTTATCCATGAGGTGAGTCATGGTAACTACGTGCTCTCTCACTGAGGTGCCATCAGTCATTTACTTACTCATGATATCTCTCATGACATTGAATCTGATGGCTCTATCAATTTCCCCATAGGTCGCCTCCAGACTCGTCATGATGTCATAGGCGTCCCTATGGTGCTGATGCTGCTGCTGCAAGACTTTTGACATAGTGGTCATCATGTAGCACTTGACTACATTGTTCGATTTCTCCCACTTGTTATAAAAGTCTATATCCATTTGACTGGATTCAGCAGTTGGCACTTCGGGACGAAGTACTTGCAGAACGAACATATGTTCTTCTACAATCAGGAGGTACTCGAGATTGCGCTTCCATTCAAGGAAGTTCGGACCAGTTAGAGTGTTTTGTGCGAGAATATTGATGACATTAGACATACACATATCTGAAACAATAAAGAATCTTAAATAAGAACATACATGTAGAACTTCGAAAACAAATGCATTGAAGACCTTTTAATAAATCAAATACAAATATTTTCCACTAATTGCCTAAGAGTTCCCTCCGCAAGCTACACTCGTAGACGTTTACGATGTCACCCTCAACCAGAACTGTGGGTTTTAAGCCCCAATCCATTAAATTTCACTACCATGTCAGGATGCTTTTGACACTAGAAATTAATAATTAGTGAAAACCTTAGACCAAGCCATCTCTCAAGAAGAGGGATGCAATTCTTGCATTATATTCTAAGATGCTTCTAAGCAATTAACCACAAATTTATCTCCGGCCAAAAGAGACAGTTTAGCATGGCACATAACCATACCGCACAGCCCTTAAAGCTTTTGTTATCTATAATTTAAATCAATCCTAGAATACTTGTGAAAGAGATCTACGCAAGCTACACTCGTAGACGTTTACGGAAAGCCCTCCCACTATTCACATGATTTATATTGTTTATCTAGAAATCCCAACAACCGTACCCATGCACCTCTAGGAACTAGCAAGCTACACTCATAGACGTTTACTAGAACAAGAGATACACTTACAGCCTAGGACCGCTTTGTTGAGGTCTATTGATTTTAATTAAAAAATCCGCTTAGTATTTTTCTTTTAAAAGGTTTCTTTATGCGCACACATAATTTCATTGTCATTATATTTTCCAAATTTTTGCATGTAATAATACAAGTCCAAAAATTCCCAAAATATAATCCAACAAGAATTTAATCACATAAGCATGCTTGAAAGTTGTAAATAATAAAAGCATTAAAACATGGTTTCCCTATTATCTACACATGCTTAATTGCGCACATAAATAAATCACATATCATACGAGGACAATTAAGGCAAACAAAAATTTCTCGTGGCCAAAAAAAATTCTATCTATTACATTTTGAAATTTGAATTTAATTTTGATAATTCCAAATCTTTTCAAATCTTCCAAATCTTCAAGGGCCTCCAAATCTGGATACACCAAATCTTCTGGGATTTAGGCCTTTGTGATCTGATGATTTGCCCTAACCCAAATGCAAACCCTAGGGTTTGCAAAGGATTGTACAAACCACCAAAACACGAGCCACCGCGACAGGACAGCAGCAGCCAACGACAGCCACAGCCGCCGGCCAGCCATCGCGCCCAGCGCCGCCGTGCGCATGCACGCGCGCGCCCTGCGCGCCGCGTCCGTGTGCCAGCAACCGCGCCGTGCCATCGTCCTGCGCGTAGACCGCGTGCGCGCTGCTTGCGCCCCGGCCGTGCGTGCCTCCCGCGCCGCCTGCGCCCGCTGTCGTCTCTGTCGGCTCTGCGTCGGCTCCATCTTCGTTCTTCGACTTCGACCCGTCCAATTACATAATTTGAAAAATACAGAACAATCTATTCTATTACAATTTTCAAATCTACACTAATCACGGATTTTCTCGTGATTTTACAAAATTAATTCAGCCCTACACGGATAAACCACCGCGGGCTGAATTACACGGGTTTCCACGAGGAACATAAACCATCCACAATAAACAATAAATCCATACATGCATATTGAATTTAATTATGAAAAACAGAGCCATAAATCAGAAACCTCGCTCTGATAACAATTGTAGGGTTTTCACGTGAACCGAATCACCAAAACCAAACTGAACCGGATCGATTTATGGATATTGCACATAATATAATTTCACAAAACCCTAGCATGCTCCTATGAATTTTACATACAGATTTGTGGACTGAGAGATTAACCGTAAATCCATCGAGTGTGAACCGATCTTTTGTGTTTGAATTTCCAACTTGAATTCAACCATGCAATCCGATTTTATCTGCGGAATCAGAAATTAGAAATCTAATTTCTAAAATAAAATCAAATAAAGAAAATGGAAAAAGAAATTTGTTGTTCTCCAGATTAGATCTTCAGATCTGTATCCCAATGCTGTTCAGATCTACTACTGGTGAGGACTCCGTAGATCTGTGGCTTGAGCAGGACCAGAATTGAAATTCTCCTCCTCTCTCCCTTGAAATCGGTGCCCCTCTCTCACTCTCTAGATCTAGGGTTTTTCAAATTGTGTTATGAAGTGGCTAGGGTTTCAGAGAGTTAGAGGTCTATTTATAGACCTAGGGTTATAAAACCCTATAGGGCTCCTGGGCTCAATTCAGCATATATATTTGGGCCAGACCTGGGACCTAAAGCAAAAAATAAAGTGGGCCTATAAATTAATTAATTCTCATGTCCACAACCCAGGACACTATTAATTAATTAATATTTATTCTTTTTCACCACAGAATTAATACTGACCTACCCCTTTATTACCACGTTATGAGAAGGGATTGCATTAATTGAGAATTCCCATATTTAAGGTTACCGGACATCCATTAATTAATCGGAGCCTCTGACAAGCTCTAACTACAATTAATTAATATCTTATTATTCCTGAGTAGTACCACTCAAACCTTATCACTCGTGCCTGAAATTTATCAGCCTGCAGGACTTTGACACGATGAATATTATTGAGCTCCTCAGGGAATGTCCCCATCCTATTACTCGGATATGGTTACCTAAACCCAGTCTCAGGCGGTACTACACGAACTGCTGTTACCCAAGATGCGGATATACGAGCACGTTACTTAGGCTCTCCACCATGGCAAGTCAAAGCAACAGTCAACCCTTGCAAACCCCTGAACCTTCGTTAGGGTTTGGACTAAATCAATATAATGAGATCTTGTATTCGCTGATGTCAGACAAACAAACACATCTCACTGCGGTCCATCAATACGACACCTCTGCGTACTTGCATGTCAAGTAGCCAAGACAGACTACTTATTCCGACAATGTCGCAGCCATCCGGACAGACGTATCCTCATACGCTGTCTCGGCTGTGATCAGGTTTATGTCTCACTAGGTCAAGTGACCATACTTTCTTCTGCGATCTACAACACACCGTATGATCATCCCTATCGGTGAGACAAGAGGATACCATTGTTCATACATGTACGATTGTTAACAGATAGGAGAAATAAACCGTTGTATACTCATTATAATAAATGCTTTCTGTATACAAAACCCATCATACACCAGAAACTGGTATAATGCATCTAACTCTGACGTGTCAATATTTGAGTGTGTTTTAGGTCAAAGAAATGAGGAAGAAGGAAACTTTGTCATTTCTCCAAAAGAGATGGAGAAAGTCAGTGATCTCTTTAAAATTGTGGATAGAAGATGTGAGGAACAAAGTCTTGAAATTGAAAGGCTTAAAGAAGAGAATCAGTCCTTAAGAAGACAGCTTATGAGGTTAGAAGTTCTTCTCACTCGGAGGGACAAAGATGTCAGTCATCTAAAGGATAGGCTGAAGGAAGCTGATTTTGTCTTTGATGAAATCAATCGAGGACGAGACACTCTTGATGACATCCTTGCCACTATGACATCTAATGGAAGTGGACTTGGGTATGAAGATCAAACGACTCCAAGTTCTAATCTTTTTTATCCTCAAAACATGATCAAATTTACAAAGGGGGAGTCTGACACCAGAGTGTCAAACGAGAAGGAAAAGTCAAAGAAGTATGTATGTCATTACAGTAACAAGGCAGGTCACATCTAGCCTTTCTGCAGAAAAAGAATTGCGGATGAAAACCAGAAAACAGGTTCAAATTGTTTTGTTGTGTATACTTCGTTAAAAAATAATATTGCAGGTACATGGTACTTTGACAGCTGCTGCTCCAGACATATTACAGGCGATCGATCATGTCTGTCAGACTACTCAGAAATCTGCGGTGGTTCTGTTACATATGGAGGAGGAGCTAAAGGAAATTACAGGCAAAGGAACCCTGAACGTGCCAGACTTCCCTAAACTTCAACATGTGATGTACGTGGAAGGTCTAACCGCAAATTTGATCAGCATAAGTCAGCTGTGCGATGATGGGATGGTTGTCAAAGTCGACAAGGATGTCTGTGAGGTATACGATAAAACTAACAGGTGTGTTATGTTTGGCAGTCGGTCCTCAGACAACTGCTATCAAGCTGAACAAGAAGGAAGATGCCTGGTGTCAAAGCCTGATGAAGCTGAACTATGGCACCAGAAGATAGGACATGCTAGTACACACTGCATTCAGAAACTTCTTAAAGCTGATGCAGTCAAAGGAGTTCCAAACCAGAACTTTAACCCTGACAAAGTTTGTGGTCCATGTACAAAAGGTAAACATGTTCGTACATCTCATCCTGTCACCGATTCTGTTAACACAAACACTTGTTTTGAATTACTTCACATGGATTTGATGGGACCTATTGAAGTTGAAAGTATAGGTCGGAAAAGATATGTGTTAGTATGTACAGATGACTTCTCAAGATTCACGTGGGTGGAATTTCTAAGAGAAAAGTCTGAAGCCTTTGACCACTTCAAGAAGCATTACAAGAAATTCAAGAAGCTCTATCACTCCAGTGTTATACGAATTCGAACCGACCATGGGAGAGAGTTTGAAAATGAAAGCTTCAACCAATTTTGTGAAAGAAAGGGGATCTCTCACGAGTTCTCAGCACCCAAGACACCACAACAGAATGGAGTGGTGGAGAGAAAGAACCGAACACTTCAGGAAATGGTCTGAGTCATGTTAAACTCAAAGAACCTTTCCAAAAGGTTGTGGGCTGAAGCTGTTAACACGGCGTGTCATCTGATCAACAGGGTGTATCTTCGACCTGGAACAAAGACCACACCTAATGAAATTCTTAATGGTAAGAAACCTAACCTAAAGTACTTACATGTCTTTGGGTGTCTGTGTTTTGTGTTGAACGACAGGGATTATCTTACCAAACTGGACACAAGGAGTAGTAAAGCTCTATTCCTTGGGTATGCTAGCAACAGCCGAGCCTATCGAGTCTACAACCTTGACACTCAAACAATTCAGGAGTTAGTCAATGTTGTGTTTGACGAAGCTGGCTCTCTAACTGAGAAGATCGATGAATTAGATGCATCTCATCTAATTGATAGTTCTGAAGAACCGTCTACCAATGAACAGTCACCCAGTGATCAGTCTACCTCGAGTCAAACTTCATCAAACTTTGACACAGATGACCACTCTGACACCGCAGTGTCAAACCATGACAGAAGGGACCCTCCTCTCAGAATAAGGAAGGATCATCCCACATCTCAGGTAATCGGAAATTTGACAGAGGGAATCCAAACTAGGAAGAAGGATCCTGTCAATTACCGAGAAATGGTCAGATCTATGTGTTTATCTTCAAAATTTAATCTCTTACACTCCGCATGTTATTTATCACTAACTGAACTAAAGAGTGTCAAAGATGCTCTCGCAGATGAATTTTGGATTAAATCCATGCAAGAGGAACTAAGTCAATTCGAGTATAATGATGTTTGGGAGTTGGTTCCAAGGCCGAATGACAAAAATGTTATTGGAACCAAATGGATTTTCAAAAACAAGACTGACGAAAAGGGCAATGTCGTGAGAAACAAGTCGAGATTGGTTGCTCAGGGGTGTACGCAAGTTGAAGGCATTGACTTTGACGAGACGTTTGCTCCTGTGGCAAGATTAGAGTCTATCCGTCTCTTGATTTCTGTTGCTTGTGCTGTAGATTTCTCACTTTATCAAATGGACGTTAAAAGCGCCTTCTTGAATGGGATTCTAGAAGAGGAAGCTTATGTCCAGCAACCCAAAGGGTTTGAAGACGTGTCAAAGCCGGATCATGTTTACAAGCTCAAAAAGGCCCTTTACGGCTTAAAATAAGCTCCTCGAGCATGGTATGCCAGACTCACCGAATTTCTATTTGATTTATGGTTTGTAAGAGGTAATGCTGATAAAACCCTCTTTGTTAAACATTTAGGAAATAATTTTATTATAGCTCAAATTTATGTGGATGATATTGTGTTTGGTGCTTCTAATGTCAAACTCGTCGAGGAGTTTGTCACCAACATGTCAAACATGTTTCAAATGAGCATGGTAGGTGAATTAAATAATTTTTTAGGTTTACAAATTATGCAACGTAAAGATGGAGTCTTTATATCTCAGTCTAAGTATGCTTTAGGAATTGTTAAAAGGTTTGGTCTAGATAATTCTAAACACATGAAAACACCTATGGGAAATAGTGATAAACTATGTAGGGATAGTTCTGGTGTCAAAGTTGAACCTACTCTTTACCGAAGCATGATAGGAAGTCTCTTATACTTGTCTGCTAGTCGTCCAGATATTTTGTTTAGTGTTGGTGTATGTGCTACGTACCAGTCTGACCCCAAGGAGTCACACTTAAAAACTGTTAAAAGGATAATTCGATATATCTCTGGCACTCCTAATTTGGGACTTTGGTATACAAAACAGTCTGGCACTAACATTACAGGTTATAGTGATGCAGATTGGGCAGGTGACGTGGACGTTATGAAAAGCACAAGTGGTGGAGGTTTTCTGATTGGTGCTAACTTGGTGTCATGGTCAAGCATGAAACAGAATTGCATCTCACTATCAACGGCTGAAGCTGAATATATCTCAGCAGCCAGTGGGTGTACTCAACTACTTTGGATGAGACAAATGTTAGAAGACTATGGTTTGCCTTCTGAAACTCTGACCCTCTTGTGTGATAATGATAGTGCGATAGAAATTGCTAAAAATCCTGTCCAACACTCACGCACAAAGCACATTGACATAAGACACCACTTTATACGTGATTTGGTTGAAAAAGGTTTAATTACATTAAAGTTTGTCTTAACGAAAGAACAAATAGCAGATATATTTACTAAAGCTCTTGACTTTGAGAGATTCTCATATTTGAGAAAATCTCTGGGCATGTGTAACCCCCCTGCCTAATGATTTGACTATATGTGACTGCCTACCAATCTTTGACACTGTGTTGTTAAAGTTTGTTCTTTTTGTCGATTATTTATTTTCATGTTATAAAACTGAGAGCTACAAGAGTGAGATCTCAAAGTTATAAAACATGGTGATTGTGATCTATTTGTTTTTCAAATTTATTGGAAGTACTATGGACAGAAAGTTGTTAGAACTCTGACCACGTGGAATCAAAGTTTATTTGTGAAATGAATGGGCTATTTCTTCTGTATCTCATTTAGTACTAAAGATTGGACGTGATTAGGCACACAATATTTGTGTAAGGATTAATGAGATTGTTTTTATCGACACTTTGTAAATTTGACACCTCAGTATCAAACTTGGTAGCAGTCATCATATTTTAAATCTTTTCGAGCTAAATTTCATTTTCTCTGCAAGTTTGTTTTTAGTTGTTGCGAATTTTAAGGTTTTTAAATTTTAAATTTTAGATTTTTTGCATTATCTTTGATTAAAATTTAAATCCCCTTATTTTCGATATATTTGTTAAGTTTGTTACACAAATCACACACCTCACCCCCTACTTAAGTGTTGTGTTGCAGCTACTTGTCACATCAATCTCTCACGCCTCTCAAAGCACTCCCTCCACCGCAAACCGTTCAACTCCACTCTCTCTCCCACGTCTCTCACAACACTCTCATACCTCTCTCTATTTCTCTCTCTCTCTTTGAAACCTCTCAACTCCTCAAAAATCCACCATGGCCGACAAAAATTTAGAGGACATCCTTGCCAAAACCCTTGCCTCATCGGACGGAGCCAAGATTCTCCAACGCCTCCTAGATAGTCAAAGGGAGAAAGCAAATCAATCCTCCGCCTCACAACCCGCCATGGAAGGTACCTCACTTCCTCCCTCCTCTGAAACTTTAACTATGCCTCCAGCCACCTCTGAAATTACACCACCTCCTACTTCTGCCGCAACCACTCTCAAATCATCACCGAACCTTCTCCCTCTCACCCTACTGAAACCCCTCAACCACCTACTGAACCAACACCATCTCTCGCCTCTGAACCCGAGCCGAAAGAACACGCCTCTCCTCTCAAACCTTCAATCGAGGAGTCTGACAAGGCCTTTGACGAAGAAACAGAAAGGATTTTGAAGGAACCCTTTCTCCTACCAGATTCAACCGCTCAATCCTCTAAACCCTTCCAAGATCTTCCTTTGTCATCTGTTGGAGTGAATCATTCTGAGGTCGTACAGGAGCCGCCTCTACGATATGCGCTGCCTGGTAAAGAAGGTTTCCCCATTGATGCCGATCAACCGGGAAATTTGAAGCTGATCTCTGATGCCGTTCAACAACTTGAGGGAAAGAAACCGGAGAGGAGGTCCGAAAGGATTTTTGAAGAAACTCTGAAGAAAAAGTACCAAAAGCACGCTGCCACTTGCCGAAAGAAAGTGAAGCCCAGAAAATTCCAAAGGAGCCTCACCGATACCCCTCACGATTTCTCTAAAGATGTTGATGTGCATGAACAGCTCTGACACTGTCATGTCAGACTTTGAGTCTGATGAACAAGACAGCTCCGATGACGAGGACTTCAAGGCCGATCCTCAAGAAACTGAACAAGCCGAAGAACAAGCTGACTCCAGCGGAGAGCAACGGGAATCAAAAAGGAAGAGGTCTGAAGGAGCGACCTCGGTCAAGAAACCCAAATCAAAGCCCAAAAATTCTGTGTCAAAGTCCAGCAAACGTCCAGCGAAGTCAATCTCTCCTGAATGATCCGAGACCAAGCGGTCCAAGAAGCCAAAAGTCGAGCAATTCGAGTCTTTGGAACCCTCATCCCAGAAAGGAAATGGTACTATGTCCTCCTCCTCTGACGAAGACTCTGATTATTACATTGGTCACTCATACTCTGAGAAGTACTATCACTATTTTGCTAAGTCACTTAAGGTGCTCTACTCTAAAAGAGAATTCAAAATTGAGAAAATGATGGATAGTGCTATGTTTTTGAAATTTGGGTTAGACTTGCTTCTTAGGAAAAGGGGGCTTCTCAAAACTGTGACTGACTCTACTTCGTTTAGCCCTACTTTAGTTCTTGAATTTTTTGCCAACATGCTGAAAGATGAGGTGTTCCAGTCTGACAAACACAAGTTTGGGAAATCCTTTGTTAAAGAGAAGGTTATTAAGTTGATCCTGATAATATTAATGCCTTCATTGAGTTGAAATCTGAGACTGTTGAAGCCTTGTCAAAGTCTGTGGAAAAGGAGTTGGCTGAAGAACTAACCGGGGGAAAACACAAGACTTGGGTTGCCAAGATGCCGGTTTCAACTCTGACCTGGACGTATGTTGCATTGTTCAAAATTTGTGTGCATAATTGGCTGCCCAACAAGGACATGTCCGTGGTTTCCCGGGAGCAAGCTGAACTTCTCTACAGGGTTGGAACTGGCCTACCCTTCAACTTTGGCCAAGCATTATTTACTAACATTTTTCGTGCAGTGTCAAAGTTAGATACCACCTATCTACCGCATCCTTGCCTTTTCCATGCGCTAATCATTTCTCAAAGAGTCACTCTGATCGACGAAGAACTGCAGTCTTACCCCATTCCTTTGGTGTTTGAGCAATCTCTGACCCGAAAGGGAGACACCAGGGTCAAAGACTTGCCCTATGTGCTGAGTGACACTTCCGAGGATGAAGATGTGGATGCTGGTTCTTCTGCTCAAGATCGCTCTTCAAAGCTTCATCAAGCCAAGCGGCTTCTCAAGCAAGCTCTGAAACTGCTGCAGGATCTGGAGTAAGCTTTCCTACCTGTACCATTCAGGGGGAGAACTTGGTGGAAGCTGCCGAAGATGTTGGAATGCTACTTTAACTCTGATTTTTTTGAAAACAATTTGTTATGTTTTGTGTTTTGTTGTTTTATTTGCTACTGAATATTTATGATTCACGGGGAGTTCGTTACAAACCCTGTAATCAATGTTTTGCTTATGCAATGGTTCGTTTTGCTTATGGTTGATCCATTTTTTGTTTATTGCTTTTATTATGGTTGCACCATATGGATTTGTGGCAATGAATGCTATTTTCTTATGGATGATCCATATGGAATGGTAACAGGTCGGATAAGCTTAAGGGGAGATTGTGAAGTACGAATATGCGAATATGTAAGTTTGACACACGGTTGTCAAACTTACTCGCATTGACAGGTTAATGTCAAACCTTATATGCTTACAACTTTGACCCCTCAATGTCAACGTTCCGAATCTGTTTGTTACAACTAACTCCTACATTTTAGGAAACTTATATGTATCTGTTTAATGACGTTTTTACAGGTCCTATTTATTAGGTTTCGAATATATTATCTTTATTAAGTATATATTATTAGTTATATATCTTATATTATTATTCTAGGTTGTTGTTCTAGTTCCTAAATAATAGGGAGCACCTCTACATCTTTATCTAACCCCCACGTGAGTTAGTGGGAGTTCATTTTTGTTGTATGAACAGGTAAAGACGTGGAAGAAGACACGATCCATTGCCAAGTAGTGGAAGAAGTGCTCGTGTGCTCCAAGTTCATTAAATAAGAGACGAAGAAGACTAGAGACTTAGAGTTTCAGAGGTTAGACACATCCATACAAGTTCTCTAGGCTGAATCGTCTTTCTCCAATCTTTCATCAAGCGCACGAAGACTACAATCGAGTTGTGGAATCCATCTCCGGAGAGTGAATCCTACGGTGGAGGAGCATTTGGGTTGTATCGTGTGTGTTAGTGTTTGATTGTTTTCGTAGGAATTTTTCTAAGGAGTGAACTTAGGAAAATTTCTATCTTGTTTAGTATTTTGTTCTTCACTTGTAAAAACCTTGTTTTGAAAAGTGAAAACTCTTTGTCGTGTGGCTCTCGAGGGTTTATGATTTATAAACCTTCGAACAATTAATTATGTTGTGTCAAACTCTTTAGCTTCCGCGTGTGTTAAAATACTTTGTTTTGCGTGTGTCAAACTTTTGTGTTTTACTATCTTTGACACCATTGTGTTAAACTCGGGCACTAAATTATATCACACTTAGTTAAAGTAATTTTCATTTTTGGAAATATTTATTGTATCATTTATTTCAATCTACCAAGTTAGTTGTAAATTAATTACAATAATTTAAAAATAAACCTGTCCTTCTATTGTACGAGGAACCATTCAGAAAAGTTCTTCGAAGATAGTTGAGAGAGTTTTGAGAGCAAAAAAAATCGAAGGTATATTGATTTCGACCATTTTTCCTTATTTTTTATTAGTTGTTTGCATTATTATGATGATATGTGTTTAGAATTAACTTGTATATCTTATTTTTTTTAGAAAATATAGTGATTTTAGGACTGTTCTTGTAAGAAAATACGTAGAAAACTTTGGGAAAACCCAACAAAGTTGAGATCTCGAGTCAATTTCGAGATCTCGATATCTAAGTCGAGATCTCGACTTCGGATTTTTCAAATATAACGACTAGATCTCGACTTCTCTTGCTGGATCATGCTCTAGATTTTATTTAATATTTTTGTATTATTGTTTGCAGATGTCGTACCAACGTTTCATCATACATCATGGTGGTGCACGAGACAGATCCGAACATGTGGGCAAAGACGAGCAATTGATAATTTTGAGGCGTGATCGGATCTCCTACAATGCCATTTTGTCCAAGTTACTGCTCCTGTGATCATGCACTGTGATCTCCTCACTACTAGTTACTGCTTGTTTTACATGAGCAACATATCTGTGGGCTCGAGGCAATTGAATGCTGGACTGAAGGCCAATGAAGACATAATGCGAATGCTATATGAAAACAACATTGGTCTAGTTACATATGTGGTCACCAAATTTAAGCAAAATCAGTCCGAATTTTAGGCATCTAAGTCACAGTCACAACGATCAACATGAATGGGTGGTCCCAGCATCTCATTAGTTGATGATTTCATAAATGAGTATGAGGAAGAATATAGTGATGATGATTATTATTGATTCAAGCTCCTAGGCGAATGGATAAGAATGGACTATCTAACAATTACTTGAGCCAGTCCGTGGTTGTAGCTCAACATGATCAGGAAGTAAGGAGTTGGATACTTCCTTTAATAGAGGTTGATACTCCTGAGCGTTTGGAGTGGATTATGCCCGCAGATTGGGCCCCAACTGAACTATGCATTGGAGCGACATTTAGCAACAATGATGAACTTGACCTTGTTGTATAACTGCATCATTTGCATCACCAGTTGGAATACTCCATGGAGAGAGGTCCAACACTACTTGGCGCCATTTCAGATGCAAGCATGAGAATAGATGTCCTTTTATGCTACGTGCGTGACAATCTAAAACTATTTGGAGTGTATTCAAGTGTTGCTCCTCGCAGAGTGCCCGCGAGAGTGTTAGGTAAGTATTTCTCAAAAGTTGGAGGCGGAGGGCGCTATTCTAAAACCGTAGGAGATGATGTTGGTTTGGCATCAAGATTGATTACAGCTTTGCCCTGCGGGCAAGAAACATAGCCATTTCTATACTATTCGGCGAGTGGGAGAAGTCTTATGACATGTTGTCGGGCTACTTACACATGCTACAGTTGTGTAACCCAGACACGATGTATGATATATCTGCTTCTTGAGAGAGTTTGTTCAAGCACATGTTTCTACTCCTTCCCCCTTGCATCGATGCATTTCACAGCTTTATGCGCGCAGTGATCGTTGTAGATGGCACACATCTGAAGGACAAGAACAAGGAAATGTTGTTTGTTGTGGTGATGAAAAATGGCAATGAGCAGTAATTTCCTCTTGTTATCGAGATTGGACCCAAAGAGGATGATGAGTCATCGATGTGGTTCTTGCATCGCTTGCATGTTTGTTTTGAAGATCGCGAAGGACTCATCATTGTTAGTGATTAGCATAAGAGCATAAAAAATGTGGTGGACTTAGCATTTCCGAGTGCTACACATGCTATTTGCTAGTACCACTTGGCGAATAACATGTCGAGGTATGGTCCTCAGGTGGGTGTTGTTTTACGAGATGTAGCCTATTGTTATATGCATGATGAATTTCAAAAGCACATGTATTTTGGAGATTTTGAGCAAGGACAGATCTTACAAGTGGCTTTAAGATATAGGAGACCACCGTTGGTTGAGATCTTAGTGCCCTGGTACCAAATTCAGCTTCATCACATCCAATGCAGCCAAATCCCTCAACTCTTGTTTGTTATGTGCAAGACGACTGCCCATATGCGCCCTTCTTGAGACTTACAGAGATATGATTGAGAGATGGTTTCACGAGCGACGGGCAGTTGCACGATCTCTAAATCATGCTCTGACACACATAGCTATGACAAAATTAGCAGAGTCGGTTGAATATGGGCGACATCTTGTAGTCAGAGGCACCACCACCGCACACATATATAGGGTGGAAGGGCAACGTAGGAGCTACAATGTCAACTTAGAGCACATAACGTGTGAGTGTTGTTAATTTCTATTTTGATCAGATTCCATGTTGTCATGCGGGTGCCGCCCTAAGGTACTAAATTAATTCGAACTTTAATTATTGCACATATCTTGTAGTCAATAGGTTAAAGCCAATATCAGAGTGCGTGCCACACTACTACAAACAATTCACTCTGCTACAGACATATCATCATACCATTATGAATGTACAACATCCATCGGAGTGGGTTCTCCCATCGGAGGTAAGATCTTTTGCTGTGAGACCACCGATAGTAGTTCGGCAAGCTGGCCACCCTAGGATGAGTAGAGCATGTTCTGGTGCTGAGAGTTCGATGACGCGTAGATCTCAAGTATGTAGGAGGTGTCGAAAACCCGGTCCTAACTCACGTGTCTGCACTGCTTATAGCGCCATTGGTGAAGTAGATTTGAACAGTCCTCCACCCCAAGATGGGCCACGGAGGAGACGGGAGAAGGCATGTAGTATATGTCAGCAAATGGGGCATACAAGAAGAAAATGTCTAGAGAGGGTTCATCATATGAGTGAATAGTGACACTTGTATTATTTCTTTATTTTTCTTTGTATACTTATGATGAATGGATTAGATGATAGAGTTTTGGATTTGATGTTGTTGATGTATGTTGGTTGATTAATTGTTTAGGTGTTTTGGTTTGTTTACGAATTAAGGTGGATTTTTTAAGTTTTAAAATAGATTTCGAGATCTCAACATGATGAATTGAGATCTCGATTTACTAAGTTGAGATTTTGACATGCTCATTTCGAGAACTCTAGGGTTTGAGACGAGACATTTCAATTGAATGTCTTGACATGTCTCGAAATGACATATCGAGGTTTCGATTTTAGTTATTTTGGCTAATTAGATATTTAATTCACTATATTTTGAGGATAATCAAATCATATAACATTCACTTCAATATTTTTTATTCGATAACAAAGAAACTAGTAATAGCTCATTCATTACAAAGATTTTTACATAGTATAATACTACTTCTACTTCATCCTCTTCAAACATAAATAAGTTATTAACATTTAAAATAGAAACATCCTATCTATGAATCGATTCAAATGTAGAATGTATTACATTTAAGGATGTTTAAATTGTAAATATACATCAAGTGAAAATATTTACACTGTATAATGTATGAATTTAAGATTAATTATAATTTAAGATTGTATTAAATTGATTTCGGATGATGAAGGGCATATCGAGATCTCTATTTAATTTTGAGATCTCGAAATCAAATAGAGATCTCAATATGCCCTTCATCATCTCGAAATGTGTGATTTGAAATCCAATAAAACCAATTTTATCTTGTATAATCACCTGTGCAATTCAATTTAACCACTAAATACATCAACAATGAAACTTATATAACTAATCAACATGAATAACACATGTTTAACAATAATAATACAAATCGGGCTACTAGGATGTCTCATGTGGATGTCTACACCAATATACTATCCTAGCACCTACATACTGCCTTTAAAAGATACTAAACTCGGTAGTAAGTGCACCGGATGTAATCTTATTTTTTTGTATTAATCTATCTACAAAAATCATAGCAAAAGCGCGTGTGAGTCCTCTTGCCTGGCCTGCTCATCAGGGTCCTTGATGAGAGGTAATTCATCCATTGACGAGGAGGAATGGTCCCGTTCCAGTACTTGATAACATCAAGAACACGGGGGAGCAATCTAAGAATTGGAAGGAGTTTCTGGTCCCGCTTCTAATAGAGCACTAGGTCAGATGGATCGTTTACTGCATGGTAAAGTGAGTCATATAACTCAACATGCCAACTATGGAGATCAATCCATATAGTGACCCAGTACCCGTACAAATGCACCATACCGATGACCTAAAATGCAAATTTGCACAATTAAACTTAATAAAAAAAATGAAATAACAATTTTATTTAAAATTTTGAATTTTTTTTGTTTTGCCTTTAACTAAATCTTAAAGTTAGACATTCCATCAAGGCCGTGAATATTTTTCACTAACTCGACATAGGGGACCCACCAACTGTTATCATCATCAGACACAATCCCCCACTCCTCTCCTTTATTTGGGTGACACTTTTCCCATTCACGAAAGATACGATCCTTCACGTTAAATACATAATTATAAATGAAATGAAAATTAAAGAATAGAATTAAAAGAAATCAACATTCATTACTTACAAAGAAAGAGGGGTCTAATAAGATAGTGTTGTCAGAGTCAACACTGTCAGCAAGAGAGTTCTCACCTCTTGCAATACGGTTGCGAGTCTTTTGAATGAACACCTGCAAATGATATCACAAAAAAACATATTAATATAAAGCTGATATTAAAATAATTCACAAGTCAAAATACACTTATATCTTCTGAAATGTTCTTCTTCGGGTCATTCAGCGGCCGAAAATAGAGCTGCCTACTGAAAATCAATCCCTGCCTAGGCACCGCTACTTGTTGTTTGGGATCATTCATGTAATCCATATAATCTGATAACATCTTCGTAGATGAAGGACGGAAAGAGGTGGTGGAGGGGCCAACACTGGTAGAGGTGGAGGGGCCAACAGTAGAAGAGGTGGTGTGGCCAACAATGGTTGAGGTGGAGGGGCCAATAGTAGAATAAAAAATAGGTGGGGTCCGGCTCCGGCTCGGGCGGCAAAGAAGACCATCCACGAGCTGCCGTACGAAGGCCTTCAACCTCTGAGTAACCCTAGAAGCCACCGACTCCACAATGTGATGTGCCATGTGATCAGCCACCGGTTGTATAAGTCTATCTGCCACTGGCTGAATAAGTCGATGAGCTACTGGATCAAGCATGCAATCTGCAAATGGCTGTACAAGTCTATCTGCCAATGGCTGCACAATTCGATCCACTAGTGGATCTAGGAGGCGATCTACAAGTGGATCTAGGAGGTGATCTACCTGTGGCTGTAGAAGGAGATATGCTAGTGGCTGTACGAGGTGATCAACCAATGGCTGGGCTACGCGATCTGTAAATTGCATTATGCCATCGTCGTGCAGCTCGAACCATGAAGGCCGTCCTGTCTGAAAAGATAATAAAAATATTAAATTAAAATATAAACAAATAAAAATTATAAACCAGTATGTAAACAATAAATCTAAACACAAGTACCTCTACAGGCTCTGCGGATGAGGAACGCCACTAGCGCTTTGTAGCTGACCGTCAAGGTACAACCTTAATATACTCAAAATAAGAATGGATGGAAACCCAAATAATGGTCCCCATATCGATCTGTGGAGATGCCTGGGGCTAGGGCGATGGTTGGTGCTGAGGTGATGGTTGCTGTTGTGGCACCGGCTGCGGCTGCTGCGGAACCCTCCTAAAGGAAGACTTGGAGGTGGTGGCAGAAGAGCGCTGAGAGGATGATCATCAGGGCTTCAATACCCTATATGGAATAAATTTATGCCTCATCGGTTTCTCAAACTCCTGCAGAATGAGCCTAGCCTCATAAAAGCCTTCCTGGTCAATCGGCTGCAGTGAAGTGTTGCACTCATGCTAAAAACAAAGATAAATCAAATAAAATATACTATATATTTAATTATATTATAAACATTCAAAACTTTTAATAATAATTACCTCCTCAATGAAAAAAATTAGTGAATTCAGCGTCCCCTACATAAATAGGTCTCCACATCAAACTACAAGGGACAATCCCCACTGGCATACCATGCATCGCACATAAGGCTGCCAGATCAGGGATCACCTCGTATGACCATGCCTGCGAAATAATGTAAATAATTAATAATTCTAGTCTTTTATAAATTAAAAATAAAAATTACAAACAATTCCTTCCAACACCCAAAGAGGGTCGTATATATGCACTAAGGGCACCTTCTCAGTCTTTGAAGATTTGATCACGACAAATATCCAATGCAGCAAGATACTGAAGGACCACGAGCCCCAGGGGAATACCCTAAACTCGTGAGGTTTCTCCACCAATGAATAAGCCCAGGGGTTACGTGTCGCATCCCATCCAAGCATACCAGCATGCGGTAAAAAAAAGAATCTAAGCGATCTTCAAGTAATCATCATAAGAATCGCTAAGAATGAGGTCCGACTTCATAAAATCAATGTATAATTAATCTACAGTAGGCAAGGACTAGTAGTGAGAATACAAACTACCATCTTCCGGCAACGGATGCGCCTCAATAGGGTCAAAATAAGAATTATCAAATTATAGTCCGATCATCAAATAGAACTCTTCAGCACTAAATCAAATATTACTTTCACCAACACAAAACCACAGCTCGTTCTCAGCTCCCTCCAGATCAAACTCGTGCGTGATTAGAGCCTACGTAGCACGTATCGTTCTCTTCATCCACGGAAAAGTGAGAAAAGGACCGAATGGTCCTTTCCTAAATAACTCAAAAACTTCATCTCCGAAGCTCATCAATCTAACCTAAATATCCTCAAGAATGTCCTGGTCGTAACAATTCAACGACCGCGGGACTTTCCCCTGTAGACTAGGCCTAATCCACTCCCAACTCTGCAATAAAAGAAAATAAAGATTAAAACAAAAGGATAATTAAAATAATTAAAATTACAAATTTAAAAAAAATCGAGATCTCGACATCCATCTTGATGTGCATGTCGAGAACTCGATATGCACAACGAGATGGAAGTCGAGATCTCGTTCTAGAATTCAAATTGACCTAAACTCGATCTATATCGAGATTTTGAAGCAAATCGAGATCTCGATTTGCTTCGAAATCTTGATATTTGTCGAGGGTTTAATGTTCTTCGCCCAATTTTTTAGCAAATCTGAATATAAAAAGCATAAAATTGACAATGAACACATGAAATCGACGAAATTAAAGAATATAATCCATCTATATCAAAGAATAATCAACTATAAAATATATTTCAACACATATAATCTACGATAATCGCATTAGATGGAAGTGTAAAAATTAGAAAATAAGTGTCAAAAATCGATGAATTTAGAGAAAAATGGTACCTAATTTGCTTCGGGTTGTTCCTCAGACATCAAGTAAATGGAATGTAGGTTTATTTAACTGTTAGGTGTGCAAAATTCGGTGGCTTTAGGCTTGAAATCGGTAAAAATGGCAGAAGATGGTGGGTTTCAAAATCGAGATCGAGAGAGAGGGAGAGAGAGAGAGAGAGGAAGTGGGGTAGAGTATAATAAATCCAAAAATAGTTAACGTCAAAAAATTAAATAAATAAAATATTCTTTCCAATAATTGAAAAGTGGCTATAAAACTTATATTTTTAAACATGTGACTATATAACATATTGACTTATCCAAACAAGCAAACAAAAATGACTAAAACACAATCAAGCAAAAAAATAATCAAGCAACATTTTAATCAATCAACGACCTGAAAATAATCAAGCAACGTCATAAACACAATCAAGCATATTTCTTACTTTCTCACGTTAAGATTTTTCTCACTGGATCCGCTCCATATATAAATATATATAATTATATATATATATAAATATATATATATAGGGATGCATTACATGGTTAACCACTTCCCTGATGTTACCTGTTACCTCAAGTTTCGGTGCATTAACTAGACAAACTAGTTACATTATCTAGGCAAATTAGGAACATTACGAAGATAATGCACAAAACTGTTATAGATAATGCAATGCAATAATTCTGTTACATTATTTTAGGATAATGTAATATCGCATGCGATATAATGTACCGTATTACATAAAGATAATGTAGAGGTAACATGGTAACATAGGAGAAGTGGGTAACATATGATTACAACTCTCTCTCTCTCTCTATATATATATATATATATATATATATAAATTTTTAAATACCCTATTTCATTAGGAAACATCACAAAATGCCATATCTTATAAATACATTCGAAAGATACCCAAGTTCAACTTTCTGTCAAATTTCAATTGACTGTTGTACTTTTTTTAAAAAAAGTGGTAAAATAATGAAATTTGAACTAATTTTTTAGTTTTTAAGATTTAAAAAATTCTAAATTCTCATTATAACTGATCTCGACTCAAAAAAATATAGATGGGCGTATCAAAAAATGAAAAATAAATAAAGTCAAGATCGGCTCGGCGATTCCCACAACTCCGACATGCTCCCGAGTCCCGACCCCTCCCACTCCCGACCCTATGCCACCTAATTTTTTTAGTACAAAAACATGTCACTCCCGACCCCATTAGAGGTGGCCAAACTGCCCGAACTGGCCTTGAATCGGCCCGCCGGTTCACGGTTCTGAACTAGAACTGGAACCTTATTTTGATGGGCCGGTTCAGGTTCCACCCTCAAACTAGAACCGGAATCAGCGGTTCAGAACCGTTGGAAAAAAAATTAAAATTAAAAAAAATTGAAATCGACCAATGACAACGCGCCACATCACCTCGAACCGCCGGTTCTGAACCGGACCGTGTTAAACCGGAACCAAATAGGAACCGTGTTGAACCAGAACCATCGATTGACATGCTTTTGTTTCGGTCGACATGCATGCATGTTGTTCGACACACACACATATCGATCGACACAACCGTTCAAATCAAAATATTTGGTGTCGATCACTTGTATCGATCGACACGAGCCTCATGTCGGTATACACCTTGAATATCGATCGAAACAACCTAATTTTATTCGAGTCGACATCCATGTCAGTCGACACACATGTTTTTGGTCGACACTTTTTCATGTCGATCGACACAAATGTATATTGGTCGATGTATGTATCGTTTGTATCATTTGTATCATTTCATTCTTCACTCGATTCGACTTATTATTTGTATCATTCGACATCCCCTGTATTAATTGAAGTAGAGAGCTATCCTTATGTTCCACGCTCTCTCTAAAAACCCTTTTGATTCAAAATAACTTCGATTGTTTGAACCGAACTCTTATAACTTAAACTTTCTTTGAAGCCGATTGTTAATTCAAACTTCTTAAACCTTGACCTTCGAAATATTATTGAAACTAGACATGTGTCTAAGATCTAAAAACCTTTTCGATTACTTTATTGAAACGACTTTGAAACCTATTGAAGATTTCTAAAACTCTCGATCAATTACACATCGATTCGTAATTGATTATGTAACTTCTTTCAATCACGATCTCTGAAGAGATATTTAGTCATTTGATGACGTCTCACACTTGTTTAGTTCAATTGAACTCGTTAATCCTTGAAGATTGAAATTCAATTTGTATTTGAACTATAAGCTCTTATTATTCTATTCTTGACATGACTTGAAACCACTTGATGAGTTCTCATACTCTCCAGCCATTATACGTCAATTCAAATTTAGAAGAACATCAAACGTATTTAACTTGGATGTTGAATCTGCATATTGTGAGTCTTAACGATCATACCTGGATAGTAAAAAAGATACTACAAATTAGTGCACTGTGATGTTATCATGTTAGGGGGCGCGCCCTACTCAAACTAGAATCGTGACTATAGTAGGAGCTCACCTCCAGGTCACATGATTTTGCAGATAGTTTAACTGTGTAAAAGAGCTAGCTCATTCATAAAATGTTTGGGTGCCATGGGAGAATTTCAAAGTTAAAACCCCATGTGCAACATGATGAAAAATGGAATGACAAAATTATATATGTATGTTTTCGGGCATGTGTTTACTAAGTACAAATTGTACTTAGCCCCTTGCATTATTTTTAAAATGCACAGGTTAAAAGAAGAATTAAAGTAGGGTACGAGGTAGCAAAGTAGTGGAGCTGAAGACTCATCTTTTGTAATAGTTAGATGTTGAAGTGTGTATCTTCATATACATACTTCATTGATCTACTAAACTCATTTGTCTTTTGTTAGAGTTTTGGTATCATTAAACTTGTTAAACTCTGATATTCCATTTCTCAAGAAGCCAAGATCCCTTCTTGAGCAGGCACTTTATTATCTTTTTAATTACTTGGGTTATGCGTGTTGATTTCCATCTTTATTCACTTAATTTTTTCTTATTGATTGATATCCAAAATATATGTATCGCAACCATTGTGCCTCAATTTTATGATTTATATCTTGTCTTTAAATTGGGGCATGACACTAATATCTATATAATGCTTACTAAACTCTAAGGAACAACTGTATTTCATATAGCATCGCCGATTTTTTGACAACAACTAATTAATGTTTATTTTTTTGGAACTACACCAAACACAATTTCTTACATAGATAAATAGATGGGATAATCAGAAACTAAAATAAAGAAGTTTTTATCCTTTGTTTTTTTTTTAGTGTTTAAGCAATGTAGTGTTTTATTATTGTTAATTATAAGCAATGTCGCAATTGGAACTTGGAAGTAAGTAGATTAGTTGCCATAATTATGTATATAAGATGTATTAATAGAAACTTTACGAATAAGAATAGGGGAAGTAGTGGCCAAGGAGGATATATGGGAGGAGGAGGTACTATGCATGACACTCATGAGTCTAGGAGAAATCCTAATGAAGAAATTGAGAAGAAGTTTGGAAAATATGATGGGATGCTAGCTGAGATACAACTCCAAAATTTCTTCAATTGCTAAGCAATGGTAAACATCACGCAGGGAAATTTCCTAGTAACACGGAGATACCCAAAAGAAGAGTTGCAATGTGGTGAATGAAGAAGGAAGCAATGAAGAAAGAGTTGCGGTGATGGCACAAAAGATTGATGAGGTTGAAAGCGAAGTAAAAGTTGTGAATGAAGAAGTTTTTAAGGAATTGGAAGTTGAAAAAGTGACGGAAGAAAAAGAAGCTCAAGGTGAAGACTAAACTTCTTTGATTATGTGAGGAAGATAGATATTGAGATGTCAAATTTGGAGGAAATCTAAAGAGTTCCATTACTAGATGAGTTGATTGGGAAGGAGTTCAAACCGGATGGTGGTTCACTTGAGTTTGGCAAGAGTGAAGATGGGTTGATACATGAAAGTGAGGGTCAAAGAGAGAAGCAAGTTTCTAATAAGAAAGATAATCCGGGAAGCTTTGTTGCCCTGGGATCGGCCGAGCGTATCTGAAATTAAAAAATTTCGTGGGTCAGAGCATCAGATCGACAGATCCTGTGCAGGATCGGCCAAACTAGATTGTGCAATCCAGACCGGGGCAGATAGACCCTCGGATTGACTAATCCTTTCTCAGATCGGTCGATCCTGGCACGAATTTAAAAGGAAAATTAGGGATGGCTAGAGTCGTGTGGTTAATTTGAAATCCCCTTCCATCTGTGGTGGTTTGATTACTCCAATTTTGGAGGCTGTTGGTATTCATTCACTGGGTGCATTTGCTCCTGGTTTACTCCTTGATAATGCTTCACTTGTGGCTAACAAGTTTTTGGTTCCGGGTCAGTGTGGTGATGTTTATTATAAATTTGGGAATTTTACGATGGATCTGCCTCATTTGGATTACACCACTGTGGCTGACTTGGAGGATAGGTCCAATTGGTTGTTGGACACTGAGGACCACAAGGAGGTTGTGGGTATTTTGTGCTGGGAAGGATACTTTACGCTTCTCAGTTATTTACCTGAGGAGCAGCAGTCCGGAGGACATACGGCAGGAACGAGTACTCAACCACCACCACCTGTGGCGGATTGACAACAATAGTTGTTCTCTATGATGCGGTACCGAGAGAACGAAGAACTATTTGCGTATAATGACACCGACCAGAGGATCAGCTCTCTCAAAGCATATTTGTCCGACCCAAGAAATATCTTTTGGAGAATGTGTTTTAAAAGACAACGGTTTGGATGTCCTACAAATGAGGGACGTGGATGTAATACTAGGAATGGATTGGTTAGAAGAGAACCATGCTACCATTTTATGTAAGGACCGGATGGTGTCTTTTGGACAGTCTAAAAGAGAACCTGTATACTTGCACATAGTCCGAAAAGGAACAAGGATTCCCATAATTTCTGCAATGCAAGCTTATCATTTGGCCAGAATAAAAGATAGTTGAGCTTTCATTTTCTACCTAAATGAGAATGAGAAGAAGGACATTACTGTCAGCAACATAAAAGTCGTAAGGGAATTAGAAGATGTTTTTCCCGACGAATCACCTGGATTGCCGCCAAATTGCCAATTGAAGATTTTAAACCAGGTGAAGCTACTATCTCAATAGCTCCATGTAGAATGGCCCCTAAGGAACTACAAGAGTTAAAAGAGTAGTTACAAGAGTCGTTTGATTTGGGATTCATTTGACCCAGTGTATCCCCTTGGGGGCACCTGTCTTGTTTGTGAAGAAAAAGGATGGATCTATGCATATGTGCATTGATTACCAAGAGCTAAACAAACTCACTCTGAAGAATAAGTATCCAGTCCCAAGAATCGATGATCTCTTTGATCAGCTTCAGGGAGCAAAGGTCTTTTCAAAGATTGACCTTAGATTGGGATACCATCCATTGAAAATCAGTTAGGAGGATATTCCAAAGACCGCTTTTCGGACATGATATGGCCACTATGAGTTTGTAATCATGCCTTTTGGATTGAACCAGATATGGCGTGTTTGTCACGCCTGCGGTATTCATCAATCTTATGAATTGCGTGTTTCATCCGTATCTTGATAATTTTGTCCTAATTTTCATAGATGACATTCTTGTCTACTCAAAGAATGAAGAGGAACATCGAGAGCATTTAAGAACGGTCTTTGAGAACCCTACGAAATGAGAGACTGTATGCCAAATTCAGTAAATGCAAATTCTGGTTCAAGGAAGTGATGCTCCTAGGACACAGAGTATCCGTAGAAGGAATCAAAGAGGATCCAACTAAGATACAAGCGATGAAGGAGTGGGAAGCTCCTAAAACACCGAATGGTGTTCGAAGTTTTCTTGGACTAGGAGGATATTATCGTATATTCATTAAAGGATTTCCCAAGGTTGCTAGACCAATGACGCAACTTTTGAGGAAAGGAATTAAGTATACGTGGACTGAAGAGTGTGAAGTGAGTTTTCAACGCTTGAAGGAACTCTTAACAACTTCCCCGATTTTGGGAGTACCAGAAGCACACAAAGACTATGAGCTACATACTGACGCCTCTAAGAATGGTCTGGGTTGTGTCTTGATGCAAGAAGGCAAAGTAATTGCTTATGCATGCTTATGCATCACGTCAATTGAGGACTCATGAATTGAATTATCCAACCCATGACCTGGAATTAACATCCATTATCTATGCGTTGAAGATTTGGAGACATCACCTCTACAGAGCTAGATGTGGAATCTTCACTGACCACAAGAGTCTCAAGTACTTCTTTGAGCTGTAAGATATGAATACGAGGCAAAGAAGGTGGTTAGGATTAGTTAAGGATTATGACTTGATCATTAATTACCATTCTAGTAAAGCAAATTCAGTAGCTGATGCGCTAAGTAGAAAAGCTCTAGCCAAAGCTTGTGCTATGATTACGCAAGAGAATGAATTGATCAGGATTATAAAAAGATTAAATCTTGAAGTGATTTCACCACCGGGAACGGTGAGCATGAGAATAACATCTTTATTGGCAAGTCCTAATCCGAGGATAAGTATTGTGGACGCAAAAAGAAAAGACGAAGATATGGAATATATATATATATATATATATATATATATAGAGGAGGGATCATGTAAAAAAAATTCCCCATGTGAGAAAAAAGAATGAATCATGTCCATCAGATCTAAAAAAATCAATGGTTGACACAATCAAGCAACATTGCAATCAAGCAACGACCTGAATACAATCAAGCAATGTCGTGAATGCAATCAAATATCTTTCTCACTTTCTCACGTTAAGAGTTTTCTCACTGGATCCGCTCCCTATATATATATATATATATATATATATATATATATATATATC
>JAPKLW010000238.1:58856-200297 GCA_026898455.1 Plectranthus barbatus | reverse complement strand
ATATGATACGACTACAAATCCGCACGAACAAAGTTGCAGATTTTCAAGAGGCTTCCGATAATGTTATCATGTGTGACGAAAGATTGTGTGTGCCAAAGAGTGATGATTTGAAAGAAGAAATCATGAGAGAAGCACACAAAAACCCCGTACATTGCCCACCTTGGAAGTACAAAGATGTACCAAAACTTGAAGTCTAAATTTCGGTGGGAGGCATAAAACGAGACATAGCCATGTTCGTCGAACGATGTTTGGCATGTAAACAAGTATAGACATTGCATAAAAAGCAATATAGAAAGTTACAGCCGCTTTACATCCCCGAGTGGAAATAGGTTGCAATAGCAATGGATTTTGTGACCAATTTACACAAGTCCCAAAGAGGGAGCACCGCTATCTGGGTAATCGTGGATCGCCTGGCCAAGAGCACACATTTTCCGCCAATCCAAATTACATATGGATTAGATAAGTTAACCTAGCTTTATGTCAAGGAAATCATACGACTACATGGAGTGCCAACGACAATTATGTCTGATAGAGATGCAGTGTTTACATCCGATTTTTGGACTAGCTTGCAAAAAGAGCTTGGAACTTGATTGAATTTCAGTACTACATTTCACCCTCAAACAGATGCTCAAACAAAAAGAACTATACAAACCTTTGAAGATATGCTTAGAACAGTTGTTCTTGACAAAGGAGTGAAATAGGAGGGAGTTTTTTCATTGATTGAATTTGCATACAATAACATTTTCCAAGCCACAATCGGAATGGGATGAAGTTGGTGAACGAAAAAATTTTAGAACCCGATTCAGTCGTTGAGATGATAAAAATTGTTCGACAGATTCACACTAGAACCAAAGAGGCTCAGGATTGACCCAAGTCTTACGATGACAGAAGACGAACCAAGTTGAGTTTTGAAGTCGGAGACAAGATGTATATGAAGATATTGCCGTCTAAAAGAATCATTCATTTTGGAGCTAAAGGCAAACTTAGGCCCAAATATATTCTGTCTTTACGAAATTATAGAAAGTATTGGAGCCATAGCGTATCGTTTGGCTTTGCCACCCAATTTTGGAAATGTTCATAACGTTTTCCACGTGTCACAATTGCAGAAGTACATCTTTGATTCACGACACGTTATCCATCAAGATGAAGTTCAGCTCGAACCAGTTTTCACTTACGAAGAAGGACTCGAAGCGATCACGGATCTCAAAATGCATGAGCTCCGTAAAAAAAGATCAACCTTGTCAAAGCCGTTTGGAAGCATCATGACATTGAAAAAAAATAATGTGGGAACTAGAAGATAAGATGAAGGAGAAATACCCATAACTCTTCTTGAAATGTGCAAAATTTTGGGACGAATTTTTTTGTAGTGGGGGAGGATGTAACGCCCCTCGTTAAATAAAAATATATTTATCGGAATTCCAGAAATTTATATTTTGTTATCAAATTTAATTCGAGATTTTGCAATCGATTTAATTTGGGAATTTATATTTTGGTATTTATTCCTTGCTATCTTATATTTATTAGTTATATTGATAGATTATATTTAATTGATAAATTATTTGGCAACTCGACATTTTTTAATCGGGATATTATCGATCGATAAATTTTTGTAACACAAGGAGAATATTACGGTCTTCCGTGTAATGACGCGAAGAGATTTAGAGAGAACGTGAGGTGATGTCATTGTGACCGATGGGACAAACAATTGATAACTACTTTAACTTTTTTACTTTTGGGTATTAACAATAATGCCATCCACCTCCTTCTATAAATAGAAACCTTCCTCAACACTCCATCACTTTCACTCTCTCTCTAAAAAACTCTCACCAAACATTTTCCGACGACTTTTCCGGCGAGCTCCGACGAAGTTCCGGCGAGAAGATTTCAAGGTAAACCTATACCTTTTTAGGATCCTCTTCTCGTTTCCTTTCCACTTCCAACCTTAGATTCCCTTTCTTTTGTTTTCTTGAAGTGGGAAATTGAGAGATCAAGTGTTGATCGAGCCTACGAGGACTGATAAACGTCAATTAGGTATAAATCGAACCTCTCTCTAGCCATTTCTCTAACTCGAGCATGTTTACCATTTTTGCCCTAGTTGGAAATGTTATGATCTAGGCTTATTCTTGAATTTATGAGTAGCTATACATGTTTAGCATGTTATATATTGAGCCTAGAAACCACATGTTAGCCTAGGAATTGAGTTGTGATCATTTTGGATGATTTTTGAGATTTTAGCTCCATGTTTAAATGTTGATCCTATATTTCAATCTCACCTTGATTTTGATGTTTTTTATGCTTGGAATATTGGCTAGACTCATTATAGATGTTTAGAAACCATTTAGCGTTGTTAGAAATCAATTGGACGAGCTCGGATAACCGTTTGAGCCAAAAACCAAAAATTTCGCCGAAGGCAAAAATGCCTCTATTTCGGTCGACATGTGTGCATGTCGATCGACACACACACATGTCAATCGACAGAAGTCATTTTATTCTATTCTTGACATGACTTGAAATCACTTGATGAGTTCTCACACTCTCCAGCCATATTACGTTAATTCAAATTTATTGTGAATCTTCTTTCAATCATAAATTCTAGAAGAAGTGCTTAGCCACTAGAAGAAGTCATTTGTTTGTTTAGTTAAATTGAACTACGAACTATGTTTCTTGAGTAAATGCTCGATATTGATTCACGAGCCTTATGATTTATGTTGGACTTCCTTGTTCGTCAAACCAAATTGATCAAATAATTCTTCCACATCCTCTTATCCGAAGGCTCAAGATGTGAAAATCCATGATTGATTAAGAGTCTAGAATTTACGTGATGTGTCAGATTATAGATATTCCAATTTGTATCTCTCGAGAATTTATTCGTATTCCTTATGTCATTGGAAAATGTCTAGGAAAGGAATGTGAGGTAGAGCAATCATCGGTGACCACACCATCTAAGGTGGGCTTTTTCTTACGCCTATATCGTGTGCCAAATTAAAAATAAAAAATGATGTTTTGTTTTCAAAATAAATCAAGAATGAAATGAAATGTTTTGTTTTCAACTGTTTGTCATTGCCTACTTTTTTGTATTTGCTATATGTTCTCTCTGTGGGGGAACCCCACTTAAGGATCATGCCTGGATAGTATAAAAGATACTACGAATTAGTGCACTTTGATGCTATCATGTTAGGGGGGCTCGCCCTGCTCGAACTAGAATCGTGACTATGGTAGGAGGCGGACTCCCAGTCACATGATTTTGCAGATAGTTTAACTGTGTATAAAAGCTAGCTCATTCATAAAATGTTTGGGTGCCATGGGAGTATTTCAAAGTTAAAACCCCATGTGCCACCCGATGAAAAATGGCATGACAAAATTATATATGTATGTTTTAGGGCATGTGTTTACTAAGTACAAATTGTACTTAGCCCCTTGCATTATTTTTCAAAAGCACAGGTTAAAAGAAGAATTGAAGTAGGGTACGAGGTAGCAAAGGAGTGGAGCTGAAGACTCATCTTTTGTAATAGTTAGATGTTGAAGTGTGTATCTTTATATACATACTTCATTGATCTGCTAAACTCACTTGTCTTTTGTTAGACTTTGGTATCATTAAAATTAGTAAACTCTGATATTCCATTTCTAAAGAAGCCAAGATCCCTTTTTGAGGAGGCACTTTATTATCTTTTGAATTACTTACGATATGCGTGTTGATTTCTATCTTTATTCGCTTAATTTTTCCTTATTGATTGATATCCCAAATGTATGTCTCGCACCTAATGTGCCTCAAATCTATGATTTATATCTTGTCTTTAAATCGGGGCGTGACACTAATATCTATATAATGCGTACTAAACTATAAGGAACAACTGTATCTCATATAGCATCGCCAATTTTTCGAAAACAACTAATTAATGTTTAATTTTTTTTTGAACTACACCAAACACAATTTTTTACATAGATAAATAGATGGGATAATCGGAAACTAAATTAAAGAAGTTTTTGTTCCTTTGTTTTTTCTTTTGTGGTGTTTAAGCAATGTAGTGTTTTATTATTGTTAATTATATGCAATGTCTCAATTGAAACTTGGAATTCAGTAGATTAATTGCCATAATTATGTATATAAGATGTATTAACAGAAACTTTACGAATAAGAATAATAATAAGTGTGTTTGGTAGTTACTTATTTATTCCCTTTTTGGTATTATAAATTTCAAATAATATCGACTTTCTCTAAGTAAAAATGTGTGAATATGATATATGCTAATTAATCATGGCCAACACTCAAACTTCAACATGGAAAACCAAACTACTGCATGCTATTTTTAAGTATTATTATTATATCATAAAAGAGTTATTCTAAATAATTATATAATCTATATTATTGGGCAAATTCAAATTAACTTTGGTCGGAACCTTTATTTTATTTTTTTGGCATTTTCTTTTTTTTTTAGGTCAGGACCTTTGTTTTCATTAAATTTTTTTTGAGGGTCGGGACACATTTTTTTTAATTCTTGAATTCTACTAAAATACTTGAAAATTCATTTCATGTAATGATATCAACATTATCGCACATATAATTGTTTGGATGTGATTGTTAATCACAGAAGCATGTCAAATAATGTACTTTGGGGCATTTCTTTAATGCCTTTATAAAAGACAGTATTTTCCTAACATTATTCATAAAAAATGGAATTTTTAAATATTAAGATATATATATAGTAGTGTTCCAGTACGAGTGAGATTTAAAATGAAAAATGAGAAAGAATCTTCGTTGTTGATTTTGTAAGATCAACAGACCATATCACTTAACAACACATTTAAAAAACACGGTATTTTATGATCAATGTCATGCATTATACAATATAGTAATTATGTACAATGAATGACAATTTCGAAACCTGCATTTTAACTAAAATTTTATTTATTTTAGGGGTATTATCCTGCATTAAAATTACATTGCGAAATAAAATGTTTAATCTCTTTAATAAGGAACGATTGTATTTATCAAAATGGGGATATCCATATCTAATCTGATATAGTAAATATTGTTTTAAATAAGATAGATTATTAGATTTTCAAAATTGAAATATATCTTTCCATAATTTATTTGAATATTCTTACCATTTCTAATCAAACAAATCATCATCTTATTTGTGTATCAAAATAATCAAATACATTAAAAGTTTATGTGTAAATTTTGAATTTTATTCTGAGTCGTATCGTTCATTCATATATCGACATAAACAATGAAATAATTCAATTTTAGTATATTATATAAAATAAAATATATGTTGACGTTATTTATCTTAAAATAAATTATTTATATTTCATTATCAATTATGTATTTGATAAGCTCATGTTTATACTCATTTATCTATATTTTTCTCCATTTTTTCAGTGCAATTAGTTTACTTTTTAGTTATTTCTGTGCATGAGACTGTTTTAGAGGATCTAACGCCCTTCATGGTGAGTTTTGCAGGTATTTAGGTCTAAAAAGAGGTGAAATGATGAAAGAGCTTAGTTACACAGAGTTGCCGCTTCGATTGACGCACGGGAAGTCGATAAAAGTGGAAGACGAAGCAAAAAACCCGAAGCTTACCTCTTTGTTGATCGACATGGTGCATGTCGATCGACACAGAGGCCAGATGTCGATCGTGAGCAAGCCAGAAGAAGAAGAAGAGCTCGATGCATGCAGGTGTGTCCATCGACAGGCTCCCTGTCGACCGACATGAAGGTCAGTGCAGGCATGTCGATCGTGTAACACCCCTCATAAAATTTAAATGTAATTATTGAGTTTCCGAAGTTTATATTTTACAATCGAATTAATTCAAGATATCATGATCGATTTATTTTGGGAAATTATTATTTTGGTATTATTTATTTGCCACCTTTATTTTATTGAAGGAAATTAATTATTATTAATAAGTCTAATTAATCTCAATTAATTATTCGAGTGACCGATATTTTCGTATTAGGATAATATCGATCGATAAATATTCGTGTATCGATGAAATATTACGGTCTCCTGTGCAATGACGCGAAGAGATGTGGAATTGACGTGATGTGATGTTAATGTGACCGATGTGACAAGCGAATGGCAACCACTTTAACCTTTTTGACTTTTGGTAATTCTGAATTTACCCTCACCACCCTTCTATAAATAGAAACCCACTCTCTCACTCCACCACTTTTACTCTCTCTCACTAAACTCTCTAGAGATTTTCCGGTGAGATTTCCGGCGAGTTTTCGGCGAGCTCCGACGAAGCTCCGGCGAAGGGTTTTCAAGGTAAAACTATACCTTTTCGGAATCCTCTCTTTGTTTCCTTTCCATTTCCAACCTTAGATTTCCATTCCTTTTTGTTTTGAAGTGAGAAATAGATAAATCAAAGGTTTATCAAGCTCACAAGGACCTATAAACGTCATAGAGGTATAAATTGAACCTCCCTCTAGCTATTTTGTCCATTTAAGCATGTTATGGTTTATGCCCTAGTTTATGAAAGTCATGATCTAGGCTTGATATTGAGTTTATGACTACGTATGCATGTTTAGCATGTTGTATTATAAGCCTAGAAATGATATATTGATCTAGGAATCGAGTTTTGGTTATTTTGGAGTATTTTTGGTATGTTTGCCCTATTAGAGTGATTTGAGGTTTATCTCGATTCCCAACATATTCTGACGTTAAAATACATGTCTAGACTCGTTATACATGTTAGAAAACCATTTGGTGTTGTTAGAAATTGATTGGACGAGCCCGGATAACCGTTTGAGCCAAAAATAAGAAAATCCGCCGAAAAACTTTTGCCTCTGTTTTGGCCGATATAGCTTCTATCTCGGTCGATACGTTCATATCGGTCGAAATGGAATCCATCTCGGTCGAGATGGCAGTTTTGGTCGAGATGAAGACCATTTCGGTCGATATGTCCATATCAGTCGATTTCCATTCCATCTCAGTCGATGCATTGATCTCGGTCGATGCATCCATCTCTGTCGAGACAGAGTGAAATCTCCAAATTGTGACTTTTTCTTTCTTCAATCAATTCGACTTATCTTCTATATCTTTTGACATCTCTTTTATCAATCGACATTAATAATTATTCTTTTGTTTCTTACCCTCTTTGAAACCTTATTGAATCCAAACCAACTTCGATTGTTTGATTCGATTAATCACCACTTAATCATCTCTAGAAACAACTTGACGAGCTTTCATACTCTTAATAGATGTAAATGACTCATAATTGATTATGAAATTATTTCAATCATAATCTTCGAAGTAATGTTCCGTCACTTGACGAAGTCTTGTAATTGTTCAATTGAGTTGAACAATGAACTTTCATTGCTAATTTACGCTCGGTATTGAATCACGAGCTATTAAAAATCATGTTTGACTATCTTGTTCGTCAAACCAAATTGTTTGATCATTCTTTCACATCCTTATTTGGTGGCTCAACGTGAGAAGTCCAAGATCGATCTAGAGTCTAGAACTGTTTTGATGTGTCAGAATATAGATAATCTATTATTCTTGTGGATTTACTCATATTCCTTACGTCCTAGGAAAGGGCAAGGAAAGGATCGACAACTAGAGAAATCACTTGCAACCACACCAACTAAGGTGGGCTTTCTTTTACCCCTATATTGTGGGCCAAAAAAAATGATGTTTTCTTTTCAAAGAAATCACGCATGAAATAGAAATACTTTGTTTTAACTGCTTTGTCATTGCCTACTGTTTTGTGTTTGCTATTTGTCCTCTTTGTGGGGGAACCCCACTTAGAGAAGAACATTACACGTGGGAACGTGAATGTTGACTACGCGTATTGTGAGTCTTTTACGATCGTGCCCGGTTGTTATTAAAAGATGCCACGGGTTAGTGCACTATGATGCTATCATGTTAAGGGGTCGCGCCCTACATGGACTAGCATTGTGAGTGTGGTTGGCGGCCACCTCCTAGTCATATATTTTTGCAGATAGTTTAACTATTGAAAGCGTGCTTAATTGCATAAAATGTTTTGGCACCATGGGAGGATTTCAAAGTTTAAAACTCCATGAGCGACCCTCTAAAAAGGCATGACAAAATTATATATGTATGTTTTCGGGCATGTGTTCACTAAGTACAAATTGTACTTAGCCCCTCGTATTATTTCTAAAATACGCAGGTTAAAAGAAGACTTGGAGCAGAGTACGAGGTTGCAGATGTGTGGAGCTGAAGACTCACCTTTTGTAATAGTTAGATGCGGAAGTGTGTATCTTCATATACATACTTCCTTGATAACTTTTCGCTGCTAGACTCAATGTCTTCTGTTAGACTTTTGTTATTATCAAACTTGTTAAAAACTCTGATATTTGGTTTAATCAAGAAGCTACTATCCCTTCTTGAGGAGGCACCTTTACATCATATCTTGCTTAACTTGGGATAAATGTGATGCTTTCTATCTTATTCGCTTGAGTTCTTATTCTTGATTGATATCCCAAGGGCAAGTCTCGTACCCGATGTGCCTCAATTCACTTTTTAAGCCTTGTTTATAAATCGGGGCGTGACAGATCGACAGGCTCCCTGTAGATCGACATGGAGGACAGACAAGGGCGGCTTTCGACCATGCATGTGTGTCGATTGATGGAATTTTTGGCCTGTTTTGGCAATTTTTGTTATTTTAGCCAAATACCCAGTTTAGTTCTTTTTCTCTCCTCTATAAATAGGACTCATTAGGGGACAAATTTTATGACTGTTTTCTGATTATTTTACTTAGAATATTGGAGCATTGGATTTTTTCCATGATATTCGAGGTTCCTATTTCAATTGCTAAGGTAATAATATGTTTTCTTTAATTCTAGTCATGTTTTTTTGCTAGAACCCTAACAGGTTCTAGGGTTATGATTTTTCTTTTTTGATGCATGCATAATTGTAATTGACTCTCGTGGCATGGTTTGATTCTCTGATTTAATTTAATAATCTAGATTAAAAGATGGACTGAGAGGTGAATTTGAGTCTAGGTTTAAAGTTATCAATTGATGGACCGAGAGGTGAAAATTGTTATGAGGATGAGAGAATTAAATATGTTGCTTTTTGTCTCAAAAGAAAGAAACTTGCATGAGAATTATTTAGATGATTATTGAGATTAACTAAATTGGTGTTCTTAAGACCGAGAGGATAAAGTCACTGTTTAGTAATCTAGGATTTAAATTGCCAGACCAAGGAATTTAATCCATTAAAATCTGATGTTTTCTCCATTGCTGAGTTGATGAATATACATGTTGATGATTAGAATTTCTGCCCTAGGATCTGTGTTTTCCTTTATTGGTTTCAAACCCTTTATTTTCTCGCATTGTCATCTATAATTTTCTAAACAAAATCCCTTTCCTATTTCCTCAATCTTCCATGTTCTAGAAATTGTGGCTAGTACTTTGGGTAGTTCATTGCACAGTCCTTGTGGGTTCGACCACCTTTGGGTGTAATTATAAATTTATTTGCTCACCGTTTCTGTGGTTATCTAATTGGCGCTGTTGCTAGGGATTGTCAGATTTATCCTATTCTTAGTTTATTTTTAGTTCTGATGGATTGACGCTGTAATTTTATTGTATTTCAGTTTTATATTCGTTCTTGTTGATTTTTGTGACGTTAATTTTGAATTTTAAGGTTTGATTGTGGTTTTTGGTGTGTTATTTTCGTATTTTAGTTCCCGTGTGTTTTCAGAGTTTTTTTCTCTATCTCGACGATAGCCTCCCTGTCGATCGAAATAGCCGCGTCCTCCGTGTCGATTGACAACCTCTCTGTCAATCAACAGAGCCGTTGCATTCGTGTCGATCGATAGCTTGCCTGTCGATCGACACAGCTGCTGATTTTCAGTTTCTTTTGTTTTTGTCCGCAGGTACATGAACACGAGGGCTCGGGGCAAACCACTCAAGAATTTTGATCAAAAAATCGAGCCTACAGCCCGTAGAAGGAAGAGCAAAGAAAAACAAGGCACAATCATGGACAACATGCCACCAATGGAGGATCCCGAGACACAACTCATAACTCAAGAGAATGCCATCTTACTTGTCCAAGAAGTCAATCAGATGAAGGACATCATCAAGCAGCTCATGGCAGATACGGAAGCCGAAAGGCACAAGGATGAATGAAGAGAAAGAGAAAGAGAGAGAGAAAGGCGCCGACAGGATGACTCAGATGATGAGGACCCGAACGCAATGGCCAAGAAGTACAGACCACAGCCCCAGAATGAGGGATTTGTTATTAGCGTCACTGCCAATAACTGTGAACTCAAGACCGGTTTGATTGAGATGGTTCAACAGAACAAGTTCGAAGGCCTAGTAGTGGAGGATCCGTACACCCACCTCAGGATGTTCGTTGAGGTGTGTGATACAATCAAGCAGAACAAAGTTAACCAGGATGTGATCCATCTGCGTTTGTTCCCCTTCTCACTTTGGGATCTGGCTCAGACGTGGTTTATAGCCCTGGACTGCAGCAACTTCCGGACTTGGGCCGATCTCTGAGCAGAGTTCCTCACCGCCTTCTTCCCACATTAAGTTATCATTCAGAAAAAGATGGAGATCCTATAGTTCCATCAGAGACTAGATGAGTCCTTGTTCGAGGTTTGGAGCAAGTGGAATGAGTTGTTGAGGAGCTGTCCAGGCCATGGAGTTGATACCGAGGAGCAAGCCCACATCTTCTACAAAGGGATGAATGAGACTACCCAAGCAGTTGTTGACTACGCCGTGGGAGGTTCTTTGATGAGCAAGTCACCTGAAAAAGCCCTCAAGCTGTTCAAGAAGATGGCGTTACATGGTCAACAATGGTCCAATCCAAGGAGACCACAAGTCCGGGCAGTGGAGACAAAGGAGGATGACACTTTGAAGAAGGAGATTGAGAAGCTAAAGGGGGAGGCTGAAAAACTTACTACTTATGCTTCTGTTTCTCTTGTACAGGTTGACCCTATCGTCGATGTGTACTACATGAATCGTGGTGGCTAACAAAATATGTACCGGCAAGGGGGATACCAACATTACCATCCTCGACCTCATCCAGGGTTCTCCTACTCTCAGCCCAAAGGTGCCAAACACCCTCCACCAGACATTGATGTGCAGAATGGTGAGATCGTGGAGAAGAAGAAGGAGAGCCTCGACAAGGTGTTGAAGAATTTCATCAAAGCTTCAGACTACCTGATTGGCAAGATTGAGCAGGAAGTAGCAGGGGTCAATACCAAGGTGGACGTACTTGGAAAGCACGTGAAGATCATCGAGACTCAAGTCAGTCAAATTGTCATCTCACTTAGTGCGCAACACACACCGAGAAAGCTGCCGAGCACCATCGAGTCCAACCCAAAGAATCGAAAGGACTGTAAAGCTGTGAGGTTGAGGTCTGGAACGAGCTATACAGGCACGAGCATGCCCCAAAGCAAGTTTAGGGGAGAGAAGGAAAAACAGCCCGCGAAGCCGTCCTCTGTCTCGATTGACAGGCAGCCTGTCGATCGAGATAGAGGACAAGAAGAGGAGGTTGATTCAGATGATGATGAAGGTTCGATCGATAGGACTGCAACGGGTGTGTCGATCGACACACCCTCTATCGATGGATAGGGAGGAAAGATCGCTGGAAATTCCTCCCAGTCGACACAGCAACCTCCTCAGCACAATTCCTCAAGTTCCACAGCTGCCAGACCACCTCCGATGCCCTTTCCACAGCTCTTTGCCAAGCTGAAGGAGGATTCCAAGTTTTCTCGTCTTGTGGAGAACTTGAAGAAGGTGAGTATTAACTTACCTTTGATTGAAGCTCTGTCTGAAACTTCAGGTTACATGCGATATCTCCGGAAGCTCATGAGCGAGAAAAAGCACTTTGTGGAGAACTCAACAGTCAAGTTTCATGAGCTGTGCAGCATGGTCCTTCATAAGAAACTTCCAGTGAAGAGAAGTGATCCAGGGTGCTTCACAATTCCAGACGAGATCGTGGGGATTTCATTCGAGAAGGTGATGTGCGACACTGGTGCCAGCATCAACCTGATGCCCTACTCCATATTCTAGCGCCTCAAAATTGGAGATTTGAGGCCGACCACTATCACATTGCAAATGGTAGACCGCTTTGTGTCTCACCCGAAAGGTATAATTGAAGATGTTCTCATTCGTGTGGGTCATCTAATTTTTCTTGCAGATTTTGTTGTCTTGGATATTAAAGAAGATGGGAGCACACCCCTCATCTTGGGAAGAGAATTCCTAGACACTAGTGTTGTTTTGATTGATTGTCGTGGCAGAGAGATCATGCTTCCAGCCAATGAGGAAAATATCACATTCAAGCTCGACACAGGCCGATAACAATATGAATGCTACAAAATCACCTCCATTGAAGATGAAGATGAAGAAATTAAAGAAGAAGAAGAAGAAGAAGAAGACCAAGCAGCTCAAGAATGGGAGCGAGGGGATGAGTTGGCAAAATTGTCAATTACACCATCTCATCCCAAGCTCACTGTTGTCATTCAAGACCGCTTGGTCTACATGGTGGATTCCCAAGGAAGGCGAGTACATTCTAGCCCGCCCTGGTTCTAAAAAGAGGTACCGTCAAGCTACGACGTTAACTAAAGCACTTGTTGGGAGGTAACCCAACTTTTACATGCTTTCTTTCAATTCCCATTTTTTTATTTTTTATTCTAGTTTTTATTTCTATTAGTGTGTTTAACCTTATTTTCAAATTTCTATTTTTTCAATTATTTTGTTTTATTTTGAAAAAAAATTGAACAGGGAGGATTTACCTCTGTCTCAAACGACAGGGGGCCTGTTGATCGTGATAGAGGTCAGCACGTGGAGAACTCTTTGATCGACAGACACAGTCGACACAGAGTGCTAGCAACCCCAAATCTCCGTCACGACGAGCTGATTCCTCTGCTGTATAAAAAATTGATGTCTGAGATCAACAGTCAGGTACAAATTCTGTTTCTTGTCTGATTTTCAAACTTTTTCTAACTCTCCGAGTTTGAAATAAGTTTGTGGGGATGTGGACAAGAAATTCGAACTTATCTATCCCTTTAATTGCTTTTTTTTATTGCATTTTTTTTAGTGAGGATAATTTTTATTAAGTCATGGACCCATTTGAACTAATTTTTAGATTGGAATTGATTAAGGATAAGTTGATTTGATTTCAATTGTGGTCGATTGCCTATGAGTGTAGAATACCACATGATAGGGTCTAATTGATACCTACACTTGCATGATGTTTGAGTGGATTGAAGTTGACTAAGGAAGAAATTTTTGAACCCAAGTGAGATTTGTGCTTTATTTGTTCATGTGAGATTCACATGTATGTTTTTATTTCTCTAGAACTTGCTTCTGTTCTGTTTTGAGTCTGCATCGTGTGCACAATGATAGAAAATGATCTTAGGCCGTCTTTGTTAGCCAAATTATCCCAAACAATGTCCTTTATAAAATTTATCCTTAGTAAAGCCCCTTTGAGCCTTTTACTTTTCTTTCTTGTCTAGGAGTTAAGAGAAGCAGTGTAGTTCTATCTTGTCTATAAGAAGTGCTATAAACAGGTGAATTGTATCTTGTATATGAGATTTGGGTGAAATAAAGGTAGATTGATGTTTATTGGTCATAAGTAACCTTTGAGTCATTGGTTTCTATACTTCTCTATGAGTAAAAACTTGGATTCCTTCTTGTCTATAAGTTGAGGTGAAACAAAAATTATAAGAGGATAAGAAATATTTACATGGTGTACAAGAGAAGGTTGGGCTCTAGAAAAAGAGAGAGCTTAAAAAGAAAAAAAAAGAGCTTTGAATTGTGTTGAAAATTTGAGGAGATGGGTGGATGATGAATAGATGGTTGTTTAGATTGGTTGAGAAGGTACACCTTGATTGATTTTAGTCACTTGGCTATATTTCCCTACCTTTCACAAAAAGCCTACATTACAACCTAATCAAACTCCTTTTTGATTCTTGATTTGTGTGCACATTTGAGCAATGGAGATTCTAGAAATTTTGTAAGCCTGTGGTAGAAATTTCTTCATACATGTTGTGAGTGCTTTCATTGAAACCTACACACTTGTGTGAATGAGCGATACACTATCTTGCGAGTCTTCCGAAGTTGATGGATGTCTTATCTCTTTCAAATTGCTTGTGTGTTGTGGATTGACGATCTTTGATTATGATGAATATTATGAGGCATTGCACTTCACCTGTTTGAGATTTCTTTTCTTTCTTTACTTTGATTGAGGACAATCAAGTATTCAAGTTTGGGGGGTTTGATAAGCTCATATTTATACTCACTTATCTATATTTTTCTCCATTGTTTCAGTGCAATTAGTTTACGTTTTTACTTATTTCTGTGCATGAGACTGTTATAGAGGATGTTACGCCATTCGTGGTGAGTTTTGCAGGTATTTAGGGCTAAAATGAGGTGAAATGATGAAAGCGCCGAGTTACACAGACTTGCCGCTTTGATTGATGCATGCGAAGTCTACCAAGTTTGAAGACGAAGCCAAAAACCCAAAGCTTACCTTTGTGTCGATCGACGTGGTGCATGTCGATCGACACAGAGGCCAGATGTCGATTGTGAGCATGGCAGCAGAAGAAGAGCTCGATGCATGCAGGTGTGTCGATCGAGAGGCTCCCTGTCAATCGACATGAAGGTTAGTGCAGGCATGTCGATTGAAAGGCTCCCTGTCGATAAACACGGAGGACAGACAAGGGTAGATTTTGACCATGCATGTATGTCGATCGATAGGCTCCCAGTCGATCGACACAGAGGCCCGAGATGGAATTTTTGACCTGTTTTCGCAATTTTTGTTATTTTAGCCCAATACCTAGTTTAGGTCTTTTTCTCTCCTCTATAAATAGGACTTATTAGAGCACAAATTTTATGACATTTTTATGCATTATTGTACTTAAAATATTGGAGCATTGGAGTTTTTCCAAGACATTCAGTGTTCATATTTCAATTGCTAAGGTAATAATATTTTTTCTTTAATTCTAGTCATGTTTTGTGGCTAGAACCCTTATAGGTTATAGGGTTATGATTTATCTTTTCTGATGTATGCATAATTGAAATCGACTCTCTTGGTATGGTTTGATTCTCAGATTTAATTTAATAATCTAGATTAAAAGATGGACCGAGAGGTGAATTGGAGTCTAGGTTTAAAGTTATCAATTGAAGGATTGAGAGGTGAAAATTGTTAATAGGATGAGAGACTTAAATATGTTGGTTTTTGTCTCAAAAGGAAGAAACTTGCATAGGAATTAATTAGATGTATTGAGACTAACTAAATTGTGTTCTTCAGACCGAGAGGATAAAGTCACTGTTTAGTAATCTAGGATTTAAATTGCGAGACCAAGGAATTTAATCCATTAAAATCTTATGTTTTCCCCATTGTTGAGTTGATGAATTTTCATGTTGATGATTGGATTATCCGCCCTAGGATCTATGTTTTCCTTTATGGTTTTCAAAACTGTTTATTTTCCCGCATTGTCATCTTTAATTTTTAAAACAAAATCCCTTTTCGATTTCCTCAAACTTCTATGTTCTAGAAATTGTGGCTAGTACTTTGGGTAGTTCATTGCACAGTCTCAGTGGGTTCGACCACCTTTGGGTGTAATTATAAATTTATTTGCTCACCGTTTCTGCAGTTATCAGTATTGTAAGATAATTGTATTACATAACTTAAAATATATATTCTCATGTTATTTTATTCTAAAATTTGTTAATTTTATTTTATCTTAAAAATATGTTCATTATAACTCTATGGAAAATGCATTTTCTGAAGGAATATAATGTATTTTATTTACCATAATGATTTTAAGTAAAGTTTCATGCAGTTTACAAAAATCAGTAAGCTCTATAGAATCAATAGTTTTATTTTCATTTTTGTTTTCGTCCACCAAATTTATGCAAAAAGAATTTCGTTGTTCATTATTGACATTTCTTCGTGCATCTTTAGAAAAACTAACATGCGTTTTTAAAAGAGCTAATGCATTATAATAAATCAACTTCTGAATTGTTCATTATTTAAAATTCTACATGTATCTTTAGAAGAACTAATATGCATTATAATAGCCTACAGCTCACACAAGCAAAACAACTAATACTTAGTTGACGGAATCCAAACAACAAACAAAGAGACAAATTTTGGCATGAAAAATTGACACAAAACAAAGAGGTTAGCAACGAGTCTCTCACTAACACAAATACTGAGCAACAAGAAAGATTCAGAGAACTAATAGTCACAATATATAACTGATGGATTTATATACTGAAAGCATTATGATTGGTATATTATGTACAAGGTCGATTGGTTAATATACTGGGAATCATAAATATTGTATGTTCATCTCCTGTCTGAATTAACAAACATGTGTCGCAAACGCAATTATCCTCTTATCTCGTCGATAGGGAGATCATGCGGTGTGTAGAAATTCACGGAAGATCGTATGGATCATTTGACCTAGCGAGATATAAATAGTTATTACAGTTGAGACAGTTCCAGGATAAACTGTAGGTGTAGGCTGCAGCATACGCAGTAATAAACATCTTATCTTGGATGGCTTGGCATGCTGGTGTGGGGCACACATTGATAAGGACCTAAGTTGAGATCAATTCTTTTATCTGACATTAAAAGAATCTAGATCTCTATGGCTTGACGAGATCCTAAGCCTAAATGAAGGTACAGAAGTATATGCAGATTGTGCATAACTTTGAGTTGCAGTGAAAGGCTCTAGTTGAGCTTGTATATCTGTATCTTGGGTAATAGCAGTTTGTGTATGATTGTATGGTACTGGAACTAGGTAACCATATCCAGTATAGGATGGTGACATTCCCTGAACAGCTCAAAAAGTTCGTTATGCTAAGTCCTACAGGCTGATTAAGTTCAAGCATAAGTGAAAAGGTTTGAGTGGATTGATTCAAGAATATAAGATGTTAATTAATTAAATAGCTTGTCAGAGCTTAAATTAATTAACAAATGTCTGTAACCTTAAATGTGGGGATATACCGAGCCCAAGCAACCCGTACCTCAAAACGTGGTAGCAAATAGGTAGGACAGTATTGATTCTCTGGTGGAATGAATCAATATTAATTAATTAATTATATTCTGGGTTGAATATGAGAATTAATTAATTGATAGGCCTTATTTGCTATTTGCATTCTGGTCCCTGGTATGGCCCATGAAACTCAAGCCCAATAGGAGTCCAGTATTTTCCTATAAATAGGCCTCAGTTTCTCAGATCTCAATATACCACAAGATCATAAGTTGCACACAGCATACCAGGTTTTGGGAGCTGTGGTGATCGACTAAGATCTGAGAACGAGGAGGAAATTCTGCTTCTCAACCGGGCAAGGGATCTGATAGAGAATCTTCACCAGATTTTCAGATCGAGTTGGGATACAGATCAGAAGATCAAATCAGAAGGATTCTTCTTCTCCTCCCTCTCCTTGTTTTTGAAAATAACTGCTTTATTTTCTTAAAGATTAATTTCCTCAATCTGTTAGGAATTGAATCTTTGTGCGTGGGAAAGATCAAAGGGCATCTCCGCTCACTCGTTCTTCAGAGTTCATCAATCCAGTTATTCCGCATAAACCTTCTTATGCATAATAATATAGGAGCATGCTAGGATTGTTCATAGGCATAGCAGTTTATTTTTGATATTCCAATTAATGATCCTTGGCAAAGGGACTTTGTGAGTCAGTTCACGAATCCCTTCAATTGGTATCAGAGCCAGGTTTATTTAATTGGCTCTATCCGAATAATAATATTGCCTATGAATTGCATGATTATTATTATTGAATGCATGTCATGGATGGTTTTGGATTGAATTGTATGTTTTTCGTCCTCGTGGTTCTCGGGTTAATCCGCCATTTTATATGGATTCGTTTTTCACCCAAGAGATAAATCCGTGGTTAGATTTAGATTTTTTTTAGATTGTAATTAGGATTATTCCATGTAATCTTTTATTTCAAAAAATTAAATCTGTAAAACGAAGAACGAAGAACGCGAAGAACACGAAGAACGATGACACGAAGAACGAAGGGCTGCACGATGCATGACAGCGCTGGCACGGCAGCAAGGCCATGCACGGCGAGGCACGGCGGGGCACGGCAGCAGGGCGTTCAGCGGGGCCACGGCGGCGGTGCAGCCGGGTTTCAGCACGCACGGCGCGTACGCTCACGTAGGCGAGCACTGCACGGCCCGACGCCGGCCACGGCCAGGGCCAGTGCGGCAGCTCCGGGCGAGTTCGATGGTGCGAGGGAGGCTGGGACGGCGGCGTGCGGCCAGGGTGCGCTGGCGCGTGCGCGCAGCACGCCTGCGCTACCCTGCGCGCACGACGGCGGCGCGTCTCCCCCCCTCGGTCGACGTCGGCAGGCAGAGCAGGTTGTGGCGGCGGTGGCTCGGGTGACCGGCGACTTGGGCTGGGGCGACGACGGGCTGGGCGCACAATCCGGGTGCGGAAAAACCCTAGGGTTTTTTCGCAGTTCGCGCGGGCTTCTGATTCCGTTCTTGCATGATTCCGGTGAATCACGGAGGCCGACGATGAAGAAGAAGTTGAACGGCGGTTCGGGCGATGGTCAGGGCTAGCCGGGGCAACGGCATGCCAAACGGGCAAAGGCCGGAGGAGGCGGATCCGGGCTACAACCATGCACGTACATGCATGGCTGTTGCGAGATTCCGAGAGCCCTCACGGCGGCAGCGTGTCGCCGGCGGCAGTGGTTCGCCGGTGGTGGCTCGTCGGGCTAAGTTCTCGTGGGCTATTGGGCTTGCAATGTGTGCCTAGGCCCGCGATTTGGTTAACTAGTCCAGTTGTCCAATTTTCTGATAAATCAAATCTTGGAGGCCCAGATTCAGAAAATAAATTCAGATCTCAGTCCAAGTAGTGGGAGCCCAGTCGAAGATCTGTATAATTAATTTCAACTTGTAATAGTTAGAATTAATTTTATTTCGTATCATGGGGCCACGAGGACATTTTTTATTTGCTTTATTATCTGTCTTCGCATGATATACATGTTTAATTTAATTGCGCAGCATATAAGCATGTTGTAGATAATAGGAGCACGTTTATTGCTTTTATTTACAATTTGAAAGCATGCTATGTGATTTATTTTATGTAATTAATTATAACTCTAAATTCGGGGTTCATGCTATGCATGATAGAATTTTAGCAATGTTATAATTATGGCTACATAAAATAATCTGTGCAATTGAACCTTATGAACTAAAAATTATTAAGATCATAATTTGGTAAGACCTCCACAAAGCGATCCTTTATTGGAAGTGGATAATTTATTAGGTAAACATCTACATGTGTAGCTTACTTAATTTATTATTCATAAGTTCTAATAGATAGGATTTCTTAAAACAAACGTTTAATTCGTGTGAGAAGTGGGAGTTCATGCGTAAACGTCTACATGTGTAACTTGCGTATTGAATTTTCATAAGTTCTCTAGGGATTCAATTAAATGAGACAGCCTTATTATAGGGATCGGGTGTGTTCTAATAGATCCTTATATGGGAGGGTTGGTTTTGGTGGTAAGCTAGCTTAGATGTTATCCAGAGTTTAACTCATTTGTGATGTCCCTGCTCAGTAGGATAATATGATCTTAAGTTAGTCTCCAATTATTAATTCCATTTGTCTATGAACCCGGGCATGGATTGGAATTAAAGGACTGGAATTGAAAGATGCAGTCTGGTTAAGTGTTTTGTTGTAAACGTCCACATGTGTGGCTTGCAATAGTAATACTTAGGCAAATTGGAGGAAAAATTAATATTGCTTTATCATAAGGTTTCAATATTTAATTTTTTCAATAGTTTGCGACTATGTTTTAATTTCTGCTTTAATTTATTGTTTTCAGACATGTCTATTCATATTGTAAACCTCTTAGCACTAAACCCTTTAACTGGTCCCAATTTTCCTGAATGGAAGTTTTGCTTCATGGAAATACTTTGTACTGCAAAACATGTCTATGTACTTTACATGGACCCACTATCTCCTCAGTATAGGAACTGTACTGGTTATGAGCGAGAGTTCTATGACAGATGGGTAACTTCTGATGAGTTTGCCCGCAGACTCATCATGAACAGTCTGTCTAGAGAACTAAAGCTCTAGTACAAGAAATACCGGACTGTTATTGAGATATGGAGGGACCTTGTGAAAGTATATGGGAAGGTGAGACGAAATATCCGTTATGATCTTGTGAAGGACCTGGTTTGCAAGAAAATAACTGAGGGGAGTTCGTTGGTTCTGCACTTCATCAGTATGATGAGAATCATGAGAAAGTACAGAAAGAGAGCTGGACAAATAAATAAGCAGGCAGAAATAAACATTGCCTTGCACTCTCTATCTGATTCTTATGGTGATTTCATCAAATCTCTCGGTGCCAGGTGCGAGTTTCCTCTTCATGAGTTACTCAGGGCCCTGTTGCGAGAGAAATCTGACATGATGGCATTTGAGTTTGCTCTAACTTTGTCATCTCTTGACAAGGCAGTTGCTGAAGCAAAAGAAATGCTTAAGAAGTTGGATGAAATAGATGAGGCAGAAATTATCACCAGGCCATGCAAATGCAAGCGAAGTGAAGTAAATTGTCTAGTGCATTGCACGGGTAGACAAGGCACGTCATGTGCATTTATAACGGAAACATGTTTAGCATCAGTTTCTACCCATTCTTGGGTAGTGGATACTGGAGCTACGGATCATGTTTGTTATACTTTGCAGGGGTTCAGGCCGACAAGGCAGCTGATACATGACGAGATTACCATCTCAATGGGCAACGGAGAGCGAGTCTCAGCAGTAGCCATTGGAGATTTTACTTTATATTTGAAAACAATGTTTTGATTTTGAGAGATGTTTTATATGTGCCAATTTTTTTGGCGGAACTTAATTTCAGTTTCCAAGTTATTTTGTGATGGATATTCAGTTATTTTTGATAGTGGAGTTTCTATCATTAGTTAAAACGGTGTTATCTGTCATGACAAACTGATTGAATCTCTCTATATCATTGATTGTATGCATAAATCTTCCGTGAATGTTGCAAACTCATCCAATAATAATAATCATTTAAAGAAAAAGTTTTCTTCCGATAAGGATCAAACATATCTCTGACACTTGAGACTAGGTCACATCAATTTAAAGAGGATTAAAAGATTAGCATGCGATGGGCTCTTGGATTCTTTCCAAGTGGTACCGCATCAAATCTGTGAGTCCTATATAGAAGAAAAGATGACGACCAGGCCTTTTAAGTCAAGTCAGTCTCGAGCAGAGAATGTGTTGGAATTGATCCACTCTGACTTATGTGGACCAATGTCCACGCAAGCTCGTGGAGGTTATGAGTACTTCGCCACATTCATTGACGATTACTCAAGATTCGGATATGTCTATTTTCTTCGCCAGAAGTCTGAATGCTTTGAGAAATTCAAAGAGTTTAGGACTGAGGCAGAAAAGAAGCTAGGTAAGACTATCAAGACACTACGATCAGATCATGGTGGAGAATACCTCAGTAATGAGTTCTTGCAGTACTTGTCAGATAACGGGATTACATCCCAGTGGACTGCACCAGGAACCCCTCAACAAAATGGTGTAGCGGAAAGAAGAAATAGAACTCTCTTGGAAATGGTCAGGTCGATGATGAGTTATGCAAGCTTGCCGATTTCGTTTTGGGGATATGCCTTGGAGACAGCGGCCTATTTGCTTAACCTGGTACCTTCTAAATCAGTTCCTAAAACACCTCTGGAACTCTGGTATGGGCGAAAGCCAAGTTTGAACAAAGTGAGGGTTTGGGGTTGTCCAGCACAGCATATGTGCTGACAAAGGAACCTGATAAGTTAGAAAGTAGGTGTGAGCTGATGTTGTTTGTAGGATAACCCAGACAAACGAAAGGTGGTTATTTCTATTATCCTGAGAATCAGAAAGTCGTTGTCAGTACCAACGCGAGATTCTTGGAGGATGAATATGTAAGAAACCACAGATCCAAGAGTGAAATTGTCCTCCACGAGCTTGAGGACAAAGAAGCAATTCCATCAGGAAAGCCCAGTGTAATGGTAAATCCACCTACAGCAGGTGAGGCTATACCAACACTGCCACTAATGCAAGGTATGGGACCAACGCGTACTGTGCCAACTACTGACACGGTTCAGATGCCTCGTCACAGTGGGAGGGTTATCCACCAACACAAAAGGTACATGTTCGTGGGAGAGTCTTCTGACTTGATCCCGGAAAATGGACTGGATGATACCGATCCCTGGACATATGACGAGGCAGTATCTGATAAAGATGTAGACAAATGGCTGATCGTCATAGATTCCGAAATAGAATCCATTACGGCTATGGATGTATACCAGAAAACTGATTTGCCAGATCGCTGTCGAGCCATAGGGTGCAAATGGGTATACAAAAGAAAGAAAGGAGCGAATGGTGAAATTAAAGCTTTCAAAGCAAGGCTGGTGGCGAAGGGTTATAGTCAGAAAGAAGGTGTAGACTATGACGAGACCTTCTCACCGGTAGCCATGCTTAAGTCCATTCGTATACTCCTAGCCATAGCAGCACATAAGGACCTAGAAATCTGGCAAATGGATGTCAAAACCGCATTTCTGAACGGGTACCTTGAAGAAGGTAAGGACATCTATATGCAACAGCCAGAAGGTTATGTGCAGAAGGGCAAAGAACATTTGGTCTGGAAGCTAAGGAAGTTGCTGTATGGACTTAAACAAGCTTCACGGTCATGGAATCTGCATTTTGATGAAGTGATTAAATCCTATGGATTTTCACAATGCTCAAACGAGAGTTACTGGTACCGTCTATGTGTCAGCGGAAGCGTGGTGTTCCTTGCACTTTATGTAGATGATATTCTCCTATTTGGCGACAATGTGGAAGTATTGTCGGGCATAAAGGGGTGGTTATCCGAGCAGTTTCATATGAAGGACCTTGGGGAGGCAGGATACATCATAGGGGTAAAAGTATTGTGGAAGCGCAATAAGAGGATGCTGACCTTGTCTCAAGGATCATATGTGGATACTGTGATTGCACGTTTCAGCATGCAAACTGCCAAGAAAGGTCTGTTACCATTCAGACATGGCATATATCTTTCCAAGGATCAGTGTCCGGTGACACAAAGGGAGAAAGATGAAATGAGGAACGTGCCGTATGCATCGGCCTTGGGGAGCCTCATGTATGCAATGCTATGTACGAGGCCAGATATCTGCTTTGTTGTAGGCATGGTAGCGAGATACCAGTCTAACCCTGGACAAGCGCATTGGACCGCGATAAAGCACATACTCAAATACTTGAAAAGGACTAGAGACTATTGACTCGTCTATCAGTGTGAGGAATTGTGCCCTGTGGGTTATACTGATTCGGATTTACAGGCAGACCAAGACAAAAAGAAGTCCACCTCTGGCTATGTGTTTACATTGGGAGGTGGGGCCATTTCATGGAGGAGTGCAAAGCAGGAGTGCATTGCGGACTCCACCATGGAAGCAGAATATGTGGTAGCTGATAAGCTCGTTTTTCTACTCACTTATCATTTTGTTTTTCCTTTCTTTTATGCATTATAGTACGTTTTCTTGAATAAACTGAGCATGATTGTATATAAGATGGTGTTATGCTTGCCATGGTAAGATTTCGCAGGTTTTAGGCCAAATCCAATGGAGAACCCGTACCGAAAGCAGCTGATGTTCAAAGAAACAGTCACTACTTCTTCCACCGATGGAATCTGTTCTAATGGAGCATGTCATTTGAAATATCTTTGAATTATCTTTCCAACGCAATTGGAATCGGGTCAATCGGAGTTTGGACGCAAAAGTTAAGGCCAAAACCGTGAGACTGCGCAGAAGGGTCGGAAGTGGCAGAAACATCTCTGTTTCGACCAAAATGAAGCTATCTCGACCGGGCTGAATTCTCCATCTCGGCCGTGGCAAGGGCCATCTCGGCCGAGACAGACTTGTTTGGCGAGATTTGGCGAGATTTTCACATATTTTGGGCGAGAATTGCTTGGGGAACAAGATATACATCAATTTGGAAGCAATAAATCATACCTTTTGAAGATATGCATCCAAGGCCTCAACCCTACTACTATATAAACTCTTCAATAGCTCAGAATTATGAGCCCCTTTAGTTTTGAAAAAACCTTCTTTTTAGTTTTTATCTTCTTTCCCCCTTTACAGTTTTTTTACCTCTTTATTTTCTGTTTTCTTTAGAATTCCTCTTTACTTTTTGTTGAACCTTTACTTTTTAATGCAATCTTTATTTTTCCCTGCAATGTTTATCTTTAATATGTTAGGCTAGAACCCTAAACAGGTTCTAGGGTTTCTCCATCTGTGATGCTTGTTTAGATTTATTTATTCAAACCCTTGTATTGGTTTAAACTCTTTGATTTTATTTCAAATCTATTTTCAATTGAAGGATCGAGAGATGAAAATTGGAATAGGTTTTAGTTATTGATTGAAGGACCGAAAGGTGAAAATCGATAATAGGAAGTAAGAGTTTAATACATTTGATTATCTGTCCGACCAAGAAGATTTCAATTGTAGGAAAATCTAGATCTTTATGAAATTGATTAATTGGTGTATTTTGAGACCGAGAGGAGATAGATCACTAATTAGTAATTTAGGTTTTAATTGTCCGACCAAGGAATTAACTCCAAAATAAAAGGTTTTCCACCAAAATTGTGTTTCATGGGTTTGAATATTTAATTCTTGCAAGTTGATCAGATTGGTAGATTTCCCTGGAATCTGTGCTTTTTATTATTCAAATTTTTTCTCTTTAATTTACTTGTTTTGAAAAACCTAAAACCCCAAAAATTGATTTGCCCAAACACAAATTCTTAAAACCATATCCAGTACATAATTTTCCCTCGTTGCACTATCCTTGTGGGATCGACCAACCCCTGGGTTGTTTATAAATTTATTTGTCCTATGCTATAATTTGTATGCAGATTTAGCATCGATCAAATTGGCGCCGTTGCCGGGGATAGTCAGACGGCGAGTCGTTACTGGAAAGTTGAAGAACTCTGGATTGGGTTGTATTTTCTTAATTTTTATTTTTAATTTTCGAGTCAGTTCTGTTTTTTTTTTTCGTGTGCGTGTGTGTTCGAGTCGTGTCTGTCTCGGCCGAGGTGAGTCCCACCACGGTCGAGACGAGTTACCCATCTCAGTTGTGATATCATTTGCTACGATCGAGACATATTTCTCCATCTCGGCCGAGATATAGTCCAAAACGTCCGGGACAGCCTGATTTTTTCCTCATTTTCTGTGCACGTGCATGAACACACGGAGCAAAGGGAAGACACTCTAGCCCGTTATACCAGAGATCGAAGCAGCCTGTAGAAACATTCGAAAGAGAGGAAAAAGACTGCACTTCGAGATGGAAGCAAATCAAGAAGCCCCTCTGCAGCACATGACACCAGAGGAGCAGAGGCAGTTTGTGAATGAGGTGCAACACCTGAGGGCGCAACTTCTTGCAGCCCAAGCTACCCAAGCCGAGCAAGGCGCAAGATTGGCGGAACTGAATGAAAGGCAGGTCATGGTGCCACAGAGGTCTATTCTAGACCAATTTTTACCACAACTGGAGGAAGCATGATTCAGGGTTGGCATCAACGCCAACAATTTTGAGCTGCGCACAGGGCTGATACAGATGGTGCAGCAGAACCAGTTTGGGGGGAGAGCTGTAGAGGATCCGTATGCCCACCTCAACCAATTCATAGAGGTGTGCGACACGATAAAGCATAATAGAATCCCCCAAGACGTCATCAGGATGAGACTGTTCTCGTTCTCACTCAGGGACGAGGCGCGGTCTTGGTATGCTGGGCTTGATAAAAGCCAAATTGGGACATGGGAGGAGCTGCGAGCAGCATTCCTCACCAACTACTTCCCACTGAGCCTGTTGCTGAAAAGGAAAGCTGCCATCACCACGTTCAAGCAGCTCTATGATGAGTCACTGCATGAAGCCTGGAAGAGGTACAAGGAGCTCCTGCGACTCTGCCCTGGACATGGAATTGATCTCGAGATGCAGGTCTTCCACTTCTACGAAGGTTTGAATCCTCACATGAAGGAATTGGTGGATGCATCTGCTGGCGGGATCTTGATGAAGAAAAGTGGAGCAGAAAGTATGAGGCTTTTAGCAGACATGGCACTGAACAGCCACCAATGGCCTACTGCGAGACAGATTCCAGTCAAAGCTGTTGAGGCCATGACAGAAGTTGATGTGGTCGCGGAGGTGAAGAAGCACCGAGAGGAAATTGAGAAGCTGGGGACCGCAAAGGTGGCTGCCAAGACTACTGAGCCAAGCATGGCGATCGTTCCAATGGAGGCTGACTACATCAACCGGGGAGCTAGCAGTTTATCTGGAGCTGCAAATTCGGAGATAAATTACATAGGGGGTGGTTATCACAATAACTACCGAGGTAATCAGGGGTACAACTATAACCATGGGCGATCTCACCCTGGTTTTTCTTATGCTAACCCCACTGCTGCAGAACACCCTCCTCCTGGTTTTGATGTAGGTGCTGGAGGCGAGATCGTGGAGAAAAAGAAGTCTGTGCTAGAGGAGACACTGGAAAAATTTATAAAGAGCTCAGACAACAGATTCGGCAAGGTGGAAAATGAAGTGAAAGGGATGGCCAATCACATGCAACTGATGACAAAGCACCTGCAGATGATGGACACCCAGTAGAGTCAGATTGCCGCTACCTTGGGAAATCAGCATAAGCCGGGGCAACTGCCGAGCACAACAAAGACAAATCCAGCAAAGGCAAAGCCAGTAAATGCCATCTCGCTTTGATCTGGAAGGAGATATGAAGGCCCGAGCAACCCGAAAGGAGGAGAAAGTGAAATAGAGGTGGAGAATCACGAGCAGAACATCTCTGTCTCGGCCGAGATGACCCCCATCCTGGTCGAGACAGACGGACGCAGGACGGCTGGGGCAGAAGCTAGCTCGGCCGAGATAGAAGATGCCTGCCCGGCCGAGACAAGCCAGACACGGTCGGGGCAGATGGAGAGCGGGACTGCCGAGATAGATGCATCCCGGTCGAAACAGAAGGCAAAGCAGAGCGAGAAGAAAAGAGAAAAAGAGGAAAGAACTGAGCCGGTTGCTCCCATGCCCTTTCCACAGAGATTCGCGAAAAAGAGGGAAGATTCTAAATTAAAAAATTTTGTTGAAAATCTTAAAATAGTGAACATTAACATTCCTCTTATTGAAGCTCTCAGGGAAATACCCGGTTACATGAAGTACCTCAGAAGACTGATGAGCGAGAAGAAGCAGTTCATGGAGAACGAGACTGTGAGGATACATGAGGAGTGCAGTCTACTGTTGCAGAAGCAGATCCCCATCAAGAGATCGGATCCAGGCTGTTTCTCGATACCTATCGAGATTGGAGGAAAGGAGTTCCAAAATGTTTTGTGCGATACAGGGGCAAGCATCAACCTGATGCCCTTGTCCATCTACAAGAAGTTGGAGATAGGGGAGATGAGAGCAACTACGATAACCCTGCAGATGGCGGACCGATCTGTGTCCAAGCCAAAAGGTATTGTAGAGGATGTACTTATTAGAGTTGGTCATCTGATTTTTCCTGCAGATTTCGTTGTCCATGAGATGAAGGAAGATGCCAACACCCCCATGATTTTGGGAAGAGAGTTCCTCGACACAGCTGGTGTCTTGATCGACTGCAAGAAGGGGGAGATCACACTGAGAGCGAATGAAGAGTCTGTAACCTTCTGCATAGATAAGAACAAGAGGAAAGGGGAGTGCAACCGGATCACTACTGCTGAAGAAGAAGAAGAAGAAGAGCAAGAAGGTGACGAGACACCGGAGGAAGAAGTAGAAGCCATCCGGTGGGAACAAGGAAACGGGTCAGTGAAATTGGCAATTAAGCTGCCTCCTTCCGAGTACACCACCGTCATAAGAAATCAGAAAGTCTACATGATAGACTAAAGGGGTCGACGAGTCTGGACTCAACCGCCTTGGTGAGCTGGAAGCTGAGTCGAGCCACGACGGTAAATTAGGCACTGAATGGGAGGTAACCCATTGTGTTTTCAATTTTTCCCTTTTCATTTTATTATTTTCAAATTTTTTTATTACTGTTACTTCACGTTTTTATTTTGCTTTTGAAAAAAAAATTTTGAAATCTGTCCCGGCCGTGGTAGAGATTGCCACGGCCGAGATAGAAGTCCGAGACGTGGAACACTTCGACCGAGACAGAGGTCGACAGGAAGGCTCCATCCCGGCCGAGATGATGTTCGCCACGGCCGAGATGGAGTGCCAACAGCCCAAAATCCACGCTGGTCAAAGTCTGAAGATGAAGGATAAAAAGTTGGTGTCTGAGGCCAACCAGTGAGGTACAGTTTCGAACTCTGAATCTGACTTTCAAACTTATTCTCTCTGACTTTCGAATAAGTTTGGGGGGATGAAGATTTAAGGGTTTTGAAACTCTTTTCTACCTTTTATTTGCATTATTTAAAGTTCTGCATGAATAAATTTTTGAATAAATTGAATTGTGGGAGTTGAGCGTGATAACCCTAACAAGAATGCGAGATTAGAATTGATTGACTTAGTTTGCGTTGATTGTGATAGTGGTTGAGTATGCCTATGAATGTGAATACCGCAGGATTACTTGTTTTGATACTTGCATTGGCATGATAGTTAGATGATGATCTGATGTTTACTGTGGAAGAAAAATTGTCCTAAGTGTGAGTTTTTGAGCCTGAAATTCGATTGTGAGTGTGTCTACAATTTTGAGTTTCTCTAGAACTTGCTCTGTTTCTCTTTCAAGACTGCTAGTGTGCACAGGTTTAGGAAGTGATTTTAAGCCATCTTTGTTTAGCCTATTTTCCCATACACTGTCCTTATTAAATGTTATCCCTAGTCAGCCCTTTTGAGCCTATGATATTTTCTTTCTTTGTCTATCAGTTGGAAATAAATAGGGGAATCAACTCTTGTCCATGAGAGTGGGTTGGAATTTGTTTGAAAAAGGATAAGATATTGTTATAAGGGTAAAAGCAAAAGAAAAGGTTGGGCTCTAGAAATAGAAAATGAAAAAGAAAAAAATTATGTGTCGTTGTTTGTTAATCCTTATAAGCTCAAATGTATAATCAAAAAATTGTTTAGAGCATAAAAGGATATGTGTGAAAAAAAAAAGGAAAAAAAGAGAGAGAGAGAGTAAAAGAGTCATGAGTTGTGTTGGAAATCTAAGGAGTTGGGTAGATGTTCATAGAAGGTGGTTTGGATTTATTGAGGAAGTACAACTTGATTGATTTTAGTCACTTGGCCAAATTTTCCCTATCTTTCACTAAAAAGCCTACATTACAACCTTGAATAAAGTCCTTTCTTATCTAAGACTTGTGTGCACATATTTGCAGTGGAGATTGAGATTATTTGCAAGCCTATGGTAGAACTTGATTTGCATGACTTTTGTGTGATCTCATAATTATCCTAAACACTTGAGTGAATGAGCGAAACACTTCCCATGTGAGTCTTCCATAGTTTACAGATTTTCTGATTCTTTCAAAAGTGTTGATGTCTTGTGGATTTTCGAGTTTGAATGTGATGAATCTTGTGAGGCATTGCACTACTCTTCTGCTTGAACTTTTGATTCTTTCTTTTGTTGATTGAGGACAATCAAGTGTTTAAGTTTGGGGGGTTTGATAAGCTCGTTTTTCTACTCACTTATCGCTTTGTTTTTCCTTTCTTTTATGCATTTTAGTACGTTTTCTTGAATAAACTGAGCATGAGTGTATATTAGAGGGTGTTATGCTTGCCATGGTAAGATTTCGCAGGTTTTAGGCCAAATCCAATGGAGAACCCGTACCGAAAGCAGCAGATGTTCAAAGAAACAGTCACTACTTCTTCCACCGATGGAATCTGTTCTAATGGAGCATGTCATTTGAAAGATCTTTGAATTAGCTTTCCAACGCAACTGGAATAGGGTCAATCGAAGTTTGGACACGAAAGTTATGGCCAAAACCGTGAGACTGCGCAGAAGGGTCGGAAGTGGCGGAAACGTCTCTGTTTCGACCGAAATGAAGCTATCTCGACCGGGCCGAATTCTCCATCTCGGCCGTGGCAAGGGCCATGTCGGCCGAGACAGACTTGTTTGGCGAGATTTGGCGAGATTTTCACATATTTTGGGCGAGAATTGCTTGGGGAACAAGATATACATCAATTTGGAAGCAATAAATCATACCTTTTGAAGATATGCATCCAAGGCCTCAACCCTACTACTATATAAACTCTTCAATAGCTCAGAATTATGAGCCCCTTTAGTTTTGAAAAAACCTTCTTTTTAGTTTTTATCTTCTTTCCCCCTTTACAGTTTTTTTACCTCTTTATTTTCTGTTTTCTTTAGAATTCCTCTTTACTTTTTGTTGAACCTTTACTTTTTAATGCAATCTTTATTTTTCCCTGCAATGTTTATCTTTAATATGTTAGGCAAGAACCCTAAACAGGTTCTAGGGTTTCTCCATCTGTGATGCTTGTTTAGATTTATTTATTCAAACCCTTGTATTGGTTTAAACTCTTTGATTTTATTTCAAATCTATTTTCAATTGAAGGATCGAGAGATAAATATTGGAATAGGTTTTAGTTATTGATTGAAGGACCGAAAGGTGAAAATCGATAATAGGAAGTAAGAGTTTAATACTTTTGATTATCTGTCCGACCAAGAAGATTTCAATTGTAGGAAAATCTAGATCTTTATGAAATTGATTAATTGGTGTATTTTGAGACCGAGAGGAGATAGATCACTAATTAGTAATTTAGGTTTAATTGTCCGACCAAGGAATTAACTCCAAAATAAAAGGTTTTCCACCAAAATTGTGTTTCATGGGTTTGAATATTTAATTCTTGCAAGTTGATCAGATTGGTAGATTTCCCTGGAATCTGTGCTTTTTATTATTCGATTTTTTTCTCTTTAATTTACTTGTTTTGAAAAACCTAAAACCCCAAAAATTGATTTGCCCAAACAAAAATTCTGAAAACCATATCCAGTACATAATTTTCCCTCGTTGCACTATCCTTGTGGGATCGACCAACCCCTGGGTTGTTTATAAATTTATTTGTCCTATGCTATAATTTGTATGCAGATTTAGCATCGATCAGCAGCTTCTGAAGCTTCGAAAGAAGTAGTAAGGTTTCGAAACTTCCTTCTGGAGTTGGACGTAATTCCTAAGCTGCCCAAGACAATCACGATATACTGTGATAATTCGGGAGCTGTGGCTAATTCAAAGGAACCACGAACTCACAGAGCAACAAAACACATTGAAAGGAAGTACCATATTATACGAGAAATCGTAGCAAGGGGTGATGTGCTAGTGGAGAAGATTGATACAAGAAATAATCTAGCGGATCCATTCACAAAGGCTCTGCCTCAGAAGGTCTACGAGATGCATGTACGTAACCTTAGGCTGAGGGCAAAGCTATCCACGTAGAATGTTTGATGTAATAGCTAGATTAGTTTAGACGCGTTATACTCTGGAAAGCACTTGTACAATGCTTTGAGTATAAGTGGGAGATTGATGGATTTAGATACTGAAAGCATATGTTTGGTATATGATGTACAAGGTCGATTGGTTAATATACTGGGAATCATAAATGTTGTATGTTCATCTCCTGTCTGAATTAACAAACATGTGTCGCAAACGCAATTATCCTCTTATCTCGTCGATATGGAGATCATACAGTGTGTAGAAGATCACGGAAGATCGTATGGATCGTTTAACCTAGCGAGATATAAATAGTTATCACTGCTGAGACAGTTCCAGGATAAACTGTCGGTGTAGGCTGCAGCATACACATTAATAAGCATCTTATCTTAGATGGCTTGGTATGCTGGTGTGCGGCACACATTGATAAGGACCTAAGTCGAGATCGATTCTTTTATCTGACATTAAAAGAATCTAGATCTCTATGGCTTGACGAGATCCTAAGCCTAAATGAAGGTACAGAAGTATATGCAGATTGTATATTACTTTGAGTTGCTGTGAAAGGCTCTAGTTGAGCTTGTATATCTGTATCTTGGGTAATAGCAGTTTGTGTATGACTCTCTGGTACTGGAACTAGGTAACCACATCCAGTATAGGATGGTGACATTCCCTGAACAGCTCCAAAGGTTCGTTATGCTAAGTCCTGCAGGCTGATTAAGTTCAAGCATAAGTGAAAAGGTTTGAGTGGATTGGTTAAGGAATATAAGATGTGAATTAATTAAATAGCTTGTCAGAGCTTAAATTAATTAACGAATGTCTGTAACCTTAAATGTGGGGATATACCGAGCCCATGCAACCCGTACCTCAAAACGTGGTAGCAAATAGGTAGGACAATATTGATTCTCTGGTGGAATAAATCAATATTAATTAATTAATTATATTCTGGGTTGAATATGAGAATTAATTAATTGATAGGCCTTATTTGCTATTTGCATTCTGGTCCCTGGTCTGGCCCATGAAACTCAAGCCCTATAGGAGTCCAGTATTTTCCTATAAATAGGCCTCAGTTCTTCAGATCTCAATACACCACAAGATCATAAGTTGCACACAGCAAACCAGGTTTTGGAAGTTGTGGTGATCGACTAAGATCTGAGAACGAGGAGGAAATTCTGCTTCTCAACCGGGCAAGGGATTTGATAGAGAATCTTCACCAGATTTTCAGATCGAGTTGGGATACAGATCAGAAGATCAAATCAGGAGGATTCTTCTTCTTCTCCCTCTCCTTGTTTTCGAAAATAACTGTTTTATTTTCTTAAAGATTTATTTCCTCAATCTGTTATGAATTGAATCTTTGTGCGTGGGAAATATCAAAGGGCATCTCCGCGCACTCGTTCTTCAGAGTTCATCAATCCAGGTATTCCGCATAAACCTTCTTATGCATAATAATATAGGAGCATTCTAGGATAGTTCATAGGCATAGCAATTTATTTTTGATATTCCAATTAACGATCCTTGGCAAACGGACTTCGTGATTCAGTTCACGAATCCCTTCAATAACAAAAAAATAGATTGATAAGATGACTATACATAGTAACAACGAGTCTCTCCACCTATCGCGATACATAGTCTCTTCACAAGTCGGGATCCTGCCAGTAGAAGAATCACAAGGCACAGAGGAAATTCTTCTTTGCGTATGGAGAAGAGTCAGGTGGAAGAGCGCCGAACACCAGATAATTTACATAATCGGCATACCATGGTGTCTTGGACTTGTAAGCCTCTCGTAGATCCTGAATAGCACATATCTGCTCATCCGGGAAGGTCTCTCAGATCCTCATCTGTTTGTCATCCCCCTCGACTGGTGGCTCTGATCGTGATAAGTGATCCTTAATCACGTTCTTGCTTCCCTTCGTGTCTTAGATCTCCAGGTCGACCTCCTAAAGCAGTAGAATCCATCTAATCAGGCGGGGCTTGGCATCTTGCTTCGCGAAAAAGTATCTGATGGCGGCATGATCAGTGTAGACAATTGTTTCCGAACCTATCAGATAGGACCAAAACTTGTGAAATGCATAGATCACTGCAAGCATCTCCTTCTCTGTGGCGGTGTAATTGCACTGTGCCGGGTTCATGCCTTTGATGGCGTAGTGGATGACATGAAAGAGTCTCCCCTTCAGCTACCCTAAAGCTGCTCCCACTACATAATTTTTGGCGTTGCACATCAAGATGAAAGGTTCACTCCAATATGGGGAGGTCAGAACTGGTGCAGTCACTAGGGCCTTCTTCAGCTTCTCGAAAGCCTATAAGCACTCATCATCAAACACGAAGGAGACATCTTTCTCCAACAGGATGCACAACGGCCTACAGATCTTCGAGAAGTCTTTGATGAACCTCCGATAGAACCCAGCATGGCCGAGAAATCTAGGGACTGCTTTGACATTTGCTGGTGGTGGCATCTTTTCAATGGTTGTCACCTTGGCTCGATCCACCTCCAATCCTTTAACGGACACTCGATGTCCTAGCACGATCCCCTCTAGCACCATGAAAAGGCACTTCTCCTAGTTGATATACATGTCGGTCTCGGTGCATATCTCCAGTACAGTAGCTAAATCCTGCAGACAAACATCGAATGAGCCACCAAAAACTGAAAAGTCATCCATGAATTCCTCCATGACTTCTTCAATAAGTTCGTGGAAGATGGCCATCATGCATCGCGGGAAGGTTTTCGGTGCATTGCATAGGCCAAATGGCATCCGCCGGTACGCAAACACTCCATACGGACAGGTTAATGCGGTCTTGTGCTGGTCTTCCGGTGCCACAGCAATCTGGTTGTACCCCGAGTAACCATCAAGAAAACAGTAGAAAGGGTAACCAGATAATCTATCCGACATCTGGTCAATGAATGGGAGAGGAAAGTGATCCTTGCACGTGGTGGCGTTGAGAGCCCGATTGTCGATGCAGAACCACCCTCCAGTGATTGGTCTTATCGTGAACTCCTCTCCATCTTCATTCTTGACAACTTGCATCCCCCCTTTCTTGGCTACTACTTGAGTGGGGCTCACCCATTTGCTGTTGGAGATTGGGTAGATCATGTCGTGATCTAGAAGCTTCAGAACCTCCTTCTTCACAACTTCTTGCATGAACAGGTTCAGTCTTCGCTGTGCCTGTCTCTTTGGCTTAGCGTCCTCCTCCAGAATAATCTTGTGCATGCATAATGAAGGACTAATCCCCTTGAAGTCTCCTAATGTCCAACCAATGGCGGACTTGTACTTCTTTTGGACTCTGAGTAGTTTATCCAATTCAACCTGCGATAGGTAAGCCAAAACGATAATAGGGTAAGTATCATTATACTATAAAAAAGCATACCTGAGATGTGCTGGTAGTGGTTTGAGTTCCATTACAGGCGGATCGTAGTTAGAAAGCTACGGTTCAAGGCTTGCGTCAATCGATGCATGATGTGCGTAGATTGACGTGGATGAAAATGCAACAATCTCTTTTCCACGTCTCGCTGTTTTGATCGATGAAGCTTTCGTGTTGACCCTCTTACTTGCGTCGATCAACGCGGCTCTTGTTGATGCATCGCTCGACATACCTCTTGTGTTGATCGTCGTAGATGCACTTCATCATTTTCCCTGTATTCCTCGAATAAGTTGACCATCCCGTGCTCCAGGAAGGAAGGGTCTTTTCTCAGAGACCATGTCCTTCGGAAACTTGATAAATCCTGGCATCTCTCGCAGCACCTCTACCAGCGGAGTGTTGATTTGCACCATCTTCATGTTCTCCACAAAGCATGCATACCTCTCGTTCATCTTTATTTTAGCAAAACGCTGTTGAAATGGCATGGGAGGCTTCTTCACAGGTGGCCTAGGGGCCTGCGTCGATCGATGTGCATTGGTGTTGATCAATGCAGGTTGTTGTGCGACGGTCTCACCACTATCTCTGTGCCGATCAACGTTGATCGATGTGGAAGCATCTTTTGCGGCCTCCTCGACTTACTCCACGTTGTTTTCCTACTACGAGTCCCTTCCTGGCTATTCTAGCCCCTCGTATGATTTTCCCCATCTGAGAGTTATGGTGTTGACCTTGTTCCTTTGATTCTTTGGGTTGACTTGAGTATTGCTAGGCAATTGTCCGGGTTTGTGCTGGGCTCCGAGGGCGTTGGCAATTTGAATGACTTGAGTCTCTAAGATCTGCATGTGCTTTTCCACTTGGTCCAGCTTGGTGTTCACTCCGGAGATCCCTTGCTCCAGCTTTTCGACTTTATCAGTTGATCCTTACATAAATTTGGCCAAGATCTCCTTGAGATTTGGCTACTTCTTCTCCACCACAACTCCATCTTGCACTACAAATCCAGGTGGTGGATGCTCCGTGGCTTGAGGGTTTGCATAGGAAAACCCAAGATGGTTCCTCGTGTTGTTGTACTTATAGGGCTAATTATTCTGCTGATATCCTCCACGGTAGTTATTTTGGTAACCACCCCTTTGGATGAAATTTATGTATGCACAGTCCCCCTCAACTGGAGCTTTGATAGGCTCCACAACTGCAACAGGCTGCTCAACTTTCAATGCAATGAAGTCCTCACGCAGCTTCTTTACTTCAGAGGCAAGATCCACCCCTTCAGTTACTTATTCCATATCCTTCACAGGTCGATGCCGAATGGAGCCCACCTATGATTGTTGTTGGCCATCTTTTGGAAGAATTTCATGGCCCTCTTTCTGTTTTTTTCCATTATAGTGTCTCCAAGTGTTGCATCCACGAGCTCGACATTCCTTTCATTCATGCCCTCGTTGAAAGTCTCAGCCTGCTCCCCCAATGACAATCTATGGCCTGGACAGGCTCTGAGCAACTCCTTGTAGCGCTCCCATGTCTCCTAGAAATTATTCTCAGATAATTGGACAAATCTCGTGATCTCTCTCCGTTTTTGCCTGATGATGCTAGGGGGAAGAAGTTCCTGAGGAATTCATTCCTCAGTTGCATCCAACTGCTGATGGTGCTCTTGTCTAGTGCTAAAAACCGAGCCTATTCTTTATCACGTAGGGAGAATGAAAACAGACGCATTCGGATTGCGCTCTGGCTGACTCGGCTGATCTTGACAATGTTGCAGATTAGTATAAACTTGTCAAGATGTGCATAAGGATCCTCAGTCACGCTTCCACCGAATTGGTTTTGCTGCACCATCTGCACAAATTCGGACTTCAGCTCGAAGGTATTGGTGTTGATCCCAATCATGAAGTTGGTCTCCTGAAACCGAGGACGGTATCTCTTCTAAATGGCGTCCTCATCCTCATCGTCATTATCAGCATCGTCAGGTTCCTCCAATGGTTCCTCATCTTCTTTGGGATCATCATTAAAGAGCGGGTTGCGTCAAATGTGCTTGGGATTCTAGTAGTTCCTTTTGAGGTTCAGCTGCTGTAGTTGCTCCCTCATAGTCTTAACTTCTCGGACAAGTTCAGCTTGTTCCTCCAGAGTCAGCTGTGGTGGGTTTGGCTGCGCGTTTTCAACTATTGGTTAATTACTTGAGCTTCCTGGTTCTTGATGCTTCCTTCGGTTATTTCTTCGGCAAGTAGCTTCGATTTCTGGGTCATATTCCATTAGTTTCTTCACACTGGCTCGTGTATTCATATACTACCTGTACAACAAAGGAGGTAATGAAGTAAAACTGAAAAGAAAATAAACGAAACAGAAAACTCAAAAAGCTGGAAAAAGAAATTGCATCGAAAGACACATAAATTGTGTCGATCGATGAACTGGAAAACGTCCGTCGATCGATGCGATTGTAGGTTGATCGACATAAAACAAAACTGTACGAAAAATTACTGAAAATGTGAAAATTACAACCTAATTCAATATCTCAATCACAGAATTAATCGTAAGATAAATTCTATTCACTCCCCGGCAATGACGCCAAAATTTGATCGCTAATTATTTTAACTTTTAGCTAATGCTAAAAATATAGCGGCAAATAAAATTATCGAGTCCCTGAGTAATGAAATAACAAAAATCTTATGTATTAAAACGTAGTTTCTTGAAATACTGGTTAGAAAAACTCAAATTTTGGGTTTTGGTAGATTTCAAAAATTGAAATAACTTGCAATTAAATTGAAACGAGAAAATAGAAAAACTTTGAAGATTTAGATATTAAGACCACAGATTCCAGGGTTTTCTAACTATCAAGCATAACATGTAATGCAAATCAATCAATTCCAATTTAATTCCCAATCGTAGTGAAACATGAGCAAAGTATTATGAATCTCTTATTTAGACAATTTACAAAGTAGATTAACTAAATATCTCTTATCCTTTCAGTATTGAGAATAATTCAGTTAACTCCAAAGTCCTACAAATCTATTCCTATAATGTATTTCCCTCTTTTCAAACAAGAAATTCGTTTATATTATGAAAACTCTTTCCATTGAAAATTATTACTTTTTTAGTATTTAATTCTCAACTAATTAATCCTAAGATGTGGCCAATAACTCAAGATTATAGATTAAGCATAGAATTCATAAACTACGATAGGAAATGCAAATTGATTTAATTAATCAAACATGCATACTCAATAGTTCGAAACCCTAGAATCTGAAAACAGTTTAGTTACACATATTCATAATAGAGATCATAAAGAAGAGATAAAACCGGATTTGAAATAGCATAATCAAAAACTGGATGTAGAAATTGATGCCCGATTTCTACTGTAGTTGCACAAATATCTTTCTTCAAAACCAAAATATGATTCCTGTTGTTGAATCTCTAAAACTGAACTCTAAAAGATGGCATGTCTCTAAAACTCTAATTTACAAGACTATTTTATAGTGGTGATAGATGTATCATATAATATCTAGGATTAGATCTATCTAAATCTTTAAAAAGGATCAAATCTTGGAAGTTACAGACTCGCGTCGATAGACACACTTGAGGGAGCCACGTTGATCGATGCAAAATGCACGCCGATCAACACGGAACGACTATCTGCTGGTCTGCATCGAGCCTACGTCGAATGATCCTAAAGTTTGCTACGTCGATCGACACAAATCCATGTTGATCGACGTAGACCTGGAGCCCAAACATCTTTCAAATCTTTACTGATTTCAACCCAAAAACCTGCACAATACTTCACCACGAACATTACAAGCACAAAAGACATTCCATGCACGATAATACAAGTGAAATGCTATGAAAAACACCCAAAACAATCAAAGAACTTATTGATAAGTTAGTGAAAATACGAACTTATCACCCCCCATGAGTGGAAATGCCTAAATGCATGAATGCATAGCAAACTCAGTCCTAGAGAAACGTTAACACACACGAAGAGGTAGCTTGTGGCTTTGAACCTTTCATCTTCAATGCCATCAAGTACACTGTGTCTTAGTGGAAAGAATACCTTGAACTACTCCTCCATGGTGTGCACTTAGACAACGACATTGAAACATTAACATTTCAAAACTCCATCCGTTCTCACGTTTGTTTTCATTACGGGCCATGGAAAACTCCTTTGGATTCATAAGTGTTCATTTGAAGCGGCCCCCACTCCTCACTTATATAGGTGATCTCCTTTCAGAGTATCCTACCTTACTCCACCACTACGAGGTTTTAGGAATCATTAAAAGTCATTGACTTAACCTATAACACATGCAGGTCTATAACACCTTACTTGCTCATTTAGGGATGGATACATAATATCATCTTCAAGGCATCACCGCTAAAGAAGATATCATCAGGCAAGTGTTATCACTGGAATTCGTATAGTTTGGTTTTCCCATTGAACCTAGTTCTTGGGATCTCAAATAATCTAGGTTGGGTATCCACTATACTCATTCTAAGTTGTGGATATTAGTCCCATTCCCTGTAGCAACTTATTCATTTGATCTCGATTTAACCCCCTAGTTAGCGGATCCGCAAGATTATCTATTGATTTCACATAATCAACCGATAAAACCCCATTTGAGATCAATTGTCTAACAGTGTTGTGTCGACGACATATATGCCTCGACTTATCATTATACATGTTATTCTGTGCTCGGCCAATTGCAGCTTGGTTGTCACAGTGAATCATAACTGAGGGCACAGGTTTGCTACAACATGGAATGTCTTCTAGAATGTGTCGAAGCCATTCGTCTTCATCACCAACTTTATCTAAAGAAATAAACTCGGATTCCATCGTGGAGCGAGCTATACATGTTTGTTTTGTAGATTTCCACGATACTGCTCCCCTCCGATCGTGAATTCATAACCACTTGTGGAGTAGGAATCACTTGGATTAGAGATCCAATATGCTTCACAGTACCCTTCAAGTAATGGTGGAAATCTAGTGTAGTATAGTCCCGAGTTAAGAGTATACTTGAAGTATCTCAAAACTCTTACAAGAGCTTTCTAGTGATCTTTAATTGGATTGTTCGTGTACCTACTCAACCTTTTCACCGAGCATGCAAGATCAGGTCTAATAAAGTTAGTCAAGTTCATCAGACTAGTGTCAGACGTGCTTTTATAGTAAACAAATTTATGACACTCGTTGTGCTTGAAACCATTTGACAACATTGTGTTGTCAAACCTTTTGTGCCACAACTTAGGTGTTTAAGTCCGTATAGGGATCTTATCAGTTTGCACACCTCTTTCTCTTGACCTGGTGTTCGAGATCAATACATATAACATCAATATGTTATCGACCATGTCACGGTACGTTATTGTGACACATCATCTTAACTCACACAAGGTTAATCATCTTTGAGCACAAGACCTTAAGTTCTTTAGTTTGCTAAAAGATATTAACTGTGTGCTTAAGAGATTATAATGTCTCAAACTAGACATTTGCACATTCACCTTGTAGTGAAGTACTTATAATACCACAAACATTAATGTGTTGGTACTATTACCACTATAGACCCCACATAGTGTTAGATTTAATGGCTTAGAGGTTGATGGCTCTATCATAGTTCACAAGGTGCTAGTATACACCTTTAGACCAAAACAAAATAAGGAATATTCAATCAAAGATGCATCAACAATTTCATATTTTCATTCTTCAAAGATGAAGAATTATATGCTCAAGATCACATTCAACACTTTAATTAAATTATCCTTAATTCTTCATCACATTGAACTTGGTCAATTCTCTTAGTCATGTCAAATATACTAAGCAATTAAGTAATTGCTCCACAAACATGAGCATGCTGCATTCAACTTAAACATTACATTAGCATCTTGCGTCATAAGGAACTTTGAAACATAATAACATTTTATCTCATTCAATAAAGTAGCAACTTTATTACAATAAAATGAACATTTCAAAGTCTAAGCAATCAAGTTATCATCGTCTCAATCATCATTGTGTTCGACATCGTGGGCATCCATCTTCCCTTTGCCTTTGCCTTTAGCTTTAGGCTTCTTGTACTGACTAGCCATGTGGCAAGGCTTGCCACAGTTGTAGCAATCACCCTTGAACTTAGGCTCTTTTATCATGATGTCTTTGTTCGATAGGGTAGGCCTCTTTCGTTCATTTGATGGACCACCACGTTTCATCAAATTGGCCTTAGCATCCTCTTCATCCATAGCCCTTGGATTAGGATCAACCCTTCGATTTTCTTCTTCAATTCATAGTTTGACAATCAAATCTTCAAGAGTCATTGCCTTTTGCTTATGCTTAAGGTAACTCTTGAAGTCCATCCACGAACGGGGTAGCTTTACTATGACCGCAGCCACGTTGAAAGCATCGGGAAGCAACATCCCTTCGGCTTGAACATTGTGCAAGATCAATTGAAATTCTTGCACTTGTTCTACAACCGAATTGGTGTCTAACATTTGGTAAGACAAATACTTGTCCAGGGCGTACTTTTTAATACCCGCATCCTCGGTTTTGTACTTCTTTTCTAGCAGTTGCAACAACTCTTTGGCACTAGTTACATTGCTATAGACCCTATACAAGGAATCTACTAAAGCATTTAAAATAAAGTTTTAACATAGAAAATCATTATGGCACCAACTGTCGAAAGCATGCCTCCTATTGATATCGGGCTCATCATCAGCGATCACAGGCTTGTCGTCCTTGAGGAAAGAGGCCAACCTAAGTGTGGTAAGGTAGAACATCATTTTTTTCTGCCACGTTTTGAAGTCCACTCCCGCAAACTTGAATGGTTTCTCGGCATGAGCATTTGTACGGAAAGAGCGGTTCAACATAAGAGCATTTAGGTAATAGTCGGGCACATCTCTAGCACCATTTCGAGCAGCGTTGGGAGTGATGTTGTTGTTTCCACCGACATTACTGTGTTGGTGTTGTTCCCACCTAGTGGTATGTTTGTGTTGTCACCAGTTAGAGGAACGATGTTGAAGTTGGTGTTGCCAGCCATCCTTCTTGTCTCAGTACTGTAGAGATATAATTATCTTGCGAATGTTGAATTATAGTCTCTGAGAACACACGAACACAACAGTGTTGTACAGAGAGAGATAAACACAACGGTGTTAAAGTACAAATGAAATGACCACCAGAACAATGTTTAAAGTATCAAGGCGTCCTCTTCCCGCAAGACAATTACACCACCGTAGTGCTCGGATTTAGATGTGTTGTCCCCAAAGGTAAAATGGCTATGTCTCGGTTGAAGCAGCCCCGCAATCAAACGAGCTCTGGCGAACTGAACAAAGTTTGGACTGAATTTACCGGTGATGTTGGACAATTTTCAGAGAGGGTTTTTGGCACAATGTTTGCAGCTGAGAGCTAAAAATATGCAGTACATGTATGAACCTAGAATTGCCTATTTATAGGCTTCAACACATGAGGGAGCATGTCTGCCATTTATGGCATGACAACCGTTACTGACTCAAACATGAAGCCTGGCAACATTTACAGACTCAGACATGAAGTCTGACAATAGTTATAGAGTCAAACATCATGTCTGACACCATTACACTCTCAAACATCAAGTCTGAGATGTTACAACCTCAGCAGTTACACTCTCAGACATCAAGTCTGAGCAGTCATAACCTCAGACATTAAGTCTGGACAGTTACATGCTGAAGTCAATGATTGACATTATGGTGTTGACCGTAACAGTCCAGAATTCAAAACATGTGACCAAAATAGTCCAGAATTCAAAACATATATGTTGACTCATCGGCCACGTCATATGATCTGACTAGACGAAGTCAAGTCCATGTCGAATATGCTGGTGTTCGACAAGATACAACAACAAATCCAACACTCTTGAGTTCAATGAGCCCAACACGATCGTGTTAGTCGTCCAAAAAGTTAAGGACATCATACATATTTTAAACCATTTCATACACCATAATATGCCAACTATTGGTTCAATTTCTCATTCACCGAAATTCTAATTTGAGAAAATAAACATTTATTACGAGAATTTACACAAGTAAATCCCCGAATTTCCAACATAAATTTTGAGAGAATAAATATTGTGCATGTTAAAGTCTAAGAGATCGAGACTTATTTAATGACGTAAGATATTGTTGTATATTAATCATTATTTAAATAATAAATTTATCACACAATTAAATTTCTGATTTATCTTAAAAGACGTAGGAATTTAATTTTTTTTATAATACGAATGTAAAATCGAATAGCCTTAAAACAAATCGATATATCGATTCATTTCTAAATCTGTCAACTCCGTCACTTTATTATTAAACTTACCTTTTATTGTAGATTCTGCATTTTATGCCATAATATAGTGTATTTATAGCAACAATTTTGCATTTGTCATCTAAATTCGAATCACGAAAGCAGACCTGCGCTCACTAAAATATATTAAGATATATAAATAGAGATGAGATTAAGTGATAAAATTGATAGTGTATAAGGCTCGATCCAAATGGTTCAAACTAAAATGGTTTAGTTAGTTTGGCTAGATGTTTAAATGACTGGTCGGTTTGAAAATCTCAAACTATATCATTTGGTTTGACTGACAATTTAATTAATAAAACTCACCTTTTCAACTAGATCGTACCATTTACATTAATATATTTAAATTACATATGATGGTTAAGGTTAGGGTAAAAACTATAATTGATACAAGTTTGAATCCTATTACATTTATTTTTAATTTTATCCCAAATCTTTATTTATTTCTTAAGAAATTTACCATAAATTATATAATTTCACAATTCATTGAGTCCTCCTCTATTTTTTCCCTTCCTGTCGCCTCTCTTTTCTCCTCGCCGTTCGCAGCCTCCGAGTGTAGCTGCTATTACATATTTATTACAAGGTTTATATTTAAGTGGATTCCTTATAAAGCTTTAATGTTTCGACTTTATTCGTTTATTAATGTTTCAAACCGATAAGTCAATTGAACCAAATTATTTTAATACGGTTTGGCCCTTGTAAATTGGAAAATTTTTAAATTATATTATTTAAATTATATTATTTAATTTTACTTGAAGACTCAGTTTTCTGTTTTTGTAAAAGTCGGTTTTAAACTAAAAGTAAGTTTAAGTTTCAAGCTCAAGTATACACTTCAATACTTAGCTTGATATTGAAGGTTTCAAATAATTATGTAAACTTAAAATATAGAAACTTAAGACAACAGTAAATGACACATGATATTATAATGGTTCAAAATCAAAGTCTTACGTCCACTCTTCATAAATCAATTCGGAAATTTACTAAGGATCAGTATACACGCCTTCTCACGATCTATAGCTAGCACGTCGGAATCTTTCATCCGACGGTGTGCTAGCGCACTCGCTCATAAAATCTTTGTGCTTGCTTCCTTCTTCAAATTGAAGTGAGGACGCACCTCGCAGTCTTCAATCTTGGTGGTGGATGTTTTATGTTCGTTCTAGAACTAAGATGGTTGACAAACGCCCATCGGAATCAGTATTCCAGAGTAGAATTCTAACTGTTGTGTTTATTACTTGAGAGGTAATAAACACCAAGAATGGTAGCTTAAGCTTGAGAGCTTTAGCCTTGTGCACTTTGACAGATGCACGGAATGAGTAGCTTATGTTGGAAGAGTTAAGCCTCGTGATAGACACGGAATAATCAGTGAGCTTTTGAGAGCTTTTGACTTTTTAGTTTGACAGAGTTTTGGCTAACTTTTGCTTGAGCGTTCGTGTCTTATTTTCTGTCGAAGTGTTTAGCTCTTTATAGGTGTGTTCAACAATAATTCAAATTTCTACCCATTAGACTCGATGATCCAGCCGTTAGAGATAAAGATATGATCGTCTAATCATAGTCATTCTTCTAATTGATCTGCTCTACTCTGAGATCTGCTTTTCACATTTAGTAGAGTACATTTCACCTGCCATTGTTAGACTCAGTTTCAGTCCGAGGAACTTACATTTAAATTTCCTCGTACTTATCATTGTTCGACATTTTAGGAATCTTTAATATCACTTTGAACTCTATTATGATTCCTTTTGTCTTTATATTTTTCACGTGCTCTCTAACTTCTGAAACTGAAACTGAGTTTCTGGTCATTCTAAGTTTCAAGCTCTGAAACTTAGTCTTCCTCATTTCAAGTTTCTCAGAGTCTTTACCTTAATTTCTTAAACTTGATTCTTGTTTTCTCGAGCTTTGGCTTTAATCCGCTTGATCTTCGGCTTCAGTTTCTAGTCTATTACAACTAAAGATTTATCCTATACAAGGATTACAGGTAGAGACATACTAGAAACCTAAAAGCTAAGTTTTGACACACCAAAACATCAAATAAAGGAGTAAATTGAAACTTAATTTCTAACAATTTACCCCTTTTCTGTGTTGTCAAAACCTGCTTATCTAAAGTCAGGAAAAAAGAGACTTGATGAACTGAGTTTATAACGACACTACTCAGAACAACATTCCTTTAACCGACCTACTCTATTTAATCTTCCCCCTGAATTGGAGATATATTGCTCGATTAATCAAAGTAGAGCAAAAGTAAGATTGCTGATCGCACTAGAATATGTGAGTTCGGCCAGGTTCAACAAAAACAACATAAAGAGCGAGAGAGAGAAAATGGGATTTTGTCTTCAATCCATTTTTTAAGTTTTTCATTGATAGTGATAGACAATTACAAGTACATCATCAAAAACTGAAAACTGAAACAAATGTAAGTTCAAAAACATGTCCAGAGACTTACGGAGGAGGTTGCTCTGTTGTAAATGACTTTGAATCAGACAGCGTTGCGGCCAACTCCATAAGTTCTTTAAAGTAAACTTCCCTCGTCTACTCTTCTGCCTCTTCTCTCTTCACCCTTTCGGCCCTCTTCAATCTTTCTCATCCTATTCTCCTCTTCCTCTTTATTTTTCCTCTCCTCCTTCTCCTTTTTACGCTCATCTTCCCAATTTTTGACAACATCAAAAATGGTACAGATAATCTGTTTGATCTAGGAGATGGATTCGACAGTTTCAACATCTTTCTTGTCCCTTGCATCCAACGTAACCTTGATTTCTTGATTTTCCTGCCATATTGCTTCAACCTAATTTTGCACATAGTTATGCATTTTAGCAAACAAGGCGGATGGAGAATAGCTTGAGGTAGCTTGGTATGCAATTTCAAAACGCTGGACCATAGGCATCTCAGTGGTGTAACTGTCGGAGCAAATGGTACCATTCCACAGGTTACCCGTCTCTCTTCTTCCGCTTGATCCACCTCTCTTCACCTTCTCTCTTTTTCCTTTCACGCTCAGCCACTTGAAGTCTTATCTAACTCCCAAATTTCTTTGCCCACATTAGATTGACAGCTTTGGCAAGATGCTAAAATCTAGGGACTTTGATCTGATGGATCAACTCAGCTGCTCTCTCTGCAGTATTTTGTAAAGTCAGTTCAAGAGAGAAAGAGATAACCTGCTCTAGTTCTTCCTTCTCTAGTTCGACCTCAGTAAGCTCCTGCTTCGCCTTTTGCACCTCAGCTTCCAAACTCCTCTGCTGCTCAGAAAGCCTCCTCACCTTCTCTAGCCTGGCAGCAATAATATTCTGATAGTCATCTAGAGTTGGAGTTGGAACTTAGATTTCTTTAGTTTCAGCATGGGGGAAAGAGATTTGAGAAATGGGGATTACAGAAATAGGGGTTTGAGTTTGAACTTCAGGCACATAGGAGAAGTCAGTAAGGGGGAGTTTGTGTTAATCCAAGTATGGGTCTATCTCATTTGAAGTTTGCTTCCTGTAGGAGCGAATGCATAGGAGTCTGTTCCGTACCTCCTCCTCAGTAATCTGCCTTGTTTTTTCTGAGCACTACACTCCTTTGCCAATACTTTTTCAGACCTCCAAAAGGTAAGCCCGAGCCGTGCTTGCATAATAGGATGATCTTCCTCATCAAGATCGTGCTTTACCAGGTCGAATTGCCTCCACCTTCTGAACTCCTCCTTTAGATCATCGATCATGGCATTGTCTTCCTCCCCCAGAATGTCAGGGTAGAGCAACATAATTTCTTCAGTTACTCTCCTCTCTACCCTTTTCTAAGATTTCTGCAGCCTAGAGGATTAGTTTGGCATTGCTAACATCTTTTAATACAATCGGTAGGCACCATTTCTTAAATCTTTCAGCAGTGTTTTCCAGATGAGGTAGCCTAGTGAGAGATATTATGTATGTATCAAACTGACTGGGCTTAGAGATTAGATCTTTATTCTTTGGATCCCACGGATTGTACCTCCACACCAAATGTCTATCATTTAAGAAATCAAACTCATCATGGATAGTGTAATCATCCAAGTCCGTCTTTGTGTCAAAAGGTGTAAGGGAGTTATCAAAGGATATCTCAGTTTCAGTGTTACCTCCCTTACTAAATTTTGAAGACTTAGCATGCCCTTTCTCAGTTTCAGTGGGCCTGAGATGTTGATGTTTCAGTTTCTGCTAAGTTTACAGAGGTGGTCGCCCATTTATTTGCAGCCTCTTTCCATGTCTTCTCCTGCTCTTCAAGCACGTATTATAGAATATCCTTGGCCAATACAGCAGCTTCACTTGCCAGTTGTTTTAGGTCGGTCGCCCCTATTTCAGTTTCTGTCTTAGTAGTGGTGGAACCCCCTTGCGCATCCCCCGCTTGCTTTGTGCTCTCCTTTGCCGGTTGTACTGGGTCGGTCACCCCTTGGACAATTTCATCTTAAAAAAGCTCAGGATCAACCTATATCTCGAAATTGGGCTCCTGCTGGGATCCTAGATCAAACCCCTAAGCCTCTTGATATAGATGGGCGGAAGCACCTTCAGAAACTGACTCCTGAAGAGTAGTAGCCACATGATCCTTAAATTTCAGTTTCTTTCTAGCAGTGATTTGTAGGATTCGAGTCTACGGCCAGCAACATGAGTTGTTATTTAATTCGCAGGACCGTTCTTAGGATATCAAGAACAAATTCAATTAAATATATCATGCCACCCTATTCATGCTCCTACAATAATTAATTGCATAGGGTGGATTCAAGAGAATACATGATCTTCAATCGTTTGATCTACAGATCTAGATCGGAGGATGAACGATGAAGTTTAATCTGAAGCAGAATGGAACGTGGCTTGGATCATGTTCCTACAGATTTCATCTTCAGATCTGATCCCTTGCTCCTTCGAAATCTGGTGAGGATTATCTACCAAGTTGAATCAGGAAGCCGGAGGATTCGATCAGAAAAATCCTCCCCTGAAGCGCCGCCGATCTCTCTCTCTCTTAATTCAATATTCTGATTTGAATATATACTGTGGTGGCTACCCGGATCCAAGAGAGAAATCCTTTATATAGTGTTAGGGTTTTGAGAAACCCTAACCCTAATGGCTTGAGCAGTTTGTGGACCAGACCAGGGATTAAATGCAAATAATAAAGTAGGCCCTCTTTATTAATTAATCCTTCCTTGTTCAACCCATAATATAATTAATTAATAAAACATTTTTTTAACCTTCACCACAGTAACAATGCTGACTCACCCCTTGATTACCACGTTATTAGGAACGGGTTGCATTAAACTAACATGATCCACATATTTAAGGTTTTAGACAGTCATTAATTAATTTGGTTTATGACAATCATCCGTAATTAATTAATATCTTATTTCCTGATTAATACCACTCACTCCTTTTCTCTTATGCTTCAATAAATCATTCAGCCTGCAGGACTTAGCATAAAGAACCTTGTGAGCTTATCAGGGAATGTCACCATCCTGAAACGGATATGCTTACCTATACATTCAGCCTAAGCAGTCCCCACACAAATTGCCAACACCCAAAATGCAGGTATTAGAGTACATGTAAGACTCGCCACCATTGTAGATCAAAGTGTGGTCAATCCGTGTGTGCCCCTCATCCTTCAGTAAGGTTTAAGATCATAGGAACTATGTTAGTGATCTGGCTCATTCATATGTCAATGAGAATGACACATCCCACTGTTGATCCCATCAATACATAAAAATGTACTGACACATCAAGTAGCTAGGATAAGCCCACTTAAGAACCGATGTGCCGCAGCTTAAACCAACAGCTTATCCAGGGACTGTTTCAGCTGTGATACTGTTTATATCTCGCTAGGTCAAACGAGCTATATGATCCTCTGTGATCTCCTACACACCATTTGGTCATCCATATCAACGAGATAAAAGGATATTATAGTTCGTTACATGTTCACATTTATCAGATAACGAGAATTGTTGATGCAACACATAAATGTAGGCCAGTATCTCCCACTTATACTCAAAGCATAATACCATTACTTTTACAGAGTATTAAGTTTGTCTATTCAATCTAGCTATTACAAAATGGGACATAAGATGTCCAGCCTCAGATCTTCAGTCCAAGAGCACGAACGTGTTCCTTCTAGATCTTCTGAGGCAAGCCTTTTGTAAATGGATCAGCTAGATTCTGTTTCGTATCTATCTTTTGGTTTAGCACATCGCCTCTTGCCACGATTTCTCGTATGATGTGGTATATTTTCCAAATGTGTTTTAAGGCTTTGTGAGTTCTGGGTTCCTTTGAGTTTGCCACAGTATACTATGATTGTCTTAGGCAAGCTCAGAACAATATCCAACTCCAGGAGGAAATTCCAGAACCATACAGCTTCCTTTACTGCCTCTGAAGCTGCTACATATTCAGCTTCCATGGTGGAGTCTGCGATACACTTCTGCTTCGTTTTCGTTTTCGCATTGTGCAAATCCATAGGATTTGATCACATCATCAAAATGTTTGTTCCATGAATTTGATGCTTGCTTAAGTCCATATAAAGACTTCTTGAGCTTCCAGACAAGCTGTTCTTGATCCTTTTGCACATACCCTTCTGGTTGTTCCATGTAGATGTCACGACCTTCTTCAAGGTACCCGTTCAAGAATGCGATTTTGACATCCATTTGCTAAATTTCAAAATCCATATGTGCTGCTATAGACATAACTATACGAATGGATTTTAACATAGCAACTGGTGAGAAGGTTTCATCATATTCAATACCTTCTTTTTGACTATAACCTTTCGCCACCAGCCTGGCCTTAAATGTCGTTATGTTACCACTCAAATCCTTCTTTCTCTTGTATACCCACATACTGCCTATGGCTCGAAAACCTTCTGGCAGTAAGGATTTATGGTACACATCCATAGCTGTAATCGATTCTATTTCAAAATCCATCACCTTTCGCCACTGATCAGCATCTTTGTCACTCATAGCTTCGTCGTATGTCCATGGGTCGGTATCATTCAGTCCGTCTTTAGGGATTAAGTCAGAAGACTCTCCCACGAACATATACCGTTCAGGTTGCTGAGACAACCTCCCACTACGACGAGGCCCCTTCAATGTGTTTGTGTTTGGTGCATTCACTTGTGATTCACCATCTTGCATATGCGGTAGTGCACCTGGTTCCATACCCAACTCAGGTATGCTCAGGTTGCCACGCGGTTCTCCTGAAGGATTTGAATTGTTCTCTTCAATTTCTTGAAGTACAATCTCTCTCTTGGTCTTGTGGTTCCTTATGAATTCATCTTCTAGATATCTTGCGTTGGTACTCACAACGAATTTCTGGTCATGTGGATCATAAAAGAAACCACCCTTTGTTTGCCTGGGATAGCCCACAATCAACATTAACTTAGACCTTCCTTCTAATTTGTCAGCTTCCTTATTCAGCACGTATGCTGGATAACCCCACACTATAAATCATGACAACACAGGTTTATGTCCATACCAAAGTTCAATCGGATTTTTAGGAACTGACTTAGAAGGAACAAAGTTAATCAAGTACGCTGTTGTTTCTCGTGCACACCCCTCAAAGGAAATGGGCAGGCTGGCATAGCTCATCATTGACCTAACCATTTCTAACAGAGTTATGATTCTTCTCTCTGCCACACCATTCTGCTGAGGGGTGCCAGGTACGGTCCACTGGGAAGTAATCCATTGATCTGCCAGATACTGAAGAAACTCATTGTTGAGGTACTCCCCACCACGATCAGATCGCAGTGTCTTTATGGTCTTATTTAACTTGAATTTCTCAAAGCATTCAGACTTGAATACCTTGAATTTCTCAAAGCATTCAGACTTGTAGTGAAGTAGATAAACAAATCCATATCTAGAGTAGTCATCTATAAAGGTGACAAAGTATTTGTGCCCACCACCGGCTTGTGTTGACATAGGTCCACACAGATCAAAGTGGATGAGATCCAACAAGTCATTTGCTCAAGACTCACTTGCCTTAAAAGGCCTTGTCGTCATCTTGCCCTCTATGCAAGATTCACAAACTCTATGTGGAACTACCTGGATTGGGTCCATAATTCCACAATCAACGAGTTTCTTGATTCTTTTAAGATTGACATGACCGAGTCTCAAGTGCCAAAGATATGTTACATCCTCACTAGAAGAAAATTTTCTTTTCTGTTGGTTAGACAAATTATATGCCTCTTTCACTGTCAGTTTGTTTGAACATGTGATAACATAAAGAGAATCTTTCAGTGACCCATGACAGACAACAACGTTATTTCTCATGATAGAAACATCTCTACCAAAAATAACAGAAAATCCATCATCAAAAAGTTTAGAAACTGAAATCAAGTTTCGCCGAAAAGAAGGCACAAACAAAACATCTCTTAGTGTTAAAACATTATTCCCAAAATATAAAGTAACATCTCCAATTGCTGCAGCAGAGACTCTAGCAGCATTTCCCATGGAGATGGTAACCTCGCCATCTTCTAGCTCTCTAGTCAGCTCGAACCCTTGCATAGAGTAACAAACATGATCAGTAGCTCCAGTATCCACTATCCACGAATGGATAGAAACTGATGCTAAACATGTTTCAATAACTAGTGCAGAAGATGATGTACATTGTCCCTTGGTGACAAACACTAGACAATTTACTTTCTAGTGACCCTTCCTTTTGCATGCTGAACAGAACTTTCTTTTGTAAACTTTGCCTCCAAATCTTTCTATAGAACCATCACTAGTCGAATTCTTCATGCTTACATCCTCTACACTCGGAAGTGGAAAGTGATAGTCAAACACAACAGTAGACAAGGAGTCATTGATCTGTTGAGCAGCCTCCAAGAAACTGATCAACTGATCTATAGTAAACACCTTGTCTTCGACTATGGAAGTGAAATCATAGTAAGATTCTGGATGGGAGTCATATATGACATCAGTGAATAATTGATCATTCATATTTCCACCATTTAAGATATAGAATCTTTTGAGGTGATCCATGTGCAGCACATGCTCCCTAACATTACCACCATGTGCCAGCTTACAGTTCACAATTCTCATTATGAACTCGGCACTGGTAGTCTTTCCAAGCCTACCATAAGTCATAATCAAGTCTCTCTAAATCTCAACAGCGTCAGTACAATACTGATACTTGAGCTGGTGCTCCTCAATCATGGATGACCTGAGCATTGATAATAACTTATTGTTGTTCGTCATCCATTTTTCAAAAGAGCTCCTAGAGGAATCTGAGGACTCAATGAAAGGTACAGCTGGATGAGGCACAAGTAACACAGACACGGTCTGTGTAGCAAACATGCATTGCTCCATGAGCCATTTCCATTCCAGGAAATTAGAATCCCTCAAGGGATTTTGTGCCAAAATATGAATAATGATAGACATATCTAAAAATGAATAAATAAATAAATTAAGAACATACAACAGAACAATTGAAACAAATATGCATAGTAACCTTTAGATAAAAACAATACAATTTGTTTCCTCCAATTGCCCAAGCTAATTCACCGCAAGCTACTTGAGTAGACGTTTACGGCAAACGCTCAACCAGACCAAAATGATCCTTTAATTTCTTAACATGCTAGGTATCTCAAGCAAAAGAAATTAATATTGGAGATTCTAAGACCATGTTCACCTATCCGGAGCAGGGACATCATTCATGAGGTATACTCCAGGCAACATCTAAGCCAAAATAACCACAATCCAAACTCTGAATGTAAAAGGACGATTTAGCATACGTACTAGACCCATACCACATGCCCTATACATTCTTTGTTATCCCATTTCAATTAATCTTAGAGTTGTGAAAGTTGTCTCAAAGCAAGCTACCCGAGTAGTCATTGCTTAGAGGCTCCCACTTCCCATCTTAAAATAAATGTTTTATTTTGGAAACCTCATCGCATTAGAACTGGTGAGGGACCCCTAACGTAACCTACCCGAGTAGTCATTTACGCTTCGTGATGCCCCACTTTCAATGAGAAGTCGTATTTGTGGAGGTCTAATGATTTTGGTTAGAAAAGAACCAAAATCCAGCTTAGTATTTTTAATTCTAAAGGTTTTTATGCGCACACATTATTTTATGTTCCCATAAATTATGTCACACCCAAAATTCCGTCATAAATTAATATAAATCCTGGAATTTATAGACATAATTTAAAACATAAAATAAATCACATAAGACATGCTCAAAAAATTTAAATAATTGCAACATGCTTATTAAAGTAAATAATTAAAGCAAATCGGCATGCTTTCCTATTTTTTACTAGTACGCATATAATAAATTACATCATACGAGAAATAATTAAATAAACAAATAAAATTTCTCGTGGCCCCTCAGATGTGATTACAACTGAAAACTAAATTAAATCTAACTATTACAAGATTTAATTTGATTACAGATCTTCAAGTTGGGCTCCCACTCTTTAATTTGAATCTGCAACACTTGGACTGAAATTAGGGTTTCAGAGATACAGGCTATCGTCGGGTCAACGGGCCCGTATCAAACCCTAGCAGAGAAATCCTAGCATGAAACTAGGGTTTCGGCCGCTGCTTCCCAGCCCACCATCGCCGTCGACATTCAGCCGCCGCCTGTGGCTGGCTCGCACCGCCAGGAGGTCGCCGCCGTCCCAACTGCTCACCGCCATTGTCGCCGGTCGTCTATCCAGCGAGGAAGTCGGTCAAGCAGATGCGACACGCACAGGGCGCGGCCCAGCAGCACACGGCGCAACCCTAGGGTTGCAACTGCACGTTGCTGCCACCCACGTTGCCACTGCCGCCGTCTGTTGCCCGCCTCCGCCTGCGCATGGCCCCGATGGCCGGCCGCCGCCTGTGGCCAGGCTGAACACGAGTGTGCGCACGGGGAAACGCGGCCCTGCCGCGCACGGCCAAAACCCTAGGGTTTGCCGTGCGCCGCCGCATTCCGCTGTGCGCAGCCGTCGTCGACTCCCACCATGTCATGTTCTTCGTTCTTCAATTCTCGTCCTTCTCTCAGGATCCAATTTTACAGATTTGAAATAAAAAAAATACAAAGTAGATCAAAATCTATTACAATGAATTTCCCTATCAAATCTAACCACGGATTTTCTCGTAGTGAAAAACAGATCTAAAAATGAGAAGGCCACGAGAACAATAACCATACAACAATATAAAACCATCCATGAACATACAAATTTATTTAATTAAATTTATCAAGGATAGAGCCTAAGAACTGGAACCTCGCTCTGATACCAATTTTAGGATTCGAGTCTACGGCAAACAACATGAGTTATCATTTAATTCACAGGACCGTTCTTAGAATGTCAAGAACAAATTCAATTAAAGAAATCATGCCACCTTATTCAAGCTCCTACAATAATTAATTGCATAGAGTGGATTCAAGAGAATACCTGATCTTCAATCGTTTGATCTACAGTTCTACATCAGAGGATGAACGATGAAGTTAAATCTGAAGCGGAATAGAACGTGGCTTGGATCGTGTTCCTACAGATTTGATCTTCTGATCTGTTCCCTTGCTCCTTGGAAATCTGGTGAGGATTATCTACCAAGTTGAATCAGGAAGCCGGAGGATTCGATCAGAAAAATCCTCCCCTGAAGTGCCGCCGATCTCTCTCTCTCTCTTAATTCAATATTCTGATTTGAATATTAAATTGTATACTGTGGTGGCTACCCTGATCCAAGAGAGAAATCCTTTATATAGTGTTAGGGTTTTGAGAAACCCTAACCCTAATGGGCTTAAGCAGTTTGTGGACCAGACCAGGGATCAAATGCAAATAATAAAGTTGGTCCTCTTTATTAATTAATCCTTCCTTGTTCAACCCAGAACATAATTAATTAATAAAACATTGTTTTAACCTTCACCACGGTAACAATGCTGACTCGCCCCTTTATTCCCACGTTATTAGGAACGGGTTGCATTAAACTAACATGATCCACATATTTAAGGTTTTAGACATTCATTAATTAATTTGGTTTATGACAATCAACCATAATTAATTAATATCTTATTTCCTCATTAATACCACTCACTCTTTTTCTCGTATGCTTGAATAAATCATTCAGCCTGCAGGACTTAGCATAAAGAACCTTGTGAGCTCATCAGGGAATGTCACCATCCTGAGACGGATATGCTTATCCATACATCCAGCCTAAGCAGACCCCACACAAATTGCCAACACCCAAAATGCAGGTATTAGAGTACATGTAAGACTCGCCACCATAGCAGATCAAAGTGTGGTCAATCCGTGTGTGCCCCTCATCCTTCAGTAAGGTTTAAGATCATAGGAAGTATGTTAGGGATCTGGCTCATTCATATGTCAATGAGAATGGCACATCCCACTGTTGATCCCATCAATACATAAAAATGTACCGACACATCAAGTAGCTAGGATAAGCCCACTTATGAACCAATGTGCCGCAGCTTAAACCAACAGCCTATCCAGGGACTGTTTCAGCTGTGAACTGTTTATATCTCGCTAGGTCAAATGAGCCATATGATCCTCTATGATCTCCTACATACCATTTGGTCATCCCTATCAACGAGATAAAAGGATATTATAGTTCGTTATATGTTCACATTTATCAGATAGCGAGAATTGTTGATGCAACACATAAATGAAGGCCAGTATACAAATATTTAATCATTTATGCTTTCTGTATACAATCCCAACATGATTGTGGGGTCATAGTCATTGCCCTTCCTATTCTTCTTCTTATCCACAACATGTTCCTTTCCCTTCCTCTTCTAAGCTGAAGCTTATGACTCAACTTGCTTCCTCTGCTGCTCCTCCATCCTGAGTGTTTGCTTCCCTTCTCAGTGACCTCCCACTCACATTTTTTGAAGGTTCTCATCAGTGGCCAGGAGGTTGGTGTTCTCTTCTTCCTTACCACCAAAGGAATGGTAGTGCCATGAAAGGGATCATCCCCGCCTTTGCTCGATACATCTTCTAGCTTAGTAAGAGTAGGCAGATCCTTCATCGTCTGTTGCAAGCTATCCTCCTTATCTCATTCAGACTCAGTTCTCTCCTCATCAGAACTGATTGTCTCCTTGATGTCATGCTTCAGAGGGACAAAGTAGGTGGGCGCTAGGGGTTCTCCATCATCAACCACCTACACCACCTTCTCAATCAGGTAACTGACCTTTAGCTTGAAACCTACACTCGTGGAAAATGTGCCCTTCTTAGCAATGGTGTTCTTCGTCCTGATATTATCCAAATATATCTCAAAAACAAACTCGGCCCAATTGCCCTAAACTTTATCATCGAGGGCCATCAACACTGAGTACTTCTTCTTACTCAGTTCAAAGTGAGAGCCCACCTCACACTTTAACATCCTAATAGGAATGTCGCCCAAAAACTTGTAAAAGTCTCAAGTTATGACGTCTTGTGGCTCACCTTGCAGCCAGTCTGAATTGATTTCTTCTTCCACCCTCTCCAGTGGTTTCTCCATGTGTTTCTTTGCCTGTTGGGTTCCTCCTCCTTGAAGATAAGCATGGATTTGAACACCGTCATTTCGTAGATAGAAAATATGACTCATCAATTTGGGGTTGACTCTGATTGTCACACCAGCCAAAGAGGTATTGAACGATTTCTAGTCGGATGCCACCACAATATTGTCATAGAATTCTGCCACCATAGATGGGTGAAACCTCTTCGATGTGGCAGAAAGAAATTAGATCAACTCCTCACTTCCTAGTTTCTGTCTCAAATGATGGTCTGGACAGACATTCACAATATCATATTAAAATAAGATTTTCTCTTTGTGGACTTCAACAGCCCTCTTCTGCTCTGGAGTCAATTTCTCCGCCTTTGATGCATCATTAGATAATTTCATAAGTTCACTATAGGGAATGTAATGATCAATAGATTGATTTTCATCACGACCTGAAGTGGAAGTGGCCTGATCCGGTTTTTGGGGTATGTTTCTTTTGGGCATAATGAATGAATGCTAATAATTAAGAGTTATTGAGAGAATATTGGTCGGGTGCCTTGAATGCTTCGAGGGAAGTTTTGGGTTTGATGAAAATCAAATATAGAACAGAAATGACAAATATTCGTAAAGAGTAACCATCGAAAATAGGTTACCTATTTATAGAATTTGGAAAACAGTTTGGATGGCTAGGATTGGGTCAACATTTTGCAATCAAGGGCTAAGATGAACCACCTGTTCAACTGCTCTGTGCCGATCTGACGTGGGGGAGCAGGGGTTGACACGTTGCGCCTCTTGATTAAGTCGCGTCTATTCTGCATTTAATGCGACATACTGGATAATTCAGTGTTTGAATTCAAATTCTCCCGCTTCTTCTACTGAAAACTGAAAACTAACTTGCATTTCAGTTTTAATTTCTTAATCGAGCGCTAGGACTCAGTTTAAGTCTGCAACCATCTTTCAAGAAATCCGAAACCCGAAAGCTTTTAAACTTAAGTTTTCAAAATATAATTTTTCAGTTTCTACGCCAATACCACTATTAAAAAAATGGCTAAGCAGAGAATCACGAAACTGAAACCTGAGATATGGGTGAAATATGAAACCAAGAGCTCGCACTCAATTTTAATCCGCTTCCATTCCTCTTCAATTTGGATTAATACTTTTGAGCAAAATGGACCTGAAATATCATTAGGCTGAAAACTGAGAGTTTGAACTCAGTTTTTATCTGCAACTTCTCCACGTCTATGATGATTTGATTAAGAAATCCGATTGCTGAAAATTGAGAGTTGAGACTCAGTTTTATTCTGCAACTACTCCCTTTTTTATTTAGATTTCATCATGCAAAGCTCTTTGAATCGAGTTTCTGGAAGTGGTTTGGTGAAGATATCTGCCAACTGATCTTCAGTTATTATGTATTCCACAGACACATCTTCTTCTCAAGGTAATCTCTAATGAAATGGTGACGAATATCTATATGCTTCGTCCTTGAATGATGAAGTGGATTCTTAGTGATACACATAACACTGCTATTATCACAATAAATTGGCACGCATCCAGTCTCCACTTCATAATCTAAAAGTTGTCGTTTGATCCAAAGCAATTGAGCACAACAACTAGCAGCAACTACATATTTAACTTCAGTTGTTGATGTAGCTATGGAGTGTTGCTTCTTGCTGAAGCAACTAATCAATCTGTGGTATAGGAACTGACAAGTTCCACTTGTGCTCTTTCGATCAATTTTGTAACCTCTAAAATCTAATTCTGAGTTAGCACTGTGGGTCAATTCATCAGTTTTGGGTACTTAATACCTAAGGACTCAGTGCCTTTAAGATATTTCACAATTCTCTATGCAGCACCCATGTTCGATTTCTTGGGATTTGCTTTCAATCTCGCACAGACACCAACTGAGTAGGAGATATCCAGCCTGCTTGCAGTCTGATATAATAGGGAACAAATGATTCCTCTATAGCTCATTGGGTTTACCGCTTCTCCTTCTTCACTAAGATTAATTTGAGAACTAGGTCTCATCGGAATCCTCAAGGACTTGGTCTTTTCTGGACAAAGCTTATTGATCAGGTCCTTCGTATACTTCTTCTGGTTGATAAATATTTTTCCTTTTGATTTAATAACTTGAACACCAAGGAAATAACTCAGTTTGCCCATCGTTCTCATCTGGAAATTGCTTTGCATTAGTTGGGCAAACCTGTCGCATAACGTCAAGTTTTTGCACCTGAAAATGATGTCATCGAACAAGGTTGTGTCGATCTTTCCTTTCTGGAAATTGCTTTGCATTAGTTGGGCAAACCTCTCGCATAACATAAGGTTTTTGTACCTGAAAATGATGTTATCAACATAGATTTGAACTAACAAAATGTCAGTTCCATCCTTGATTCTGAACAAGGTTGTGTTCATCTTTCCTTTCTGGAAACCATTCCTGAGAAGAAACCGAGATAGAGTCTCAAACCAAGCTCTAGATGTCTGCTTCAACCCATATATAGCCTTTCTCAGCTTTAAAACTTGGTTTCCTTTTTTGAAGCCTGGGGGCTGTTCATCAACGTAGACTTCTTCTTTGAGCTCCCCATTCAGAAATGCACTCTTCACATCCATCTGAAAAACTGTGAAGTTAAAATGTGTAGCATACGTTAATAATAATCTTATCACTTCAAGTCTGACAACTTGAGCAAAAGTTTCATCGAAATCAATTCCTTCACATTGAGAATATCCTTTTGCAACAAGTCTTGCTTTGTTCCCTATAATGTTTCCTGTTTAATCTCTCTTGTTCTTAAAAATCCACTTTGTGCCAATAACAACTTGGTGTGTTGGTCTTTCCACTAAGTACCATACACTATTACGTTTGAACTCAACCAATTCTTCCTGCATGGCATTAATCCAGTCTATGGACTTGAGGGTATCTCCAATCTTTGTTGGTTCTGGCTGTTGAGAGATAAAACACGATAGTATTTTACCTCCTTGGTGTGTGCGAACTGGGTTTGTGATGTTGTCTAACACAACATCTTCAGGATGATGTCCCATCCACTTTGGCTTCTGTAGCTGAGTAAGTTCAATAGGTTGACTGAAAATGCCTGGAAAGTCAGTTCCTTAAACCAGAACATAGGTTAGAGGGCATGAGATCCTCTGTCCTACTTTTTGTGTTCCACTCTCTGTTTCACTATTAAAATTATTAATTTTAATTTAATATTTTTTTATAGTCTTAATTTATTATGATTTAGATTAATTTTATAAGTTCAACCATAGGGTTCATCCCACCCAATTAGGGTATATAATATTTTTTAGTAATTATTTTTCAATTTTTAACTAAAATTTGATTATTAAAATTGATTAATTTATAACTATAATTTGTGTTCTTATAAAATTTTGATTTTTATTCTTATAAATCAATTAGACCATATTATATTATACTTGATTTTTGTTTTCGTAAAAATATAATTTAAAATTAATAATCGAGACAATGGAACACCAAGTGGAACACAATGTGGGGCAGAGGATTTGAGCCCAGGTTAGAGTGGATTCTACCATGGATAAACCATCATCTCTTGAAGCTTGAAATTCCAACAACGGGTTCGGTCCTTCTTCTCCAGTGTTCGCAACTTTCATTTCTAGTCCTTGACCTTTGGGATTGATCTCTACAGGTTGGGCATCTTCATTTCTAGGAAACTCAATTTCGCCAAAGTAAGTTCCGGCTTGAGCTGCATTCTTAGTTTCAGCTTAAACTTGAGTTCCCCCTTCATTTGTACATGCATTAATTGTTATGGAAATTATGGCCTTAGCAAAAACTATAGCATCACTGGCCTCTTCGGCAGGTTGGAATCCAGCTAAATCATCTGGATCCCTTGATATTTTGTTCATCGATCTAGTTAGACAAATTGCATTAGTATATTCATTTTTAGAACTCAGTTTCTCATTGATATCCTTGATCTCACGAGTATCAAGTTCCAGTTCTTTAAAGGTCTTGTGCACTAGAATAAACTCATCAAAACCAACATTACATGTTATCTCTAAAAGTCTCGTAGTCTTATTGAGTACCCCATATCCCTTGTGAGAAGGATGTCCATAACCAAGGTATTCACTTTCAACTTTCCGTTATTGTAAACATAACATGGTGAAATGAATTCACGAAGATGAGCTATAGAAGGCTTACTACCATTGTAGACATCGTATGGAGTTATTGATAATGACTGTTGATGGAACTTCTATTCTGAGTATAGCATGCCATCATCAAGGCTTCTCTCCAGTATCCTTCCCTTAAGCTTGCTTCAGCGAGCATGGTCCTTACTACTTCTTTAAGGGCTCACATAGCTAACTTCTCGTGGACAATACCAGCATCTGCACAAAAATCCATCAAGGGTCCATTGTAGAACTCAGTTCCGTTGTCAAACCTTATCCTCTTTACAGTCACTCATTTGTTATTTTGGACCTGCAAAATCAGTTCTGGAAGCTGGAGCGTGACCTCGTTCTTTGTCTTCAAGAGCCTCACCCAAGTATATCTTGAGTAGTCATCAACAACTGCAAGAGTGAAACTCTTTCCTCCGATGGTAGGTGGCTTGACTGGTCTAGAAAGATCCATGTGCAGCAGCTCCAAAATGTTGTATGTGCTTACTATTACAGGACAATTTTTGAATGAAGCTTGGTCTGCTTTCCATTTTGGCAAGCTCTGCAAACTCCATCCTTCTAGAATCCGGTTTGTGGATGTCCTTTAGACTAGCTTGTGCTTGGCAAGATATTTGATTAACTGAAAGTTGAGTTGGCTTAATCTTGTGTCATAGCCAATTAGTGCCTTCGTGGGAGCTTATTGTGACAAGGCAAGTGTCAACTTGACCACTCTCCCAATCCACGATATAGAGACTCCCTTTTCTGATTCCCTTCAGTATGATTTTTTTTGTCTATGATAAGGCACTCAGCTTTGGCTAATGTCACCTTATATCCATTTTGAATAAGCTGGCAAATACTCAGCAGATTGTAGTTGAGGTTGGTGACCAAAGTTACGCTCTTGATGGTAATGCCATTATATTGTATGCATCCTTTGCTTATGACCCTCCCCTTTGAGTCATCGCCAAAAACCACAAGGAGTCCTCTCATTATTTCTAGTTTCGAGAGTAAGTCTCTTTCTTCAGTCATATGGTCGGAACATCGACTATCCAGAATTCAAGCTCTCTTCTTCTTCTGGAGCTGATTCCGATGACCTGTACCTGCAACACAGAGAAGGTTAGACATTAGGTGCCTGAGCCTCTGTGGGTCCTGCTATGTTAGTCTTTGGAATCTTGCCTTTAGGAATCCAAACACTCTTCACCTTAAGCTTTGGTGAATTCCGCACCAACTAACTCTTCCTTCTAAAATAATGTATGTTGTTTGGATGCGTGTTAGAAGAAAATGGTGGGTGTGTGTGAACTCTTTCGAGAAATTGAGTTTCTTAAATCTGAGTTTCTGGATACTTAGTCTCGGAAACTAAGTCCCGGGTGTGAAGTCTTCTATGCCCTTGAAAGTGAAATTTGATTGGTCATCAGACATCAAGTAGGTGTTCCCCCTACTTGGATGAATCCTTTTCTCATAAGAGTTACAATTAAATGACCTTTAGATTTCTGAAATCCGAACGTAAAACTAAATTATTTGCAAACTCGGTTTTAGTTGCTGAAATGAGTTTCCTCGCATTAGGAACAAATTTCTTCACCCATTTCTTAGACATGGTTGGCTTCCTCTCAGGTTTACTCAGTTTAGAAACTGAATTATTTTTAAGTTTGGGAACTGAGTTCAGTTTTGGAACTGACTTTTTCCCTTCGAATAGTCAGGCCCTCTGAAACATTGCTAGTGCTCGAGTAAAGTGAGCAAATTAGTTTTTGATCACTAGCAATTTTCAGTTTTTAAAGAGTTACATTCCTCAAAAATATTTTTGAAATTTTTAAGTAAAATGGAATGTTCTTCTTTGAATTTTGTCAGCTCCTTACTGAGTGACCACAATTCTTCGATCTCCTTTGTCAAGTTTGAAACTTCAAGTTTTAGTGAGGAGTTTTCTCCGACTAAAGGATTTTTCAATTCATAGAACTTAGAAAACTCTTTTGAAAGGATTTCTAAAGTGATATTATCTGAATCCGAGCAAATAGATTTAGTGTCCTCTTCGATGCATGCGAAATAATTAGAAACTTAGTTAGTAACAGTTACCATTTTCTCACTTTCAACTTCTGGTTCTTCAGCTTCACCATCTGATGCATCTTTTCCCATTTTGGCTATGAAAACAACAAGGCTTCTTGGTCCAGTTCATCGTCCGATGTTTAATAACCATTATCATGATTTGGGATGTCGGGCACCTCGATTCTTGAGAGCATTGCCTTTGCAACAACTTTGGATGGCTTCTTCTCAAAAATCCTTTTGAGCCGCTGTTAGGAATTATTCGCGAATCCTTCCCTTAGGATTAATTTGTAAAAGGTTTTGTTGAATCAAAGCCTTAGTAGTTTGGTCGATCATTGCTGAAGTCTAGCATAGTCTAGCAACTCATGTGTAATGTCCTGATTAGGAAAAATATTGAGTTGTAATAGATTAGATTGCTAGAAGTATTCTCAGCAGATGGTAGCTGCTAGAGATGTCAGCAGACAAATATGACTGCTAAAGAATGAAGTAGTCATGTGCTAAGAAGAGTGATTGCTAAGGTGCTAGCAATCATATGCTGAAAAGAAGAGACTGCTAGGAGCATTCGCTTAGCAATGAGCGGATTGAAGATAGCAGAATGCTGAAGGAGTCAGCATTCGCTGCTACGGAAGAGATTGCTAAAAGCTATAGCAATCAGAAGCTAATATATCAAGTGATAGCAGAATGCTGAATGGTCAGCATTCGCTAGTACTTAGCAGATTGCTAGAAGAGCTCAGCAACCAAAAGACTTAGCAGATTGCTAAGAAGAGCTCATTAATCAAAAGGCTTAGCAGAGTATTTCCAGCATTCACCGATAGAATGCTAAGCAAGGAAATACTTAGCAATGACTTGCTAAAGACGCCCGTTCTGACAGAAGGTACAACAAAGGACAAAAACCTTACCCAATGTAGGTAAAAAGGTACTATACGATGCCGGAAAGGAAGAAAAAACAAGTAACCATTTTGGACGGAGAAGACCGTTGTGTCTAACGGGTCTGGAGATTCAAAGTTTGAATCTCCAGATATAAAATAGAAGTCGAACAGAGAGAGAAACTACTACTGCTCATACTCGCATTCAAACAGTTGAACAATCGAAAAAGTGAACAGAGATTCCTTTGACAAAAGCGAACAAAGAAAAAGAGAGAGTAGTCAGTTGAGAGCCCTTTTAAAGAGAAGTATTCAAAGCTCTCAACAACCATAGTGCCCCCATTGAATATCTAACACTATCTTGAAGAGATTCTTTGACTTTGTTAGAGAATCCGATCATTGGGATACCTTTCTTCTAAAGAAGCATCCAGCAGTCACATCTCTAAAAAGGGATTGACTCCGACGGGCTATTGCCAAAACCAGACAAAGTTCAGGAGAGAACTATAAAACCTCCATTACAGCGAAGGACAAGTTTTACAAAGGTGCGCCCTTGACTTGGCCATAGCTGCATATCGAAGAGACTGAAGCATCGGTGGATAGCTTTGTAGTGGCTAGGTCGAAAGCTCACTACCTGCTAGAAGATATAGGCGATTCCTTGTACTTCAGATATCTTTTTAGTCATATTCTCAGTGATACGACTGAGGAGTGGACGTAGATTTTAAGATCGAACCACTATAAATATTGTATCTTGTTTACTGTTTTATTGTTTACTGTTTTGATTTGAAACCTAGCAAACTCAAGTTGCTAGTGTATCTCTGGAACAACCTAAGAACAACTCTCGAGCTTAAACATTTTGAGAATATCTAAGTGCAAGATAAACTTAATATTCCGCTGCATTCGTGCGTTAGTTGTTTGCTATTCACCATGACTACTCTGATCAGGGACCAACAAGTGGTATCAGAGCGGTAGGTTGAACAACCGACTGCTTTTGAGTCGCTTTATGACCAGATCTGTATCTTTTCCTTGCACTGGTATTTTGTTCTTTTGTTGCTCTAGCTCAGGAACTCTAAGCTTGTCGAGATGAATCATACTTTGCCAATGTATACCAAAGAAAAGTTCAATTCAAGGCAGAAGATGGCCACTATCCAGCTCTAGAGCATACATCCAGAGATGGTGGATGTTCTCACAAAAAGTCCCATAAGGATTATGAAGGTCAACCCCTTTGTCGGTCCAGTTGTTGAAGGTTAACCGAGACCTCCGCAGATGATCGAGAAGAAGTTTGATGAATATAGAACGGAGGACAAAAAGAGAGCTCAGTAGGAGCACCTAGAAAAGAAGCTGATCCTTGACTCTTTGCCGCCGTTAATGGCAGACAAAGCATTAGACTTTGATACGGCCAAAAAAATGTGGGATTATGCCTGCGAATCTTTCCAGGAGACCAACCAGATGAAACGCAACAAGCTCTAGGTAGTTGTTGATAAGTATGAATCTTTCTATATGCATGAAGGAGAAATTATCCAAGCTATGGAAGAAAGATTCAACACCATTGTTGGAGAGCTCCGGAATCTGGGCAAGACATATTATAATGGAGAGATGAATAACAAGATCATCTCAAAGCTCTTTCCACGGGAGGACTGGTTCATGAAGATAACGAGCCTGAGCGAGAAAGACCTTAGCCAAATGTCAACATCCGAGGAATTCGCTCAACTCAAAACTCATGAGTCATTATACAGCAATCAAAGAAGAACGAAGCTGTTGTGGCTCAAGCTTCATCAGCGCCCGCTATAAACTCTAAGGACTTAACATATTTTGCTAAGAAAGATGCTGGGAAATGGAAACCAAAGAAGCCCTTCCGTACTCATGAGAGATCTGCTCCAGCTTCTCTAGTAGAGGAGGTTGTTCCATCCTCCAGCTCGCAGCCTGAAGATCAGTGAGCTAGAAGAGCAAATGTGAAAGCTTCAGAAGCTAATGCTGGAAGCCAAAGCTAAGAAAGAAGCAAAGGAAGCAAAGCTTACTTCATCCTCCTCTCGTTCCACAGAGAGAAAGCCAAGGACATGCTTTGAATGTAATTCTCCAGATCATCTTAAGCATGAAAGTCCAAGGGTAAGTCAGGAAGAAAGAGAGCACCTCAAACAAAGCTTTTAGAGAAGAGCTGTTTGAGTGGTCACAAGGGCATTGCTGACCAAGACAGAAGTGCTAGACATTCCTGATAATGAAGCGGAGTATTATTCCTCAGAGGAAGATGATGAGGAGGCCATGCTGGTCTTGATGGCATATATAGTTGATGACCAGGATGCTGACGCTGAGCATAATGCTGAGTCGGCTCTAGCAGTCAATGCGCATGAGGTACAATCTACTAGCATTTCTAGTTCAGCAGTCGGGGATGAATCAGAGAATTCTTTACTAGATTCCGAGGATGATCATCTCACCAAGCTTTCTACTGAGTTTTCAAAGATGTATGAGATAAAGAATGCAATTGTAGGGGAGAACACCTCCTTGAAACTTAAAGTTACTACTTTGACTGAGGAAGTCGAAAGTCTAAGGTCTGATAGTGAGGAGTTTTTGAAACTCAAAGCAGATTACTTTAAGCTTTCTGAAAATTTTCAAATTATTGAAAAGCAGAATCTAGCTTTAAAGAGTAAACCTAAAGAGGAATGTATTTGCACTTACACATCCAGCAAGGCAATTCTTAGTGCCATTGTGAGCCAACAAAGGAAACATTCTGATAAGTCAGGATTAGGCCTTGGTTGTGTTGAAGCAAAATCCTCTATGGAAGCTTTGAATAATAATGCTGAATTTTCTAAGAAGAAAAAGATTTTATTCATTTCTGCTGGAAAAGTCAATGCTGACAAAGGTAAAGGAAAGGCTATTGCTGAGCCGTCAACTGCTAAGCAGACAGATTGGCGTAGCGAGCATGCTTCAGCTGGATCTCAGTAGAATGCACAGATGATGCCTACTAGATATGCTATTGCTAGATCTTAGCAAAGTACCCAGAGAGTACCTGCTAAGCATACATCTGCTGGATCTCAGCAATAACACTTAGAAGTGCCAAGGAGGAATGCTGAGCATTATGTATCTAATGCTAGGATAACATATCCTTCCTTTACTAAGGGCAAGCAGGTAGCATACCATGCTGTAAGACCACAGTATCCAACGTAAACACCACATAGGAGGTACACCTATGTGAGGCCAGAGTCCAATCGATTTCCATTACAAAGGACTAGGAAGGCTAAGCACACAACTCTACCTAGATCTAATAATTCAAAGCATGCTTATCCAAAGGTTGAGAAGGGTGTGAAGAGTGATATCAAGAAGAAAGTCTTAAAAATCACCAAGATGTGGGTTCCAAAATGAACCATGATCCACGTTAATCCTGCAGGATGCGATGCTAAGCGGGGTACCTAAATCAACGTGTTGATTGTTTTGCAGGAACAGGATCCAAGAGCTAAGATATCAAGTATGTCAAATGAGTGGATCCTAGATAGTGGCGGTTCAGCACACATGACCGGGGATAAAGAGTTGTTCTCGGATATTCAAAGAATTTATGGCCCCACAATCATGTTTGGTAACAACAGCAAAGACAGAGTGTTTGGGAGAGGATGCATAGAGCAAAATGGACTAAGGATTATCAATGTTGCGCTCGTCTCCACTCTCAAACACACCCTGCTAAGCATAAGCCAACTATGCAAAAATGGGTACACCGTTTCTTTCGTTAATATTGGTTGTTCAATTGCTGATAATGCTACAGGTGAAGTAAAGCTTAGAGGCATCCGCAAGGGTGGCCTATATATTGTTGATTGGCAGAGTGGCCAGTAGCATTCTTGTTTTGTAGCATTGAACAGGGAAGAAACCAATTGGCTATGGCATAAGAGGTTGACTCAACTGAATTTCAAGACCATCAACCACCTAGCCAAGCACAAGCTCGTTGAGGGATTACCTGCTAACACTTTCCAAAAGGAAGGTGTGTGCAAAGCTTGCCAGCAAGGAAAGCAGACGAAGGCATCCTTCAGATCAAACCTGGAGAAGGCCACTTCAGAGTGAAAAGGTTTATACATGGGTTCGTTTGCTGAGAACCAAAGACGAAGTCAAGCTCATCCTTCCAGAGTTGATCCTCATGGAGCAAAATAGCAAAGAGGTTACCGTTAAGAGGATTAGATCTGATAACGGGACTAAGTTCTGCAATGGGATTTTGATGCATTTTTGCGCAGAGGCTGGTATTGGGGATGAGAAATCCACTGTTAGGACCCCCTAGCAGAATAGTCTAGCAGAGAGAAGGAACATGACCTTGAAGGAAGCAGTGCGGTTAATGCTAGCCGATTTTGGTCTAACTTGAAAGTATTGTGGCGAAGCAGTCATGACAGCTTGCTATACACAGAATAGGAGTGCAATCAATGGCAGATTCAATAAGACTCCTTAGGAAGTGTACAATGGTCGTAAGCCTTGTATTACTCATCTTCGTGCTTTTGGTTCGACATGTTATATTCATAACAATGGGAAGTTAAAGCTTAACACTTTTTCGCCTAAGTCTGATGAAAGTGTTTTCGTGGGATATGGACACCCATATTACAAAGGTTATAGAGTGTTAAACAAGATGACTTAAGTTGTGGAAATAACATGCAATGTTATTTTTTATGAGTCTACCTTAATGCGCAGAGTTATAAGAGAGAAAGAGGATAGCAATCATGTGGCTAATGATGTCCATGGTCAATCGATCTTGAATTCTTTCGAAAATATGAAGATTGAACCAATTAAGTCTTTGAGTAATTGTAATCCAACACAGACGCACTCAGCAGGTGACCAGACTGCTGACCAGGCTGATGATGCTAATGATCATGCTGAGGCCACCAACCAAATTTATCTAAATGATAATTTGGATATTCTGGGATCACTTTAAGAAGAAGATGAAGAAATTCCAGATCTAGGACGAATTGTTGAATGAACATTGGCCGTTGCTGAGGAATTTGCTAAGGACGATGTTGAGATCCCAGTTGCTGAGATGCAGAATGCTGAGATTCCAGCCGCTGAAGTCCAGAATGTTGAGATTCCAGATGTTGAAGTCCAGAATACTGAGATTCCTGTTGCTAAAGTACCGGATGCTGAGGTACCAGATGCTGAACCCCAGGTGATTGCTGAGGAGAATGTTCTAACAGAGAACAATTTAGCAGGCGAAGTTAGCAATGCAACCCCAACAACCAGCAATCCCAGACCGAGATGGCTACGAGATCACCCCTAGATGTTGTGATTGATGATGTCAATGATCCAGTAAGAACGTGTCAAGGCAATGCTATGTTAGAATGCTATATTTCCCATGAAGAGCCGACGAAAGTTGAAGATGCCCTACAATCCTCAGATTGGGTGAATGCTATGCAAGAGGAGCTTGCTGAATTCACGTGCAATCATGTTTGGTATTTAATGGATAGACCCAAACATCAAAGTGTTTTTGAGACCAAGTGGGTTTTCAAGAATAAGAAAGATGAGTCAGGACATGTCGTCCGAACTAAAGCACGTCTAGTAGCAAAAGGCTATAGACAATGCGAAGGAATTGATTACGATGAGACATTTGCTCCAGTAGCTCGACTAGAATTAATAAGGTTATTCCTTGCATATTCTGCACGTCATGAGTTCTCTGTGATGCAGATGGACGTGAAGAGTGCCTTTCTGAATGTTGAGCTCAAGGAAGAGGTGTATGTTGAGCAACCACCAGGCTTCAAACAAGGAAATTAAGTTTATAGGCTAAAGAAAGCCTTATATGGTTTGAAGCAGGCACCGAGGGCATGGTATGGAACAATGTCAAAGTTTTTGCTAGACAATGGTTTCAAGAAAGGGAAAATTGATCAAACTCTCTTTCGCATCAAGGATGAAGGAAGTATCTTACTTGTGCAGATATATGTCGATGACATTATCTTTGGCTCTAAGAATCAAAGCTTATGTGATAAGTTTTCAGATCTGATGCAAAGTAACTTCCAAATGAGTATGATGGGAAAGATGTCCTACTTTCTCGAATTGCAAGTCCAGCAATCAAGTGATGGAATCTTCATTCACCAGAGGAAGTACACTCGCGATCTGATTGCTAAGTACTGTCCTGAAAAGACGAAGAGCTTAAGGATTCCAATAAGCACAACTGGCCAGATAAGCCTCGATGAAGGAGGAGAACCTGTGAATCCTACATTACATAGAGGTATCATCGGATCTTTGCTTTACTTAATAGCTAGCAGACCAGATATTTCTTATTATGTCGGTGTATGCACGAGATATCAAGCAAATCCGAAGAAGTCACATTTGGATATCGCTAAGAGGATTATCCGATATCTCAAGTGTACCGAGGGTCTAGGAATTTGGTACCCAAGGTCTGATAGGCATGCACTCAGTGGTTATTCAGACTCAGACTTTGGAGGGTGCAAGATTGATCGAAAGAGCACCAGCGGGACATGCCAATTCCTTGGACATAAGCTGATTAGTTGGTTTAGCAAGAAGAAGCACTCTGTGGCTACGTCTACAATAGAAGCAGAAATATGTAGCAGCTTCTAGTTGTTGTGTGCAAGTGTTGTGGATTTGACAGCAATTGCAAGATGATGACATTCCTCCTGAATGTGTACCGATCTATTGTGACAACAATAGTGCTATGTGCATAACGAAGAACCTCATTCATCATTCAAGGACGAAGCATATTGATATCCGACATCACATCATTAGAGATCATCAGGAGAAGAAGGACATTGATGTTCAATACTTATGCACTGAAGATCAGCTAGCAGATATCTTCACGAAGCCACTTGCTGTGGCCCGATTCAAAACTTGTGTCTAATGTTAGGCCTCATGGAGCTAGAAGATGCTATGGATGAATGAGTTTTTATTCTCATTCTTTCTGGATTTCTTGGATTTTTGAAGAAGATGGAGATAAACGTATCCTAGCTTACGTTTTTAAGTTGCTGACTCTTGTTGCTGAGATATTGTTGCTAAGCAATTGGATGCTGAGTCCTAGCTCTAAGCAGATCCTAAGTGGTTTTCTCGCAACGAGTGGTTCGGGGCAGAAGAATGTTGTGTCCAAGCTCTCAGCAATTTCTAAGGATTATAATATTATAGCAAGTGATTCAGACATCTGCTAGAGGGTGAATGTTGAGTCTGAGCCCTTAGCATTTCATCGGAATGCTATGCTACATACTCTAGCAAGTGGAACAGACGATTGCTAAGGAATGTTTGTTGAGTCAAAGCTCTCAGCAAACAATATAAGAATGCTATGACTTTTGAAGTAGTGTGAGCAATTGACACATTGGATGCTAGATTCTTAGATGCTAGAATATGTGGATGCTAGGAACCTGGATTCTGAGTCCAAGCTCTCAGAAGACTATTTGAGTGCTAAGGATTTCCAAAGCTAGCAGCTTGCTGAGTACAAGCTCTCAGCAATCTCCGATTGTCCTAGAAGTCAAAGTGGGAAGGATTTGATTCGAAATGATGTATCCGACACGCTGCTTTTAATGCGTGCAACTGGCTCCGACAAATCAGGAGCCGACACGTCAAAAGTACTCGAGCATTTTGGGGTGTGGGTCACCATACGAAGAGTCTCGTATCTCCCAAACCATCGATCGAATCTGAAGTGATTCTCCCCTGTTGGTCCCGATTTACCAAAGTCATCGTGCTTAAAAAGAAACACGAAATGCAATGGAAGTTCATAAATCTTATCTTGCACTTAATCTTCTCTAAATTTTTAGCTTTATGTTCGAGTATGTGTTAGATTGTTTCAAGATATACACTAGCAACTTGATGTTGCTAGGTTTCAAATCTAAACAGGAAACAATAAAACAGTAAATGACACAAAGTTTATAGTGGTTGGATCCAATAGATCCACGTCCACTCCTTAGCCGAAACGCTAAGAATTTCACTAAAAAGATATCAGAATACAAGGATTCGCCAACACATCCAACAAATGGTGACCTTTCGAGCCAGCTCCTGCACAGCTATCCTCCGTTATCCTACTACTTTTCAGGTGCAACTCATGCTGAGTCTAGGGCACACCTTCGTAAAACTCACCTTTACTAATTTAGAAGTTTTAGAGTTCCTTCCAAACTTTCCTTTGATTTTGGCTAATGCCCGTCCTAGTCAGTCTCTTTTAAGAGATTTGACTGCTGGATACTTCCAAGATTGGAAGGTATCCCAATGATTGAACCTTAAAAAGATTTCAATAACCACTTGAGTGTCAAATCTTGAATGTAGGAGACACTTGGTGGTTGAGAGCTTTTAAGATTCTTCTTGTCTCGAAAACATTTTCACTTTTTCAAAGGAATCTCACTGTAAACGCCTTTTTAATGTGGTTGAGATTCCTTAGTTCGTGAGTAATGGAAGCAGTAGTCGTTCCCTCTTGTCGGGATCTTCTTTTTATATCTGGAGATTCAAAACTTAAATCTCCATACCCGTTAGGCACAATGGATCCTTGCTCCAAGAGAGTGATAGCTTTTTCCCTTACTTTCTGCCTGGAACAGTACTTTCTAGCTACTTCGGGTAAGGTCGTCGTCCTTGGTTGTACGATTTGGCAGAACGGGAGCCTTAGCAGATGTCTTTTATCTTGTCTTTGCTTAGCATTCTATTGGGGATGCAAGATGTAATCTGCTAAGTGTCTTGAGTCTTTATTGTTGAAGGCTTCTCCTATTAACAATTTGCTAGTCATTAGCAATCTGCTAGCCTTTAGCAATCAGCCAGTCTCGTTGTCTGCTAGATGTCTCTAGCGTTCTCTTTTGTGACCAATTGCTTACTCCTCATCAATTGTTCCTATGGCATATGAATCTTTGTCTGCTGACTACTATGCTTTCTAGCAGTCTACTTAAGTGATTAGGGAATGCGGACTCCTTCAGCATTCCGCCCTCATTCTTTATGATTACTGACTCCTTAGCAACCAATCTTCTTAGAAACCTATCACTTCTCGTTAGCGATCACTTCTGTCAACTAGCGTCTTTAGCAGCGAGCCTTCTGCTAACTGCTGACGTCACTTCTTAGCATCCAAAATCTTCGGAATATGCTAGGATTGGATTTTCTTTTCTTTGATTTGCTAACTTCTTAGCAATCGTCCATAGTATTCCTAGTCTATTACAACTCGATAATTTTCCTATACAGGACATTACAATTTGTTGCTAGACTATCTAGAATTCAGCAATGATCGACCAAATACTAAGTCTTAGATTCAACAAAACCTATTACAAATTTGATCCTAAAGGGAGAATTACAAAATAATTCCCAACAATTTCCCCCTTTTTGGTGCGATCAAAGCCTACTATCGATTGTTGAGACTAAGTTGAAAAAAATAATTCTGAGTTTTACAATTTTTGCTAGACATACTATCTCAGAATTATACCAACTTAAAATTCTTAGCAAGATGATTGGTTTTATAAAAATTCCCCCTCAAAATATGCTGGGAAATATTCTCGCTCAAAACACAAGTAAATGTTGCAAAGGTAATATGCTAGAAATCCTGGCACCCATAAGATCAACAGACATTCACCAACCAATCAGCAACTAACAAAAACACACCATCCACATTCAAATTTGTTGAATAAAAAAAAAGTGTATATCAACTAAGGGGCACACAACAGAAATTAGAAGTGGACAATGAGATTTTGTCGCGAATCTGAGATTTCATATATGATTGAGAAATTGCAGGTTACAATTTAATCGATCAGAAATTCCAAAAAAATATACAAGGCTAGAGAGAGATCTTATCTTTATGCATCAGGAGTAGGCTTTTGATGGATTTATATACTGAAAGCATTATAATTGGTATATTATGTACAAGGTCGATTGGTTAATATACTGGGAATCATAAATGTTGTATGTTCATCTTCTGTCTGAATTAACAAACATGTGTCGCAAACGCAATTATCCTCTTATCTCGTCGATAGGGAGATCATACGGTGTGTAGAAAGTCACGAAAGATCGTATGGATTGTTTGACCTAGCGAGATATAAATGGTTATCACAGCTGAGACAGTTCCAGGATAAACTATCGGTGTACGCTGCAGCATACACAGTAATAAGCATCTTATCTTGGATGGCTTGGTATGCTGGTGTAGGGCACACATTGATAAGGACCTAAGTCGAGATCGATTCTTTAATCTGACATTAAAAGAATCTAGATCTCTATGGCTTGATGAGATCCAAAGCCTAAATGAAGGTACAGAAATATATGCAGATTGTGTATTACTTTGAGTTGCAGTGAAAGGCTCTAGTTGAGCTTGTATATCTGTATCTTGGGTAATAATAGTTTGTGTATGGCTGTCTGGTACTGGAACTAGGTAACCACATCCAGTATAGGATGGTGACATTCCCTGAACAGCTCAAAAGGTTTGTTATGATAAAGTCCTGCAGGCTAATTAAGTTCAAGCATAAGTGAAAAGGTTTGAGTGGATTGATTCAGGAATATAAGATGTTAATTAATTAAATAGCTTGTCTGAGCTTAAATTAATTAACGAATGTCTGTAACCTTAAATGTGGGGATATACCGAGCCCATGCAACCCGTACCTCAAAACGTGGTAGCAAATAGGTAGGACAATATTGATTCTCTGGTGGAATGAATCAATATTAATTAATTAATTAATTATATTCTAGGGTTGAATATGGGAATTAATTTATTGATATGCCTCATTTGCTAATTGCATTCTGGTCCCTGGTCTGGCCCATGAAACTCAAACCCAATAGAAATCCAGTACTTTCCTATAAATAGGCCTCGGTTCCTCAGATCTCAACACACCACAAGATCATAAGTTGCACACAGCAAACCAGGTTTTGGGAGCGTGGTGATTGACTAGATCTGAGAAACGAGGAGGAAATTATGCTTCTCAACCTGGCAAGGAATCTGAAGGGAATCTTCACCAGATATTCAGATTGAGTTGGGATACAGATCATTAGATCAGATCAGAAGGATTTTCTTTCTTCTCTCTCTCCTTGTTATTCGAAAATAATTGTTTTATTTTCATAAGATTTACTTCCTCAATCTGTTAGGAATTAAATCTTTGTGCTTGGGAAAGATCAAGAGGAATCTCCGCGCACTCGTTCTTCAAGGTTTCGCAATCCAGGTATTCCACCTAAACCCCCTTATGCATATTCAATAGGAGCATGCTAGGATTAATCATAGGCATAGCAATTTATTTTTTATATTACAATTAATGATCCTTGGCAAATGGACTTCGTGATTCAGTTCACGAATCCCTTCAATTGGTATCAGAGCGAGGTTTAATTAATTGGCTCTATCGGAAAAATAATAATGCCTATGATATGCATGATAATTATTATTGAATGATTGCATGGGTTTTGGATTGTATGTACACGTTTTTTTGTCCTCGTGGTTCTCGGGTTAATCAGCCCTTTTATATGGATTCATTTATCACCCACGAGATAAACCCATGGTTAAATTTAGATTTTTAGAATGTAATATTTTATTTCAAAAAATTAAATCTGTAAAACGAGGAATGAAGAACACGAAGAATGAAGGGCCACGCAATGCACAATGGCACCGGCACGGCACAGGGCCGTGCACGACGGCGCACAGGCGCGCGGCGGCCACAACGGCAGTGCAGCCATGCAGAAATCCTAGGGTTTCAGCGTGCGGCATGCGCGCGACGAGCAGCAGCCGCGCGGCCGAGGCTAGCCGGGCTAGGTGCGGCAGCTCCAGGGCGGTCGACGGCGCAAGGGACTGTAGGGCAGGCGGTCGGGACGGCGGCGAGCGGACAGGGCGCGCGGGCACGCGCGCGACGCGGCGGAACCCTAGGTTCCGTGCGTGCGTGCAGCAGGCATCATTCATATCATAATGCTAGTAACATAATGGAGAGCCTCACAGCGACCTATGGTGAGTCAGACCGAGCAGTCAGATTCAATCTCATGAGGGAAATCGTGGGAAAGAAAATGGCAGAAGGTAGCTCGGTTAGAGAGCACGTGGTCGGCATGAGTCACCTCATGGATGAGCTCACGCTGCACGGAGGTGGTATCGATGTGGAAGCGCAGGTTGATATCATCCTCAACTCTCTGCCAAAGTCCTATGAGGACTTCAGACTGAATGCTGTCATGAACAAGAAAGAGTACACTCTTAACAAGCTACTCAATGACATGATGGCAGCAGAATCAGTTATGCAACCAGAAAAAGTTGCTTTGGCTACTTCTAGCAATCGTCCTGTTGCGCTAGTTGGCAAGAGGCGCAAAGGAATGTTTAAGAAGAAAGCCAAAGGTACAACTTCTGGTAGAAAGTCAAAAAGGACGCCGGGCGTGCTTGCATAAAGGGACAAGTGTTTCAGGTGTGGCAAGGCTGGTCACTGGAAGAAAGATTGTCAAGTCAGGAAGACTGGACAAGGTGCGTCATGTGCATTTATAACGGAAACATATTTAGCATCGGTTTCTACCCATTCTTGGGTAGTGGATACTGGAGCTACTCACCATGTTTGTTATACTTTGCAGGGGTTCAGGCCGACAAGGCAGCTAAAGCATGACGAGATTACCATCTCATTGGGCAGCGGAGAGCGAGTCTCAGCAGTAGCCATTAGAGATTTTACTTTATGCTTTGAAAACAATGTTTTGATTTTGAGAGATGTTTTATATGTGCCGGTTTTCCGGCGAAACTTAATTTCAGTTTCCAAGATATTTTGTGATGGATATTCAGTTATTTTTGATAGTGGAGTTTCTATCATTGGTAATAACGGTGTTATCTGTCATGGCAAACTGATTGACTCTCTCTATATCATTGATTGTATGCATAAATCTTCTGTGAATGTTGCAAACTCATCCAATAATAATAATTATTTAAAGAGAAAGTTTTCTTCCGATGAGGATCAAACATATCTCTGGTAGCCATGCTTAAGTCCATTCATATACTCCTAGCCATAGCAGCACATAAGGACCTAGAAATCTGGCAGATGGATGTCAAAACCGCATTTCTAAACGGGTACCTTGAAGAAGGTAGGGACATCTATATGCAACATCCAGAAGGTTATGTGCAGAAGGGCAAAGAACATTTGGTCTGGAAGCTAATGAAGTTGCTGTATGGACTTAAAAAAGCTTCACGGTCATGGAATTTGCGTTTTGATGAAGTGATTAAATTCTATAGATTTTCACAATGCTCAAACGAGAGTTGCGTGTACCGTCTATGTGTCAGCGGAAGCGTGGTGTTCCTTGAACTTTATGTTGATGATATTCTCCTATTTGGCAACAATGTGGAAGTATTGTCGGGCATAAAGGGGTGGTTATCCGAGCAGTTTCGTATGAAGGACCCTGGGGAGGCAGGATACATCCTAGGGTTAAAAGTATTGCGGGAGCGCAATAAGAGGATGCTGACCTTGTCTCAAGGATCATATGTGGATACTGTGAATGCCCGTTTCAGCATGCAAACTGCCAAGAAAGTTCTGTTACCCTTCAGACATGGCATATATCTTTCCAAGGATAAGTGTCCGGTGACACAAAGGGAGAAAGATGAAATGAGGAACGTGCCGTATGCATCGATCGTGGGGAGCCTCATGTATGCAATGCTATGTACGAGACCAGATATCTGCTTTGTTGTAGGCATGGTAGCGAGATACCAGTCTAACCCTGGACAGGCGCATTGGACCGCGGTAAAGCACATACTCAAATACCTAAAAAGGAATAGAGACTATTGTCTCGTCTATCAGTGTGAGGAGTTGTGCCATGTGGGTTATACTGATTTGGATTTCCAGGCAGACCGAGACGAAAAGAAGTCCACCTCTCGCTATGTGTTTACATTGGGAGGTGGGGCCATATCATGGAGGAGTGCAAAGCAGAAATGCATTGCGGACTCCACCATGGAAGCAGAATATGTGGCAGCTTCTGAAGCTTCGAAAGAAGCAGTATGGTTTCGAAACTTCCTTCTGGAGTTGGACTTGATTCCTAAGATTCCCAAGACAATCACGATATATTGTGATAATTCGGGAGCTGTGGCTAATTCAAAGGAACCACGAACTCACAGAGCAACAAAACATATTGAAAGGAAGTACCATATTATATGAGAAATCATAGCAATGGGTGATGTGCTAGTAGAGAAGATTGACACAAGAAATAATCTAGCGGATCCATTCACAAAGGCTCTGCCTCAGAAGCTCAATGAGATGCATGTACGTAACCTTGGGCTGAGGGCAAAGCTATCCACGTAGAATGTTTGATGTAATAGCTAGATTAGAATAGACGCGTTATACTCTGGAAAGCACCTGTATAATGCTTTGAGTGTAAGTGGGAGATTGATGTATTTATATACTGAAAGCATTATGATTGATATATTATGTACAAGGTCGATTGGTTAATATACTGGGAATCATAAAAGTTGTATGTTCATCTCCTGTCTGAATTAACAAACATGTGTCGCAAACGCAATTATCCTCTTATCTCGTCAATAGGGAGATCATACGGTGTGTAGAAGATCACGGAAGATCGTATGGATCGTTTGACCTAGCGAGATATAAATGGTTATCAGAGCTGAGACAGTTCTAGGATAAACTGTCGCTGTAGGCTGCAACATACGCAGTAATAAGCATCTTATCTTGGATGGCTTGGTATGCTGGTGTGGGGCACACATTGATAAGGACCTAAGTCGAGATCGATTCTTTTATCTGACATTAAAAGAATCTAGATCTCTATGGCTTGATGAGATCCTAAGCCTAAATGAAGGTACAGAATCATATGCAGATTGTGTATTACTTTGAGTTGTAGTGAAAGGCTCTAGTTGAGCTTGTATATCTGTATCTTGGGTAATAGCAGTTTGTGTATGACTGTCTGGTGCTGGAAATAGGTAACCACATCCAGTATAGGATGGTGACATTCCCTGAACAACTCAAAAGGTTCGTTATGCTAAAGTCCTGCAGGCTGATTAAGTTCAAGCATAAATGAAAAGGTTTGAGTGGATTGATTCAGGAATATAAGATGTTAATTAATTAAATAGCTTGTCAGAGCTTAAATTAATTAACGAATGTCTGTAACCTTAAATGTGGGGATATACCGAGCCCATTCAACCTGTACCTCAAAACATGGTAGCAAATAGGTTGGACAGTATTTATTCTATGGTGGAATGAATCAATATTAATTAATTAATTATATTCTAGGGTTGAATATGGGAATTAATTAATTGATAGGCCTCATTTGCTATTTGCATACTGGTCCCTGGTCTTGCCCATGAAACTCAAGCCCAATAGAAATCCAGTACTTTCCTATGAATAGGCCTCAGTTCGTCAAATCTCAACACAACACAAGATCATAAGTTGCACACAGCAAACCAGGTTTTGGGAGCTGTGGTGATCGACTAGATCTGAGAAATGAGGAGGAAATTATGCTTCTCAACCGGGCAAGGAATCTGAAGGGAATCTTCACCAGATATTCATATTCAGTTGGGATACAGATCAGAAGATCAGATCAGGAGGATTTTCTTTCTTCTCTCTCTCCTTGTTATTCGAAAATAATTGTTTTATTTTCATAAGATTTACTTCCTCAATCTCTTAGGAATTAAATCTTTGTGCGTCGGAAAGATCAAGAAGAATCTCCGTGCACTCGTTCTTCAAGGTTTCGCAATCCAGGTATGCCGCATAAACCCCCTTATGCATATTCAATAGGAGCATGCTAGGATTAATCATAGGCATAGCAATTTATTTTTGATATTCCAATTAATGATCCTTGGCAAACGAACTTCGTGATTTAGTTCACGAATCCCTTCAGCTTTGACTTGTCAATCGAATCCAGTTTAATCATTGTCAGCACCATAAATTTATCAATATATGCTTGGCGAGCCTCCCTCTCCTTTGCTTCTCTCTCCAATATTTTCTCCAGCTGTTCCATCTTGATCTCAATTTCCTTCCTCTTCAGCTCCTCCATTTTGAGCTTTCGCTCTTCTTCCTGTCTTGCGAGCTCAGCTTCTTCTTCTTTCAACCTTGCTTGCTCAGCAATTCGTTGTTCTTCCCCCTCTTTGATCGCATCAAAAAAGGTGGAAGAGAAAGATTTGAAGTTGGCAGTTGTCTCCTCCTTACGCTTAGCAATATCCACCTTAAGAACCACCACGTCTGTTTGCACCGTAGAGATGGTTTCTTCCACATGGGTGACCTTTTCGTCAATGTGAGCATCCTTCTGTTAGACCTCGGTGACTTTGGATTTGACTCCAGAAACCTCACCTCGGACCTCATCAACTTCCCTACTTACTTCATCGATCGCTAGAGTTTGTTGCATATCACGTTGTTGCAGGGCGGATTGAATCATGGATGCTACATATGATTGGCTATCAATTTTCACCGGCTCAGCATCAATGGGAGTTTCAAGAAGGGCAAGCTCATTTCCTTGTACATGTTCAGAAGTTGAGACATGTCTTCCATCTAATTCCATCACCACAGACTCCGAAATGAAAACCTCAAGTGCTAGAACATTTGCTTCCCATGCCCCAAGATAAGCAGTTTCCTCTAACAACATCTCTTTTTCTTCATCAAACCAAGCTTTCTCCATTGCATACGCCGTATCAAGATCAGAGGTGAACAATCGATAAGCCTTTAGATACTCTGCCTCCTCAGCAGCCATTGAGTTCTCACTCTCCGTCCAATCAACCTCCAGGGTGTCTACAATTTCCACGGCTTCTTCATATGTATCCTCAGCAGATATCCAAGCGTTCAATTCAGCATCCCATCCTTCTTCCAATTCTTTGGCTAGAGCCACAACAAAGGCATGAGCAACAGCGGCTCGGAGTGCGGTAGCTGCCTCGTCAAATCCTTTTTGCACTGCAATTATCTCAAGATGATGTTGCTTCTTGGCTTCTTCTTTCATGGCTCTCTCAGCAGCCAAATGCTCCATAATTCTGGCTTGCTTTTTCTCCTCATACTCAGCCTTTCTTTTCTTGTATGCGGCAGCAGCCCTTGCTTGACGTTTGGATAGTTGCAAATAAGCCTCAGATCGGTCATCGGGGGCAAAAGTAGATGGAGGCAACGACTTGGATTCAGAGAACGAACGATGAGCCTGAATGGCTTTCAACCTCTCCAGCACTTGTTTATCTGAATATTGCTTCGTACAGGGTGATTGATCCATCCAATCATTTGCCCATAGTTCTTCTCTCCGCCAAGAACTCAATCCTTGCCTGGCAATTAAAAGCATTCTTTCTTCAAAGCACAACTCGTGCATGATGCAGTCATAGGTCTTCAATCTACGGAATTCCTTGCCCAGCAGCTCTCCTTCTTTCGTTTTCTCATCAATCTCCACATAGTAGACAAAGGCTATGTCCCTCTCAACTTCAACATTTTCCAAACTCCATTATATCGTATACCCATTGAATTAAGTCAGCATTTACCTTGTCCTCGAACGACACAGAGGCGCACCATTGTGCCACTCTTCTCGAACGAAACAGCTTCCCTGGTAAACCATCGAACGGTATCCTCAACGTCTCATTTGCTGCAGTAGGTAGCCTTCAGAGGGATTTGACATCGAACACCTCGTTTGATTCTCCCTCTAATCAGACTCCGAATAACAGAATGTGACAAATCCTTCATCATTGGGATTAGCCTGATCTTTTTTCATCTCCTCATTACCAAAAAGGATATCACCTTGTATTCCCTCCTCAGCATTTGAAATGGGAGCATCACCCTCAGCGTCAGCACCTCCAGTGCTACTAGCAATTTGCTCTGCAACTGGTCTCTCAGCACTCGTCCCTCCAGTACTTGATTCAGTATTTATACCTCCAGACCCTCCAACAGTGACTACCTCTGGCTGAGCACTATTGCTTCCTCTGATCACAATACTCTTTAGTTGAGGATGTTCCGGAGCATCGAAGACTCCATCTTTGATTAAGGTGGCCAAATCCTTATAAGATAGTGCATCTTTCTCGGTCACAGATGTGGGCACCTCCTCTTCTGCTGTTAGTTTCTTCTTCCCTTTCTTGATAGCAGTAGCCTCTTCAACTGCCCTACTAGTAGCTGAGCAGCTTTCTTCGCGGCTAGCCGATCAGCAACTCTCTTAGCTTCTCGTTCATAAGTAGCCTGCTTGGCCTGCTCATAGTTCCTGTCTCTGGCTTCAAAATTAAGCTCCTCCATTATCTTCTTGTACTTCTTCTTTTCCTTCGCCTTCTTCTCCTCAGCCCTTTTCATCTTCGTCTCTCTTATCACTCTTAGACGCTCCTCGAAGGATCTTTCAGACAATGGAGTATAGGTTATTTTCTCTTCAGCAGTCGCCTTCTCAGCTGCGGTTTTCTCTGCTTTCTCTTTCTCAGAGGTTAGGACAAGCTTCCGCCTTGTCTACCGCTTTGGCTTCTCAGGAGAGGTAATATCATAATTCTTCCTCTTCGGTATGGAGACTTGTAGGATTCGAGTCTACGGCCAACAACATGAGTTGTTATTTAATTCGCAGGACCATTCTTAGGATATAAATAACAAATTCAATTAAATAAATCATGCCACCCTATTCATGCTCCTACAATAATTAATTGCATAGGGTGGATTCCAGAGAGAACCTGATCTTCAATCGTTTGATCTACAGATCTAGATCGGATGATGAACGATGAAGTAAAATCTGAAGCGTAATGGAACGTTGCTTGGATCGTGTTCCTACAGATTTGATCTTTTGATCTGTTCCCTTGCTCCTTGGAAATCTGGTGAGGATTATCTACCTAGTTGAATCAGGAAGCCGGAGGATTCGATCAGAAAAATCCACCCCTAAAGCAATGCCGATCTCTCTCTCTCTCATCTGATTTGAATATTAAATTGTATACTGTGGTGGCTACCCTGATCCAAGAGAGAAATCCTTTATATAGTGTTAGGGTTTTGTGAAACCCTAACCCTAATAGGCTTGAGCAGTTTGTGGGCCAGACCAGTGATCAAATGCAAATAAAAAAGTAGGCCCTCTTTATTAATTAATCCTTCCTTGTTCAACCCAGAACATAATTAATTAATAAAACATTGTTTTAACCTTCACCACGGTAACAATGCTGACTCGCCCCTTTATTACCACGTTATTAGGAACAGGTTGCATTAAACTAACATGATCCACATATTTATGGTTTTAGACATTCATTAATTAATTCTGTTTATGACAATCAACCCTAATTAATTAATATCTTATTTCCTGTTTAATACCACTCGCTCCTTTTCTCTTATGCTTGAATAAATCATTCAACCTGCAGGACTTAGCATAAAGAACCTTGTGAGCTCATCAGGGAATGTCACCATCCTGAAACGGATATGCTTACCTATACATCCAGCCTAAGCAGGCCCCACACAAATTGCCAACACCCAAAATGCTTGTATTAGAGTACATATAAGACTCGCCACCATAGCAGATCAAAGTGTGGTCAATCCGTGTGTGCCCCTCATCCTTTACTAAGGTTTAAGATCATAGGAAGTATTTTAGGGATCTGGCTCATTCATATGTCAATGAGAATGACACATCCCACTGTTGATCCCATCAATACATAAAAATGTACCGACACATCAAGTAGCTAGGATAAGCCCACTTAAGAACCGATGTGCCGCAGCTTAAACCAATAGCCTATCCAGGGACTGTTTCAGCTGTGATACTGTTTATATCTCGCTAGGTCAAACGAGCCATATGATTCTCTGTGATCTCCTACACACCATATGGTCATCCCTGTCAACGAGATAAAAGGATATTATAGTTCGTTATATGTTCACATTTATCAGATAGCGAGAATTGTTGATGCAACACATAAATGAAGGCCAGTATACAAACACTTAATCATTTATGCTTTCTGTATACAATCCCAACAATCTCCGAGTTATACTCAAAGCATAATACCATTACTTTTACAGAGTATTAAGTGTGTCTATTCAATCTAGCTATTACAAAATGGGACATAAGATGTCCAGCCTCAGATCTTCAGTCCTAGAGCACAAACATGTTCCTCATAGATCTACTGAGGCAAGCCTTTTGTAAATGGATTAGCTAGATTCTCTATGTTATCTATCTTTTGGATTAGCACATCGCCTCTTGCCACGATTTCTCGTATGATGTGGTATTTTCTCCCAATGTGTTTTGAGGCCTTGTGAGTTCTGGGTTCCTTTGAGTTTGCCACTTCACCAGCATTATAGCAGTATACTGTGATTGCCTTAGGCAAGCTCGGAACAATATCCAACTCCAGGAGGAAATTCCGGAACCATACAGCTTCCTTTGCTGCCTCTGAAGCTGCTACATATTCAGCTTCCATGGTGGAGTCTGCGATACACTTCTGCTTCGCACTCCTCCAAGATACAACTCCTCCTCCCAAGGTAAACACATACCCAGAGGTCGATCTTTTCTCATCTTGATCCGCCTGGAAATCCGAATCCGTATACCCAACAGGACACAAGTTCTCACACTGATATACAAGACATAAGTCTCGTGTTCTCCTCAGATACTTGAGAATGTGTTTCACCGCATTCCAATGCGCCTGACCGGGATTGGACTGATATCTTGCTGCTATGCCAATAGCATAGCAGATATCTGGCCTCGTGCAAAGCATACCTTGCATGAGACTTCCCACTGCCGAAGCATATGGTACTAAAGACATCTCATTCTTCTCTTTCTCTATCACAGGACACTGTGACTTTGAAAGACGTGTTCCATGACAGTAAGGCAAGAAGCCTTTCTTGGAATTCTGCATGCTAAAACGAGCCAACACAGTATCAATGTAAGCACCCTGGGATAAGCTCAACATACTTTTCCTACGATTACGTAGGACATTGATCCCAAGAATGTAACTAGCATTACCCAGATCTTTCATCTAAAACTGCTCGGATAACCAACCTTTTATGCCTGATAACATCTCCACATTGTCTCCAAATAGGAGAATGTCATCTACATAAAGTGCAAGAAAAACCAAACTTCCACTGACACATAAACGGTACACACAACTTTCATTTCTGCATTGTGCAAATCCATAGGATTTGATCACATCATCGAAATGTTTGTTCCATGACCTTGAAGCTTGCTTAAGTCCATATAAGGACTTCTTGAACTTCCAGACAAGCTGCTCTTGATCCTTTTGCACATAATCTTCTGGCTGTTCAATGTAGATGTCACGACCTTCTTTAAGGTACCCGTTCAAGAACGCGGTTTTTACATCCATTTGCCAGATTTTAAAATCCATATGTGCTGCTATAGACAGAAGTATCCGAATGGATTTTAACATAGCAATTGGTGAGATGGTTTCATCATAGTCAATACCTTCCTTTTGACTATAACCTTTCGCCACCAGCCTCGCCGTAAATGTCGTTATGTTACCACTCGAATCCTTCTTTCTCTTGTATACCCACTTACTGCCTATGGCTTGAAAACCTTCTGGCAGTAAGGATTCTGGTACACATCCATAGTTGTAATCGATTCTATTTCAGAATCCATGGCCATTCGCCATTGATCAGCATCTTTGTCACTCATAGCTTCGTCGTATGTCCAAGGGTTTGTATCATTCAGTCCGTCTTCAGGGATTAAGTCAGAAGACTCTCCCACGATCATATACCGTTCAGGTTGCTGAGACAACCTCCCACTACAACGAGGCCCCTTCAATGTGTCTGTGTTTGGTGCATTCACTTGTGATTCACCATCTTCCACAGGCGGTCGTGCACCTGGTTCCATACCCAACTCAGGTATGCTCAAGTTGCCACGGGGTTCTTCTGATGGATTTGAATTGTTCTCTTCAATTTCTTGAAGTACAATCTCGCTCTTGGTCTTGTGGTTCCTTATGAATTCATCTTCCAGATATCTTGCGTTGGTACTCACAATGACTTTCTGGTCATCTGGATCATAAAAGAAACCACCCTTTGTTTGCCTGGGATAGCCACAAACAACATTAACTTAGACCTTCCTTCTAATTTGTCAGCTTCCTTATTCAGCACGTATGCTGGACAACCCCACACTCTTAATCTTGACAACACAGGTTTATGTCCATGCCAGAGTTCAATCGGAGTTTTAGGATTTTACTTAGAAGGAACTAAGTTAATCAAGTACGCCGCTGTTTCTAGTGCATACCCCCAAAAGGAAATGGGCAAGCTGGCATAGCTCATCATTGACCTAACCATTTCTAACGGAGTTCTGTATCTTCTCTCTGCCACACCATTCTGCTGAGGGGTGCCAGGTGCGGTCCATTGGGAAGTAATCCATTGATCTACCAGATACTGTAGAAACTCATTGCTGAGGTACTCCCCACCACGATCAGATCGCAATGTCTTTATGGTCTTGTTTAACTTCTTCTCTACCTCAGCCTTGAATACCTTGAATTTCTCAAAGCATTCAGACTTGTAGTGAAGTAGATAAACAAATCCATATCTAGAGTAGTCATATATAAAGGTGACAAAGTATCTGTGCCCACCACGGGCTTGTGTTGAGATATGTCCACACAGATCAAAGTGGATGAGATCCAACAAGTCATTTGCTCGAAACTCACTTGCCTTAAAAGGCCTTGTCGTCATCTTGCCCTCTATGCAAGATTCACAAACTCTATGTGGAACTACCTGGATTGGGTCCATAATTCCACAATCAACGAGTTTCTTGATTCTTTTAAGATTGACATGACCGAGTCTCAATTGCCAAAGATATGTTACATCCTCACTAGAATAAATTTTCTTTTCTCTTGGATAGCCAAATTATATGCCTCTTTCACTGTCAGTTTGTTTGAACATGTGATAACATAAAGAGAATCTTTCAGTGACACATGACAGACAACAACGTTATTTCTCATGATAGAAACATCTCTACCAAAAATAACAGAAAATCCATCCTCAAAAAGTTTGGAAACTAAAATCAAGTTTCGCCGAAAAGACGGCACAAACAAAACATCTCTTAGTGTTACAACATTATTCCCAAAACATAAAGTAACATCTACAATTGCTGCAGCAGACACTCTAGCAGCATTTCCCATGGGGATGGTAACCTCGTCATCTTCAAGCTCTCTAGTCAGCTCGAACCCCTGCATAGAGTAACAAACATGATCAGTACCTCCATTATCCACTATCCACGAATTGATAGAAACTGATGCTAAACATGTTTCAATAACTAGTGCAGAAGATGACGTACTTTGTCCCTTGGTGACAAACACCGGACAATTTACTTTACATTGACCCTTCCTTTTGCATATGCTGAACAGAACTTTCTTTTGTAAACTTTGCCTCCAAATCTTTCTATAGAACCATCACTAGTCGAATTCTTCATGCTTACATCCTCTACACTCGGAAGTGGAAAGTGATAGTCAAGCACAATAGCAGACAAGGAGTCATTGATCTGTTGAGCAGCCTCCAAGAAACTGATCAACTGATCTAGAGTGAACACCTTGTCTTCGACTATGGAAGTGAAGTCATAGTAAGATTCTGGAAGGGAGTCGTATAAGACATCAGTGACTAACTGATCATTCATATTTCCACAATTTAAGATATAGAATCTTCTGAGGTGATCCACCCTGTGTCAGCTTACAGTTCACAATTCTCATTATGAACTCGGCACTGGTAGTCTGTCCTAGCCTACCATAAGTCATAATCAGGTCTCTCCAAATCTCAACAACGTCAGTGCAATACTGATACTTGAGCTGGAACTCCTCAATCATATGGATGACCTGAGCATTGATAATAACTTATCGTTGTTCGTCATCCATTTTTCAAAAGAGCTCCTAGAGGAATCTGAGGACTCAATGAAAGGTACAGCTGGACAAGGCACAAGTAACACAGACACGGTCTGTGTAGCAAACATGCATCGCTCCATGAACCATTTCCATTCCAGGAAATTAGAACCCCTCAAGGGATTTTGTGCCAAAATACGAATAATGATAGACATATCTGAAAATGAATAAATAAATAAATTAAGAACATACAACAGAACAATTGAAACAAATATGCATAGTAACCTTTAGATAAAAACATTACAATTTGTTTCCTCCTATTGCCCAAGCAAATTCACCGCAAGCTACTTGAGTAGACGTTTACGGCAAACGCTCAACCAGACCAAAATGATCCTTTAATTTCTTAACATGCTAGGTATCTTCAGCAAAAGAAATTAATAAATTGGAGATTCCAAGACCATGTTCACCTATCCGGAGCAGGGACATCATTCGTGAGTTATACTCCAGGCAACATCTAAGCCAAAATAACCACAATCCTAACTCCGAATGTAAAAGGATGATTTAGCATACGTACTAGACCCATACCGCATGCCCTTTACATTATTTGTTATCCTATTTAAATTAATCTTAGAGTTGTGAACATTGTCTCAATGCAAGCTACACGAGTAGTCATTGCTTAGAGGCTCCCACTTCTCATCTTAAAATAAATGTTTTATTTTGGAAACCTCATCGCATTAGAACTGGTGAGGGACCCCTAACGTAAGCTACCCGAGTAGTCATTTACACTTCGAGATGCCCCACTTCCAATGAGAAGTCGTATTTGTGGAGTTCTAATGATTTTGGTTTGAAAAGAACCAAAATCCAGCTTAGTATTTTTAATTCTAAAGGTTTTTATGGGCACACATTATTTTATGTTCCCATAAATTATGTCACACCCAAAATTCCATCATAAATTAATATGATTCCTGGAATTTATAGACATAATTTAAAACATAAAATAAATCACATAAGACATGCTCAACAAATTTAAATAATTGCAACATGCTTATTAAAGTAAATAATTAAAGCAAATAGGCATGCTCTCCTATTATTGACTAGTGCGCACATAATAAATTACATCATACGAGAAATAATTAAATAAACAAATAAAATTTCTCTTGGCCCATCAAATGCGATTACAACTGAAAACTAAAATAAATCTAACTATTACAAGATTTAATTTTAATCTGAATCTGCAACACTTGGACTGAAATTAGGGTTTCAGAGATACAGGCAGCCGTCGGGTCAACGGGCCCGTATCAAACCCTAGTAGCGAAACCCTAGCATGAAACTAGGGTTTCGGCCGCTGCTTCCCAGCCCACCGTCGCCGTCGACATTCAGCCGCCACCTGCGGCTAGCTCGCACCGCCAGGAGGTCGCCGCCGTCCCAGCTGCTCGCCGCCATCGTCGCCGGTCGTCCATGCAGCGAGGAAGCCGGTCGAGCAGACGCGACATGCGCAGGGTGCGGCCCAACCGCACAAGGCGCAACCCTAGGGTTGCATCTGCACGTCGCCGCCACCCACGTTACCGCTGCCGCAATCTGCTGCCCGCCTCCGCCTGCTGCATGGCCCCGATGGCCGGCCGCCGCCTGCGGCCAGGTTTAAAGCGCGCGCGTGCGGGGAAATGCAGCCCAGTCGTGCACGGCCAAAACCCTGGGGTTTGCCGTGCGCCGCCGCATTCTGCCGTGCGCCGCTGCCGTCAACTCCCACCATGTCGTGTTCTTCGTTCTTCAATTCTCGTCCTTCTCTCCAGATCCAATTTAACATATTTGAAAAAAAAATACAAAGTAGATCTAAATCTATTACAATGAATTTCCCTATCAAATCTAACCACAGATTTTCTCGTGGTGAAAAACAGATCCAAAAACGAGAAGGCCACGAGAACAAAAACCATCCACAAAAATATAAAACCATCTATGAACATACAAATTTATTAAATTAAATTTATCAAGGATAGAACCTAAGAACTGGAACCTGGCTCTGATACCAATTGTAGGATTCGAGTCTACGGCCACCAACATGAGTTGTTATTTAATTCGCAGGACCATTCTTAGGATATCAAGAACAAATTCAATTAAATAAATCATGCCACCCTATTCATGCTCCTACAATAATTAATTGCATAGGGTGGATTCAAGAGAAAACCTGATCTTCAATTGTTTGATCTACAATTCCAGATTGGAGGATGAACAATGAAGTTAAATCTGAAGCCGAATGGAACGTGGCTTGGATCGTGTTCCTAAAGATTAGATCTTCTGATCTGTTCCCTTGCTCCATGGAAATCTGGTGAGGATTATTTACCAAGTTGAATCAGGAAGCCGGAGGATTCGATCAAAAAAATCCTCCCCTGAAGCGCCGCCGATCTCTCTCTCTCTTAATTCAATATTCTGATTTGAATATTAAATTGTATACTGTGGTGGCTACCCTGATCCAAGAGAGAAATCCTTTATATAGTGTTAGGGTTTTGTGAAATCCTAACCCTAATGGGCTTGAGCAGTTTGTGAGCCTGACTAGGGATCAAATGCAAAAAATAAAGAAGGCCCTCTTTATTAATTAATCCTTCCTTGTTCAACCCAGAACATAATTAATTAATAAAACATTGTTTTAACCTTCACCACGGTATCAATGCTGACTCGCCCCTTTATTACCACGTTATTAGGAACGGGTTGCATTACTCTAACATGATCCACATATTTAAGGTTTTAGACATTCATTAATTATTTTGGTTTATGACAATCAACCATAATTAATTAATATCTTATTTCCTGTTTAATACCACTCACTCCTGTTCTCTTATGCTTGAATAAATCATTCAGCCTGCAGGACTTAGCATAAAGAACCTTCTGAGCTCATCAGGGAATGTCACCATCCTAAAACGGATATGCTTACCTATACATCCAGCCTAAGCAGACCCCACACAAATTGCCAACACCCAAAATGCAGGTATTAGAGTACATGTAAGACTCGCCACCATAGCAGATCAAAGTGTGGTCAATCCGTGTGTGCCCTCATCCTTCAGTAAGGTTTAAGATCATAGGAAGTATGTTAGGGGTCTGGCTCATTCTTATGTCAATGAGAATGGCACATCCCACCGTTGATCCTATCAATACATAAAAATTTTACGACACATCAAGTAGCTAGGATAAGCCCACTTAAGAACCGATGTGCCGCAACTTAAACCAACAGCCTATCCAGGGACTGTTTCAGCTGTGATACTGTTTATATCTCTCTAGGTCAAACAAGCCATATGATCCTCTGTGATCTCCTAAACACCATATGGTCATCCCTATCAACGAGATAAAAGGATATTATAGTTCGTTATATGTTCACATTTATCAGATAGCGAGAATTGTTGATGTAACACATAAATGAAGGCCAGCATACAAACACTTAATCATTTATGCTTTCTATATACAATCCCAACAGGACTGCCATCGCACTTAGAGCCGGTGCTTGTTGTTCGACTTGTTTCTTGGCCATGATCTCCTCGATCTGATCATTGGGCAGATGGCCAAGCTTCTCGATTTCTTCCAAGTTCTGGAAGCACTGCTCTGTTTCCGCATTCTTTTTCATAGCAACAACTCCCTCAGCAGACAGAGGGGTGGCTTGCTCCAATACCCAGTATCCCAACGTGCTTTCATTAACCTCCTCATCAGACGTGGGCTTCTCCGTATCCACGTTAGATTTTCCTGTCAACTTCCAAGGTTGCTTAAAATCAAGAGGTTTTGCTGCCTTCTTTGTTTGAGGAATGAAATCAGTAGGTAGAAGTTTCACACCTTGATCGACCTTCTTGTTATGGAAGTGTATCTTGAGGAACTTGTTAATCTTCAAACCGAAGTTGACATTCGAAGAGAATGTCCCATCCACTGACATGTGATCATTCTTTCGAGCATGCTCTGTCCATCGCTCGAAAAAGAACTCGGCCCAATTGCCTTGCACCTTATCTATCAAGGCCATCATCACGGCGTACTTCTTTGCCGATAATTTAGAATAAGAGCTATCATCACACTGGAACATCTTAATGATTGATTCCGCGAGGAGTTTGTAATCTTCTTGCAACGTATTAATAGGGGTGGCTACCTTAAAAGTGATAATCTGCCCCTTTCTATCCCTTAGCTTGCCTGGCTTCTTCCACGAATCTGATCTTCTTTCCATCTCTGCAGTGTCATTGACCTTATACATAGATAACCGCTCTCCATTATTATTGAGACCAAATTTCTTCGCTTGGATTTCTTCATTTACTTCAATGATGTTGCCGTAGACGAAAGTTTTGAACGACTTCCTATCATCATCTATTACCGCCCTAGCATAAAATTCGGACACCATGTGTGGATGAAAGTGTTCCGGCTCAGCAGACAATTATTTCACTTCCTGTTCATTAGCACATGATCCAGTCTGGGATTTAAGAAACAGCGAGAGGCATGTACAAGATTCTATCCTTCATAATCTGGGCTAACCTCCTCTGCTCCTTGGTATGGCCGAACTGCTCTTTCTTCCGAGCCATAGTAACAACTTGACTATAGGGAATGGAGTCATCAATGTCCTCCTTCTTCTCTATTCCTGTGAATCCTGGCACATAACGCTTATGCAGTGGCAAACCAGTGATCGGTGGAAATGTATAAATGGGGGTAGTACTCTGCTCAGGGGATTGATTAACCGATTCAGGGTTCTGGGTAGATGAGGACTCAGGGTTGGTAGCCATTTGAGAGTATCTTAGAGTTTCAGAGAATATTTGAAGTATTTTTGAGTGAGGGGTGAAGGCTTGAAGCTTGAGAATATTAGGGATTTCAATTTTGATTTTCAGAAAGTTTGGAGGAATGACGAAGTTTTAAGTTTATACCTTCTAGATTGTGGATCCGATGGCTGGGGTTAATCTCTTTTTGAATTCAATCGACGGCTTAGAATATTGATGACTCTTGGTATGATACCACACGCGCTCATGATTTGAATCACTTTTGACGTGTCGGCTCCTGGTTAGTCGCCGCCGCTGGTATGCATTAAATGAAGCATGTCTCGCATTGAATTTGAAATTCAAATAAATCTCACGTTTGATCTTCCTCGAAAGTCGGAGATTGCTGAACCCAATATATAGCAGGGGGGACCTAGCAGTCATAGGATCTGCTGAGAGTTAAAACTCAGCAACCAAAATTCTTAGCAATGAAGATTGACTGCGGAGTGTTGAGAGCTTGGACTTCAGAAGTTATCTCCACTTTTCTTAGTAAATGTCGGAATATCTTAGTCTTCAATCTTTTGCAAAGTTCTTAGGGGATGCTGAAAGCTTTGACTCAGCAGCCATTTGCTTTTTCTTAACAACATTCAACGCCACTTATTGAATACAATTTGTCCTTCAAATTTAGAACAATTCTGAGGAACTGCTGAGAGCTTGGACTCAGCAGTCACTTGCTAGCTACCGCTTGACCCATTTGTTGAAAGACATAGCGTTTTTGCTGGACTGCTGAGAGCTTGGACTCAGCATTTACCTACGGTATGCTTAGTAACAGTAACTCAGTATCAAAAATTCAAATCCTCAACAAGAACGTAAGCTAGGATATGTTTATCTCTGTCTTCAAGAAATCCTAAAATCTAGAGAGAATGAGAACTTGGTCTCATTCATCCATGCCTTCTTCAAGTTCCATAAGGCCTAGCTTTAAACAAAGGTCTTTGAACCGGGCCTCTACTAGCGGTTTGGTAAAGATGTCTGCTAGCTGATCTTCATTGCATATATAGTTCACATCAATATCTCCTTTCTCCCGATGATCTCGAATAAAATGATGTCGAATGTCGATATGCTTAGTCCTAGAATGATGGACTGCATTTTTGGTTATGCACATCGCACTATTGTTATCGCAGTAGATCGGCATACATTCAGGAAGAATATCATAATCTTGCAATTGCTGACGAATCCACAAGACTTGCGAGCAACAACTATCGGCTACTACATACTCTGCTTCAGTAGTAGATGTAGCTACTGAGTGTTGTTTCTTGCTAAACCAACTAATCAACTTGTGACCAAGGAATTGGTAGGTGCCACTTGTGCTCTTTCTATCAATCTTGCACCCTCCAAAGTCTGAGTCAGAATAACCACTTAGTGAAAGACCATCAAACCTTGGATACCAAATTCCAAGTCCTTATGTGCACTTTAGGTATCGAACAATCCTCTTAGCAATATTCGAGTGAGATTTCTTAGGATTTTCTTGGTATCTTGCGCACACTCCATCTGCATAAGATATATCCGGTCTGCTAGCAGTTAGGTAGGGTAGAGAGCCGATGATACCTCTATAATAGGTTGGATTCACATCTTCTCCTCCTTCATCGAGGCTGATTTGGAAACTTCTGCTAATGGGAATCCTTAGACTCTTAGTCTTCTATGGGCAATACTTAGCAATAAGGTCATAAGTATACTTCCTTTGATGGATAAATATGACTCCATCTGATTGCTTGACTTGAAGTCCTAGGATGTAGGACATTCTTCCCATCATGCTCATCTGAAAATTGATTTGCATGAGCTGAGAAAACTTCTCACATAGCTTCGGATTCTTCGAGCCAAAGATAATGTCATCCACATATATCTGCACTAGCAAGATACTGCCTTCATCTTTGATTCTGAAAAGAGTCTGATCAATCTTTCCCTTCATTAATCCATTTGCTAGCAAGAACTTAGATAAAGTTCGATACCACGCTCTTGGTGCTTGCTTCAAGCCATACAAGGTTTTCCTGAGCCTATACACTTGATTACCTTGCTCGAAGCCGGGTGGTTGCTCAACATACACTTCTTCTTTGAGCTCACCATTCAGAAATGCACTCTTTACATCCATTTGTAATACTGGAAATTCGTTGTGTGTAGCATACGCGAGGAACAACCGAATTGCTTCCAAACGAGCCACTGGAGCAAACGTCTCATCATAGTCAAATCCTTCGCATTGTCTGTAACCTTTTGCTACAAGACGTGCTTTGTTTCGAATGACCATTCCAGACTCATCTTTCTTATTCTTGAACACCCACTTCGTTTCGATCACGCTTTGGTGCTCTGGTCTGTCTACAGGTTCCCAAACTTGATTCCGTGTGAACTCTGCTAACTATTCTTGCATGGCGTTCACCCATTTTGTAGACTTCAATATGTCTTCAACTTTTGTTGGCTCTTCATGTGATAAGTAACATGCAAGCATCGCATTCCCTTGTCTTGTCTTTACTGGATCATTGACATCATTAATCACAACATCTAGAGGATGATCGCGTAAAAATCGGGGTTTCGGATTGCTAGGTTCTGAGGTTTCAGCAATTGCATCACCTTCTAGAATGTTGTCTGCTGGGGGATTCTCCTCAGCAACCGCCTGGGGTTCAGCGTCGGGAGATTTAGTAGTCTGATTTTCAGCATCGGGTATTTCATCTACAGGACGCTCAGCACCTGGAGCTTCAGCAACCAGAACATCAGCCTCTTCAGCATCATTCTCAGCAACCAGAACCTCAGCAGCGGGCAACTAAGCAACGGGCATCTTAGCAACGCCTTTGCCAGAATCTTTAGCAACGCCCACACCGTCTTCAACATCAGGAGATGGCTTTGAGATTTCCTCATCTTCTATGTCTAGTGATCCCATGACTTCCAAATTATCATTGAGATGAATTCGGGTGGTGGCCTCAGCATGATCATTAGTATCAGAAGTCTGGTCACCTGTTGAGTGCGTCTTTGCTGGATTAGAATCATTCATATACCTAGTCGAATCAATACTCATATTTTCAAAATAATTCAAGATTGATTGACCATGGACATCATTAGTCTCATGATTACTATCCTTTTGTTCTTTGATAACCCTGCGCACTAGAGTAGACTCATAAAAAATAACATTGCATGTTATCTCCACAAGTTGAGTTGTCTTATTTAACACTCGATAGCCTTTGTGAGAAGGATGTCCATATCCCAGGAAAACACCTTCATGAGACTTAGGCAAAAAAGTGTCAAGTTTCGACTTCCCATTATTATGGAAATAACATGTCGAATCAAAAGTACGAAGATGAGTAATCGAAGGCTTACGACCATTGTACACTTCATAAGGAGTTTTGCTGAATCTGCCATTTAGTGCGCTCCTATTCTGAGTGTAACACGCAGTCATCACGGCTTCTCCCCAATACTTTCCACTCAATCCAGAGTCGGCAAGCATGGACCGCACTACTACTTTCAGTGTCCTATTCCTTCGCTTTGCTAATCCATTCTGCTGGGGAGTCCTAGCAGTGGACTTCTCATGACCAATACCGGCTTCTGCATAAAAATCCATCAAGATTCCATTGCAAAATTCAGTTCCATTATCCGATCCGATCCTTTTCACCGTGACCTCTTTGCTATTTTTCTCTTTAAGAATCAGCTCCGGTAGTAGGATCTTGACTTCGTCCTTGGTCCTTAGCAAATGAACCCATGTGTACCTGGAAAAGTCATCAACAACCACTAGTGTATAAACTTTCTTACTTACAGTGGGTGGAGTGACTGGGCCAAATAGATCCATGTGCAAGAGTTCAAGAATCCTCTCTGATGTGGCCTTTTTCGGGTTTGACTTGAAAGATGCCTTTGTCTGCTTCCTATGTTGGAAAGCTTTACACACACCTTCCTTTTGAAAGGTTTCTTCGGGCAATCCTTGAACAAGCTTGTGCTTGGCAAGGTGGTTGATGGTTTTGAAATTGAGATGCGTCAACGTCTTGTGCCAAAGCCAATTCCTCTCCTCTTTGTTCAATGCTACGAAGCATGAATGTTGTTGACCGCTTTGCCAATCAACAATGTATAGGCCACCCTTGCATATGCCTCTTAGCTTCACTTCTCCTGTAACATTGTCAACAATCTCACAACCAGTACTTATAAAATAAACGTTGTACCCATTTTTAGTAAGCTAGCTGATGCTTAGGAGATTATGATTGAGGTTTGAAACGAGGGCAACATTCACTATGCAAAGTCCATTATGCTCGATGCATCCTCGTCCAATTACTCTTCCTTTACTGTTGTCACCGAACATGACACTTAGGCCATACACTCTTTGAAGATTTGTGAATAATTCTTCTTGCCCCGTCATATACGCTGAACAACCACTATCAAGGATCCACTCGTTTGACATTCTTGATGTCTTAGCATTCGGAACCTGTTCCTGCAAAAAAAAATCAAGTTGATTTAGGTACCCGCTTAGCATCGGGTCCTGTAGGATTAGCGTGAACCATTGTTCCTTTCGGAATCCACATCTTGGTGATTCTCAAAATTTTCTTCTTGATGTCACCATCAACAACCTTCTCGACCTTTAGATATGCGTGTTTAACATGACGTGCATGTGGTGGGGTGGTGGTCTTCTTAGCCTTCACAGTCCTTTAAAATAGAAAATGTTTGGACTCGGGCCTCACATCGGTGTTCTTCCTATGTGGTGTGTAGTGATGATATTGAGGTCTTACTGCATGGTAATTAACCTGCTTGCCCCTAGCAAAGATAGGATTTGGCTTCCTAGCATTGGGAACATAATGCTTTGCACTCATCCTAGATTCTGCTGAGTAAGCCTAGCAGACATTTGGTAAGTACTCTGCAGAGATCTAGCATTCTTCGTGATACTTTGTTGAGCAGTCTGCTGAGCATTACGCCTAGCACTCTGCTTGACATTTTGCTTAGCATTCTGCCTAGCAGTGGATGACTCAACAATCATCTCATCTTTGCCTTTATCATCAGCAAATAATTTTCTAGCTGAAACAAAAGTAATATTCTTTTTCTGCTTTGAAGTCTCATTATTGCTGCTACGACTACGTCCAATTCTAGATCGGTCAGAATGACGTCTCTGTTGGCTAACAAGGCTGTAAAAAACATCATTGCTTGTCGTGTACGCGCAAATGCACTTGTCATTAGCTTTGCTCTTCAAAGTTAAATTCTCCTTTTTAAGATTTTGAAAATTTTCAGAAAGAGTGGAGAATTCAGCCTTATGTTTTAAAAGTTCCTCACTATCAGACCTTTGTCTTTCGACTTCCTCGGTCAAAGATGTAACTTTTAATTTTAGTGAGGTATTCTCTCCTACGATAGCATTCTTGATTTCATACATCTTTGAAAATTCAATAGAAAGCTTCGTGAGATAATCATCCTCAGAATCTAAAAAGGAATCCTCTGATTCATGTATGATTGCTAAACTAGAAATGCTAGTAGAGGTTACCTCCTGATTGTCGACTGCTAGAGCCAATTCACCAGGTTGCTCAGCATCAGCATTTGCTTCAGCACCGTCCACAATATTTGCCATCAACACCATCATGGCTTCTTCTTCCTCGTCGGATGGATAATATTCCTCTTCGTTATCCGGGATATCAGGGACTTCGGTCCTTGTCAGCAGCGCCTTGGTCACTGCTCGGACAGCTCTTCGCTCAAACCTTTTTCTGAGGCACTCTCTTTCTTTTGGACTTACCCTTAGACACTCATGCTTTAGATGATCAGGAGATTGGCACTCGAAGCAAGTCCTAGGCTTTCTCTCTGATGGGCGCTAGGTTGAAGCAAGCTTTGCTTCCTTTTCGGCCTTAGTTTCCAGCATCAACTTCTGGAGCTTTCTCATCTGCTCTTCCAACTCATTCATCTTTTGGTCTTCATTTTGAGAGCTGGAGGTTGAATGAATCACCTTGATTGGTGTTGCTGGAGCAGATCTCTCCTGGTTGTGGAATGGCTTTCTTGGTGGCTTCCACTTGCCAGCATCTTTCTTGACAAAGTACGCCAAGTCCTCAGAGATTCCAGCATTTGATTACGTAGGTTGCACCAAAGCAGCCTCGTTCTTCTTTGATTGCTTTATAATGAACTCATGAGCATTGAGTTGAGAAAATACCTCAAATGTCATCATTTTGCTGAGATCCTTCTCGCTTAGGCACGTCATCTTGACAAACCAATCACTTCTTGGGAAGAGTTTTGATATTATTTTATTGTTCATCTCCCCGTTATCATATGTCTTACTCACGTTCTTGAGCTCTCCTATGATTGTGTTGAACCATTCTTCCATGGCCTGTATCGTTTCACCTGGAATCATAGAAAAAGACTCATACTTATCAACAACTGCCTGTAATTTGTTGCGTTTTATCTGCTCAGTTTCCAGGGAAGATGCACACACGTAATCCCACATTTCTTTAGTTGTAGCAAAGTCAAGGGCTTTGTCGGCCATTAAGGGGGGTAGACTGTCAAGGATCAACTTCTTTGCTAAGTATTCCAGGTGACTCTTCTTGTCTTCCAATGTCCATTATTCATAAGATTTTACTACCATTTGAGGACGTGGTTGACCATCAGCAGCTGCACCGACTGCGGTGTTGCCCTTCATGATTTTGATGGGTGCTTTGATTATCACATCCGCCATCTCTGAATGGATACTTTGAAGTAGGATGGTTGCTAACTTCTTCCATGACTTGAATCTCTCTTTGTTGTACTTGGGTAGAGTATGGTTCATCTTGTAAGACTTTAGATACCTGAACTAAATAGAAGGCAGCAGAGAAGCGCAAGGAAAAGGTAGATCTTGTCAAAAGCGACTCAGAAACGGAGAGTCTGTTATGACCTCCGCTCTGATACCACTTGTTGGTCCCGAATTACCAGAGTCGTCGTGCTTAAACAAAAACAAGAAATGCAGCGGAAGTTCTTAAATCTTATCATGAACTTAATCTTCTCTAAATATTTAGCTTTATGTTCGAGTATGTGTTAGATTGTTTCAAGATATACACTAGCAACTTGATGTTGCTAGGTATCAAATCTAAACAGGAAACAATAAAACAGTAAAAGACACAAAGTTTATAGTGGTTGGATCCAATAGATCTACGTCCACTCCTTAGCCGAAATGCTAAGAATTTCACTAAAAAGATATCAGAATACAAGGATTCTCCAACACATGCAACAGATGGTGAACTTTCGAGCCAGCTCCTGCACAGCTATCCTCCGTTATCCTACTTCTTTTCAGGTGCAGCTCAGGCTGAGTCAAGGGCACACCTATGTAAAACTCGCCTTTACTACTTTTGGAAGTTTTAGAGTTCCACGCAAACTTTCCTTTGATTTTGGCTAATGCCCGTCCTAGCCAGTCTCTTTTCAGAGATTTGACTGCAGGATGCTTCCAAGATTGGAAGGTATCCCAATGATTGAACCTTAAAAAGGTTTCAATAAACCACTTGAGTGTCAGATCTTGAATGTAGGAGACACTTTGTGGTTGAGAGCTTTTAATATTCTTCTTTTCTCGTAAATGCTCTCGTGACTATTTTCTTACTTTTCGCTTTTTCAAAGGAATCTCACTGTAAACGCCTTTTTGATGTGGTTGAGGTTCCTTAGTTCGTGAGTAATGGAAGCAGTAGTCGTTCTCCCTTGTCTGGATCTTCTTTTTATATCTGGAGATTTAAAACTTGAAACTCTATACCCGTTAGACACAATGTATCCGTGCTCCAAGAGAGTGATAGCTTTTTCCCTTACTTTCTGCCTGGAACAGTACTTTTTAGCTACTTCTGGTAAGGTCGTCGTCCTTGGTTGTACGATTTGGCAGAACGGGAGCCTTAGCAAATGTCTTTTATCTTGTCTTTGCTTAGAATTCTATCGGGGATGTTAGATGTAATCTGCTAAGTGTCTAGAGCCCTTGATTGATGAAGGCTTCTCCTATTAATAATTTGCTAGTCATTAGCCATCTGCTAGCCTTTAGCAATCAGCTAGTCTCTCTGTCTGCTAGATGTCTCTTGTGTTCTCTTTTGTGACCAATTGCTTACTCCTCAGCAATTGTTCCTTTGGCATATGAATCTTTGTCTTTCTAGCAGTATGCTTAACTGATTAGCGAATGCTGACTCCTTCAGCATTCTGCCCTCATTCTTTATGATTGCTGACTCCTTAGCAACCAATCTTCTTAGCAACCGATCACTTCTCGTTAGCGATCACTTCTGTCTGCTATACAGGACATTACAATTCATTGCTAGACTATGTAGAATTCAGCAGTGATCGACCAACTACTAAGGCTTTCATTCAACAAAACCTATTACAAATTTGATCCTAAGGGAGAATTACAAAATAATTCCCAACATCCCCCAATCGTCAAATCTAGCATTCAGAAGGTATATTAACCATACTTCGTTCACATTGCAAACTTTGTGAAATCTGAATATTTGAATCCCTAGAATTTCTTAAGCATCCCAAATTCTTCCAACTTCAATTTTCTCTCAAATATTTCCTATAGATGTCTAATCCTGAATCCTCTACTCCTTCTAAGAATCCCCCAAAGTTCTACTTTAAGCCTGTTGAGGGCAAGATGCTACATGAGAGGCATGCGCTAGAATTTACCATGACAAAGACGAAAGATGATTTTGAAGACAAGATACCCTATGCTCGATTGGTTACTCTTGCCAAGAAAAAGGAGCAGTCTGGGCTATCGAATGCTCAGAGGTGCGTCACGCAGATCATGAAAGACCGGATTTTGTGCACACCCTTTTCTGCAGTACAGTTTTCGGAGTGGGTGATGAACACCCTGGTGAAGGCGCAGGTCGTTCAGTATCTATCTGTTGAGCCTAAAAGGTTTCATCCTCATTTGGTTGCAGAATTTTACGCTAGGGCGGTTATCGATGATGATCACAAGTCATTGAAGACCTCTGTGTTCGGTACTCACATTACGGTAACCGCTGATGTCCTTGCAACGATGTTTTGTCTTTGCAATTCTGGCGCACGAGTCTCCACCTACAAAGTTGTCAATACAGAGGAGATGAAAGCAAGGTGGAAGCTATGGAAGAGACCCGAGGTCAAGGATGACCCGAAGAACCCATGGAAAGTTGCAACCCCACCAATCAATTCAAGGAGGACTTCAGAACCCTTGCCGATTTTGTTGTGAAGATGTTTCAATGTGATGCCGGTTCATATTCTGAGTTTTCGGCAAAGAAGTATGCTATATTGATGGCATTAGTTGATGGCTTCAACGGGAATTGGGCGCAATTTTTCTTTGAGTGGTGGTTGGACCACGCCAAGAAGAATCTGAAGCTCAAGGAAACAGGAGTTTTCATGTCCAACATCAACTTTGGACTGAAAAGAAGTAAGTTCCTCGACATAATCTTTCCGAAAGGTGAACTTGATAAGGGTGAGGCTCTACTTTCGACCAACTTTATCCCCCAGATGAAGAAGCAGTCAACCCCAACAGACAAGACCCCGGAGAAAAAAGATGAAGACCTCCAATCTCGGCGAACTGCAGTTGGAGCAGGCCATCCCCATATCTGCTGAGGAGATTGCTGCTCTCAGGAAGGCTGTGGAGATAGAGCAATGTTTTCAGGACCTAGCAGACATCGAAAAGCTAGGAGATCTGCCCGTAGAACAAATTGAGGAGATCCTTGCAAAGAAGCAAGCCGAGCAACCAGCTCAAGTTTTGGGTCAGATTGCAGTGCCAATACCCAAAAAAGAAGAGGAAAGAAGCCACCTCTCCTGAGAAGAAGAGGAGAACAAGAAGGATGCTTGTCAAGACTGCTGAAAAGGATGCCACACAGAAAAAACAGGTGAGAAGGAAGCTACTGAGAAAACCCCTGTTGCTGTTGCTCAAGAGCCAAAATCTCCCCTCTCTTCTAAACCTCTATCAGAGAGATTGAAAGCTTTAAGGGCGAGAAAGAGGAAGAGGAAGATATCTAAGCAGCTGCAGGATAAAAAGAAATTCAAGAAAGTGATGGAGGAGATCACTTTTTATGTGCGGGATCAAAATTTTGAGCAAGTAAAGAAGGCTGCTGATGAGCGTGCTGTGAAGAAAGCTACTGATCATCTAGCAGCAAGAGAAGCTGCTGCGTTGGTGGCACGAGCAGCTGAAGAAGCCCGAAGGCTAGCAGCTGATGTTGCTAAGAAAGGGAAGGAAAAGGTGGTAGTTGAGGTTTCGATCACCACCCCCGTGGTAGCAGAGGAGATAGTGCTTGAGCAGGAGGCCCTGACTGATAAGGACTTCGAGAGGTTAATGGAGACCGAAGCTTTTGATGCTCCAGACCGCCCTCATGGCCAAGGAAGCGTCTTTATAAAGGAAACTGCTGATGAGAAAGGAGGAGACAACAGTGATGAGGAGGTTGTGTTTGATGAAGTTTCTGGCTCGGGACAGAATGCTGAGCCCGATGCTAGCATATCTGGTGGAGCTGAAGGGTCGAATGCTGAGCCAAGGCCTAGCACGGAGATTCCTGCTGAGGCAAGGCCTAGCATGGAGATTCCTGTTGAGGCGAGGCCTAGCACGGAGATACCTGCTAAGGCAAGGCCTATCACCGAAACTCCTACCGAGGCAAAGTATAAAGGGTATGTTGAACAAGATCAGCCCTTTTTAGCTTCCTGTTTTTCTGACTCCAATTTTGATGGAGAATTCGAGGATGTATATTATGCTCACTTTCTGAGGTAGGTCCCAACCGGCAACAACAAGCTGCTCCGATTTCCTTTTAAAGGATGGCCAGGGCGCTGATTCAAGTTACGAAGGGTTGCTCAATGGTGTGCACCGGTCTACCTAGACAAGAAGGTAAATTCTGATCTTCTTACTATGGTTGCTGAGATAGAGGAGTTTGTGTTGGCCGAGGTTGAAAGAGACATAGCCAACGTTTTTATGCTAAGCTTGATGAGATCACACAAGAAGGCAATTTATTGGGCGAGGAGATGATGAAATGGTAAAAATTTGATTATATGATGCACCAACTCTGTTTCGAGGAGAGGATGCTGGTGATCACAACTAAAGGTCTGAATTTTTGGAGGAATAAAGAAATATGGGCCAATTACTGGATAGACCAAGTGCCAAGGTCTAAACAATTCTCTGATAAACAAGTTATGGCAAGGTTGCATGCCAGTCGTGCTCACAGGCTATTCAACACATCCAAATCCTTGCCAAAGTCTACATTCGCTCGAGATGGCTACTCTGATGCCAGGATTGAGCTATCAAAGCGCCAAGCACGAGCAACTGCTGAATATAATAGGCGCCAAGCAGAATATGAAGTAATAAGGAAGGAAAGGCTGCTGGCCAGGATGGCTGCTATAGCTGTTGAGCGTGAGGTCGCAGAGTTGAGCGCTAAAGATAAAAAGCTTGTCCTATTTCTAGAACTTGACATCCTTGACATAGTACAAGCGGCTCAAGCAGAGGAGGCTAAAGCTGCTGAGACTGCTCAAATCATGGAGGCAGCCAAATGGATAATTGATGAGGAGGTTCGCTACTTGGATGCCCAAGCTAAAATAGCTCAAGCCAAGAGTGCATCCATGTTCTTAATTGCCGAGGAGACTCGCTACTCAGATGCTCAAGGAGAGATTGTCCAAGCCATGGAGGCAGCACAACGCTTAGTCGAAGAGGAAACTCTCTACTTAGTTGCCTATGGTGATGGAGATGTTGTAATGGATGAAAGTGCCACTGCTGGAAGTCTGGAACATGTGATAGCTACAACCTCTTCATTGGATGCTACCCCAGTAAGCTCTCTGACTTCAACTCAGTTTTTCATTCTGTTGTTCAATTTGCTGTGCAAAATGCTCTATCCACCATAAATGAACGAGTGGCAATGGAGGCGGCTGAAATAAGGAGGGAAGTTGAGGAGGTCAGGAGCGAAGTGTCTGAGGTCCGAGCCGAAGTTGTTGAGGTCAAAATAAATGTTTTTGAAGTGAAGACCAATATGGATGTGATGAAATATGAGGTCGGTGAGTCCATACAACAGATTGTGCATACTGTGAACTCCTTCTCTGCCACCTTTTTTACTCCGACGGGCTATTGCCAAAACCAGACAAAGTTCAGGAGAGAACTATAAAACCTCCATTACAGTGAAGGATAAGTTTTACGAAGGTGCGCCCTTGACTTGGCCGTAGCTGCAGATCGAAGAGACTGAAGCATCGGAGGATAACTTTGTAGTGGCTAGGTCGAAAGCTCACTACCTACTACAAGAGATAGACAATTCCTTGTACTTCATATATCTTTTTAGTGAAATTCTCAATGATACGACTGAGGATTGGACATAGACCTTGTAGAACGAACCACTATATATATTATGCCTTGTTTACTGTTTTGATTTGAAGCCTAGCAAACTCAAGTTGCTAGTGTATCTCTGGAACAACCTAAGAACAACTCTCGATCTTAAATATTTTGAAAAGATCTAAGTGCAAGATAAACTTAATATTCCGCTACATTCATGTGTTAGTTGTTTGCTATTCACCACGACGACTCCGATCAGGGACCAACAACCGCTCTCTCTCCTCTTCAGAACCAAGAGGGCACTCATATTTGAGATTATTTGGTGAGTTGCATTTGAAGCATGCTTTAGGTTGTCTTTCACTAAACTTCTGTTCACTTCCTTGTGAACTTTCAGTTTTAGCTTTGGCCTTCTCAAGGAGCTTTGTCAACTTCCTTATCTGTTCCTCGAGCTCAGCAATTGAGCATTCTTCTTTCTTTTTATGGGAATATGAGGATGCAGGAGCCTCCTTTGTTGCAGAAGATTGCCCACTTGGTCTCTCGGACTGATATGGCTTCTTTGGCCTTCGTTGAAAATCTCTCTTCACGAAGAAGGCAACATCCTCTTTGGTTGGTGAACTTGCACTTCAAACATCTTCATTTTTACTCACTATCTAGATGTCCCACTCGAGGGCTTGTATTTGTGCAAAGACATCCTTCGCGATCATCTCAGATAAGTCCTTCTCTTTTAGACTGGTAACCTTGACAAATCAGTCATCTTTGGGCACTCTGGAGAGGATATTCGCATTGAGATCAACAACTGTGTACTCTCGCCGAAAGTTCTTTGGCTCGCAGACTATAGCGTTGAAATGAGCCTCCATCAATTTGATGTTCTCTCTAGGAAGCATCTGGAAAGATTCATACTAATCCACGCAAATTTGCATTTTGTTGCGCTTCATTTGATCTGTCTCTTGGCAAAGAGTTCCAAGAAAATCCCGAACTTGTTCGGTGTTGTCATATTCCAAAGCTTCTACAACTAGGGCTTCTCACAGGGATTGCAGGATCAGCTCGAGGGCCACAGCATCCGGGTGAGCACGGTCCTTATCTTTGGTTGTTCATTAAGCATACGACTTCTTAATTATCTTTGGGTCACCAGTTCCTCCGAGTTGAGTATTAACTTTGGTAATTTTATTGGTCCGTTGGCTATCACATTCGCCATCTCCAGGTGGATATTTCTCAACATAATTAACGACCTCTTCTTTCATATATTGTAGGTCTCTTTGGAATACTTGGGAAGTTTGACAACGTGGGCCATCTTTAATGTACCTGAGCCTAAGATACAAAAACATAAAGAAACATTGCAAGGAAAATGGATCTGATCCTAAGCGACTCAACAATGACTAGCTTGTATGGACTCACTCGCGTTGATACCACTTGATTGTCCAGAAATCAGAGTACTAAAGTATGCAGTGGATGTTTTAAAAGGATCTTGCACTTGCTGATAATTGACTTTAATACTCAGTTTTTCAGTTTTTGTAAAACTCAATTTTAGACTCAAAGTAAGTTTAAGTTTCATGTTCAAGTATACACTTAAATACTTAGCCAAGTATCAAAGGTATCAAATAAGTATGTAAACATAATATACAGAAACATAAGAAAACAGTATATGCCACAGGATATTACAGTGGTTCGGAATCAAAGTCCTACGTCCACTCTTTGGAAATCAATTCAGAGATTAAATAAGGATCAGTATACAAGCCTTCTCACGATCTATAGCTAGCCCATCGGAATATTTCGTCCTACGGTGTGCTAGCGCACTCACCCAGAAACTCCTTGTGCGTTCTTCCTTTTTCAACTTGAAGTGAGGACGCACCTCGCAGCCTTCAATCTAGATGGTGGATGTTTTCTGTTTATTCAAGAACTAAGATAGTTGACAAACACCCGTCGGAATCAGTATTTCAGAGTAGAATTCTAACTATTGTGTTTATTACTTGAGAAGTAATAAACACTAAGAATGGTGGCTTAAGTTTGACAGCTTTAGCCTCGTGCACTTAGACAGATGCACGAAATGAGTAGCAAGCTTAAGTTGGAAGACTTAAGCCTCGTGATAGACACAGAATAATCAGCGAGCTTTTGAGAGCTTTTTACTTTTTAGTTTGACAGAGTTTTGGCTAACTTTTGCATGAGAGTTTGTGTCTTGTTTTTGTCGAAGTGTTGAGCTATTTATAGGTTTCTTTTAATTAATTTGGTGGTTTAGCGTCATTTCTCTCGTGTGGTGATTGTTTCTTGGATCTTATTTTTCACAAGTGTTTGCTAATATTATTGGAACAACCGGCTTAAGGATGGTGGAGTTTAATAGGTTTCGTGTCTAAAAAGTATCTTCTTTGCAATAACAAATTGAAGTAATTACTGGAGATTGTGGTATATTGTCCTAGTTTGGATCCATAATACTGGAGACAATAACTCGAATGCTCTGATTCGTAAGACTTATCTTTATCTTCCAAACCAAGATATCACGCAAAAGTGAAATATTTTAATTTGAGTGTGGGCTACCTTATAAAAACTCATTCTTGCTCTTTGGAACTCTAAAACTACTAACAAAATAGCCTCTACTCTTGGCAGTCCAATGAAGGTATATTATCGTACTATTTTCAAAAATTAGCCTTGTGTCTTAATTTTTGTAAATGCTTTAACACCTAAAATCAACAGTGTCTGTAAGGATTAAGCACTATAAAAAAATTAGGTTAAAGATAACACAGAATCCGCGTAGTCTATTACTCAATCCGCGTTGTCTATAAATGTGTAGTCTATCTAAATAAGGTGATAGATTACGCAGATTTCTGTGTAGTTTATGTATTTTAATTTTTTCAATTTAAAAAATCCTGTAAAAACGATAAAGCAATGATTCCCCAAATGATAAAACAATTTATCAAATCTTAAATTATTGAAGCCCAAATATGGACAATATAAAATAACATCAAAATTACATTTTACATGGTGAACTCAACAATCTATAACTTGGATCTTAAACAAAATATAAACCAAATACATGGTGATCTCAACAACCTAATTTATAATGGCAAAGACCTATGCCGACTCATAAACGGGGAGCCCATGAGACATGCAATGCTCTTTAAGGAAAGTAAAAAAATAAAAAAACAAGTTAGAAAAGTAAGTTCCTAAAAATTTAGCAGAAACATCTTGCTTAAAATGGATCAGAGGAAAATGGTACATTGTATAACTCAAGTGTTTCAGAATGTTGACCACGGCTAAAGTTAAACAAGCCTGGATGCATAGAATTGTGTTATAAGGATCTCAATAACGAAGGCTGCCAATGAGCACGACAACATAGTGTATGCATTCACATCCATACTTTGTCAATTTAAAGTACACCATATGCTTGAGATGATACAACAATTTTCCAATCACCAAGGATGCAAAACAGATTGTGGATCATGAGAAGTCCTAAACATGCTATTAAGCTGAAGTACCTGACAAAGAATAGTGTAAAGATCCAATTTCTCCCTACAAAACAGGCTTGTAAGGAGAGGGGACCTTCACCATTATATAGTGGTATATTCTCAGGTCCATAGCCGATGTGGGATAATTCAACATACCCCCTTCAAGCACAGCGTGGAGATTAATGGTACCATGTCGCATCCCATCATCAAGATAAATCGGGTCCCACATCGAACGAAATCTAGCTCTAATACCATGTAAAGATCCCATTTCTCCCTACAAAAACCAGCTTGTAAGGAGAGATGAGTTTCACCATTATATAGTGGTATATCCCCAGGTCCATGGCTGATGTGGGATAATTCAACAAAGAGCAGGAGCATTATCACCATATCCATCAAACACAATCTTGAATGCAATAAATGCCAGTATGAGATTCTAAAAAATCTTTATTTCATTTGAATAAAATTCATGTTTATGTACATATTTATACAAGTAAAATATACAAGAGATACATTCATATCTAAATATATCTAACACCCCCCGCAAGTTGTGACGTGATAACTTCGGAAATGCCAAGCTTGGACCGAAAGAACTCGAAGAGGTTACGAGGTAAACTCTTTGTAAAAATATCTACAATATGATTATCCAAATTCACGAATTTGGTGAGTAACCGGCCAGATTCAACTTGTTCACGAACAAAATGATAATCAATATCAATAAGTTGATCATCGAGTATCAACACATTGTGCCTAGTCAGCAGCCAAGTAACCAATTAGAGAGGATGTGTCGGGTGTGAATGATAGACCAAAGGTTAGAGTGCCCTTGACATATCGTTGAATTCTTTTAACGGCTTGAAAATGCTCAATAGTCGGTTGAAGCTGAAATTGGTTGATGGTGTTTACCGAATAAGAGATGTCCGGACGAGTAATAGTCAAGTATTGTAGAGCATCAACGAGTGATTGACCAAGCGTGGGATTTTTTAAGGGATCACCATTTTTAGAAAATGAAACACCGAGCACGAGTGGTGTTGCGATGGGTTTTGAGTCTAGGAGCTCGACATGTTTTAGAATATCAAGTGCGTATTTCATATTGCATAAAATGAACCCGAAGATGGATATGTTACTTCGAGACCAAGGAAATATCAAAGATTACCCATATCCTTGATTGCAAATTCACAATTCAGCCGTGAAAAAAATATCAAACAAAGCACTCTCGTTATTTCATGTAATAATGATGTCATCAACATAAACCAACAAATATGTAAGTGTGATGTTGCGCCGAAGAACAAATAGAGATGTATCAAACGAGCTACACATAAAACTAATAGATATCAAGAAGCCGCAGAAGCTCTGATACCAAGCAAGGGGAGCTTGCTTGAGACCATAGATGCCTTTGTTCAACTAACACACATGATCGGGATATTGAGGGTCAACAAAGCTGGGGGGCAGTTTCATAAAGACCGGAGTTGATAGAACACCATTTAAGAAGGAATTTTAGGCATAGAGTTAATGAAGTGACCAAGAGTTCGTAAAGGCCAGAGATAGATTAATCTAAATTATTGAAGCATTGACAACCGAACTTAATGTGTGAGTGAAATCAAATCCAGGAATTTGGCTAAACACTTGTGCAACCAGTCGAGCCTTGTACCGATCAATGAAGTTATCCTTACGAAATTTTGTCCAGAAGACCCACTTTGATCCAACAACATTTGTCGAGGAGGGGCAATCGACTAACGTCCAAGTCTTGTTGGTTTGGAGAGCAAACATCTCTTAACACATAGCTTGAACCCATTTTGGAGATTTGTGAGCCGATTTGATGCTGCGGGGCTCTAGAATGACTGTATTGGCAGAGTAGAAGGACACATAGTTGATATCAACTGGATAACGTGTTTTAAGTTTGTCTAATTTTGCACGAGTCTGCATAGGATGAGTAGGAAGCGTAGGCGCGGGCGGAGGAGTTGTCACTGCAAAATTCGCATATTAATTGCAAATACAGTGACAAATATATTTATAAAATACCAAAAGGTAGTGGAACCCAAAGAAATTGTATAACGAAATCATCTCATGTACTTGTCAAAGTTTAAACATTTATTGTTTGAGGAAATCAGAAATTGGATTTTTGTTTTGGAAAATAACATAAACAAGAATTTACAGGGTTTTGAAAAGCAATATTAAAGAACACAGATCCTAGGGCAAATAATCAATTAGAATACATGTTAAATCAATTAACTCATAATGGCGTGAAATCGATTATAGTATTAAAATTCCTTGGTAGGGAAATTTTAAGTTAGACTATTATCATTTGACAATTTATGCTTAGTTGGCCTCAAGAACACAATAATAATCAACCTCAATAAAAATATCAGATTTAATCCCTACAATTAATTACTCTTCCTTTTGAGACAGAATATCAATTATATTCAAATTCCTCTTCCTATTATTAATCTTCTCCTCTCGGCCTTTTGATTAACAACTATGAATATAGAATCAAATTCATCTCTCGATCCATCATCAATCCTAAATTCTATCAATTAAATCAGGAATTGAAACCAAGCAAATTGAGTTGATAAATCTAAACAGACATTCAAGACTAATTATTCAGACTGATTTTGCGTACTTAAGTTTCTCTAAACTCACTTTGAAACCTTCAATACTTAGCCAAGTATTGAAGAGTATAATTGTGAAACTCACTTATAACCTTTTTTAAGCTTAAAACAAACTTTGATAAACCCGAAACTGAGTTTCAATTAGTTTTAGACAACAAGTGCATATAAAACTTACGTTCGCTAAATATTTTTCGGATTTCGGGACCAACAAGTGGTATCACGCGTCCATGTTCTTATAGACCAAGGTTGTCTTTAGTCGCTTATGACCATATCTATTTCTTTGCACTTGTTTGCTTCTTGTGTTATAAGCTCAGGTTAAACAAGATGATGCACATTAAAAAGTTGTCAAAGTATACTCAAGAATCGTACAACATTTGGAAGTAGAGGTCCTTGATCACCTTAAATAATATACATCCAGAGATGGTGCATGTGATCGAGAACGGTCCTATCAAGATCACAAAGATCAACACGCAGATCGGAGGAGCCGTTGGGCTAGAAATGGTCGACAAGCCATACTCAGAATGGACCAACAAGGACAAAGTTCGAGCTCAACTAGATACTGAGGCCGTTGAGTTGATCTTGAACTCCCTACTAGAAGCACTTGTTTTTGAAGCCTTGGAGTACGACACTGCCAAATAGGTTTGGTTTTTCCTTGGCACTCTCTACCAAGAGACCGATCAAATGATGTGGAACAAGCTTTGAAATTGTGTTGATAAGTATGACTCATTTCATATGCTTCCTGGTGAAAATATGAAGTCGATGGAAGCAAGATTTAATGTTATTATCTATGAACTAAAAAACATGGGGAGAGAGTATCTATTGAAGTTGTAAATGCAAAGATTCTCTCCAAGATGCCAAAAGAAGACTAGTTTGTCAAGGTTACGAGCCTGAAGGAGAATGATCTCTCCAAAATGAAGACGAAGGATGTGTTTTTCCAACTCTAATCCCATGAATGGGATATCCAGATGGCAAACAGGAATGAAGCTGTGAGGAATGTCAGCACGCAACTTGAAGAGGATGTTGCATTCTTCGTAAAGAGAGAGTTCAATAGAAGACCCCAGAAGCCTTACCAAGCTGACAGAGCACCTAGCCAAAGCTCAGCATCAAAGTCAGCACTATCACCAACACCTTTCTACCAGAAGGAGGAAGTGAACCCGATGGTCGAGCTAGAGGAGCAGATTTGGAAGCTAACCATGCTTCTAGAGAAAGCAAAGGCCAAAACTGAGTGTTCACAAGGAGGTGAACATAAATTCAGCGAGAGACCTCCGAATGCGTTCTTTGAATACAACTCTCCCAACCACCTCCAGTACGAATGTCTGATGGTATCCAAGGAGGAGAGGGAATGCCTGAAAAGAATCTTCGAGATGAAAGCTTTAAGAGACGTTGCGAAGGCTATGCTTTCCAGAACTGAGGTGCCAGACATCTCAAACAATGATGACGGCTGCTACACTTCAGATGATAAGGCCGTACAAGAGGCTTTCCTAGTTCTGATGGACAAGCTTGTAGAAGAAGAAGCAGTTGACTCTGAAGAAGATGAAGCTGAGTCACAAAACTTGGTAACCAAATTAAACTCAGTTTCAATTCTAGTAGCATGAATAGAAGAGGACTCTAAATCCTATTGCTCGTATATAGAAGATGTCGCCCTTGAGATTTTAAACAAAGAATTTTCAAAATCCTATAAAATTAAAAATGTTTTAGCTTGCGAGAATGACTCACTGAAACTCAAAGTTTCTAAACTGACCAAGGAGATCCAAGGATCGAGTTCAATCTGTGATGAGCTAGCCAAGCTTGAAGATGAGCATTCTACTGTACTTGAAAACTTCAAAACTGTTTCTGAAGATAGTGAGTCTTTAAAACAATAATTGCTCAAGACCATAAGCTGATTTGTTTTCTCTATTCAAGTTCCATCAAGGTTTCCGAGGCTTTGAATTGCCAACGGGATCCCTCAGACAAATCAGGCTTAGGTTTTAATAAGGACAATATGAGAAATCATGCATCTACCTCTCAAACTAGAAATCCAAATTGAAGTGGGAAACCAAGTTTACAAATTGAGAAAGGCTCTCTATGGGTTGAAGCAAGTACCCCGAGCTTGGTATGAGACTCTGTCTCAATTTCTTCTAAAGAATGGTTTCCAGATAGGGAAGATCGTGAAGGGATTCGTGAACTGAATCACGAAGTTCGTTTGCCAAGGATCGTTAATTGGAATATCAAAATAAATTGCTATGCCTATGAACAATCCTAGCATGCTCCGATATTATTATGCATAAGAAGGTTTATGCGGAATACCTGGATTGATGAAACCTGAAGAACGCGTGCGCGGAGATGCCCTTTGATCTTTCCCACGCACAGAGATTTAATTTCCTAATAGATTGAGGAAATTAATCTATGAAAATAATAATAATATTTTCGAAAAAACAAGGAGAGAGGGAGAAGAAAAATCCTCCTGATCTGATCTTCTGATCTGTATCCCAACTCGATCTGAAAATCTGGTGAAGATTCTCTATCAGATCCCTTGCCCGGTTGAGAAGCAGAATTTCCTCCTCGTTCTCAGATCTTAGTCGATCACCACAGCTCCCAAAGCCTGGTTTGTTGTGTGCAACTTATGATCTTGTGGTGTGTTGAGATCTGAGGAACTGAGGCTTATTTATAGGAAATTACTGGACTCCTATTGGGCTTGAGTTTCATGAGCCAGACCAGAGACCAAAATGCAAATAGCAAATAAGACCTATCAATTAATTAATTCTCATATTCAACCCAGAATATAATTAATTAATTAATATTGATTCATTCCACCAGAGAATCAATACTGTCCTACCTATTTGCTACCACGTTTTGAGGTACGGGTTGCATGGGCTCGGTATATCCCCACATTTAAGGTTACAAACATTCGTTAATTAATTTAAGCTCTGACAAGCTATTTAATTAATTAACATCTTATATTCCTAAATCAATCCACTCAAACATTTTCACTTATGCTTGAACTTAATCAGCCTGCAGGACTTAGCATAACGAACATTTTGAGCTGTTCAGGGAATGTCACCATCCTATACTGGATGTGGTTACCTAGTTCTAGTACCAAACTGTCATACACAAACTATTATTACCCAAGATACAGATATACAAGCTCAACTAGAGCCTTTCATTGCAACTCAAAGTAATATACAATCTGCATATACTTATGTACCTTCATTTAGGCTTTGGATCTCGTCAAGCCATAGAGATCTAGATTCTTTTAATGTCAGATAAAGAATCGATCTCGACTTAGGTCCTTATCAATGTGGCCCCACACCAGCATACCAAGCCATCTAAGATAAGATGCTTATTACTGCGTATGCTGCAGCCTACACGGACAGTTTATCCTGGAACTGTCTCAGCTGTGATAACTATTTATATCTCGCTAGGTCAAATGATCCATACGATCTTCCGTGATCTTCTACACACTGTATGATCTCCCTATCGACAAGATAAGAGGATAATTGCGTTTGCGACACATGTTTGTTAATTCAGACAGGAGATGAACATACAACATTTATGATTCCCAGTATATTAACCAATTCACCTTGTACATAATATACCAATCATAATGCTTTCAGTATATAAATCCATCAGATCGACCCTACATTATTCAAAATCAGGGATGGACCAGACATCCTACTGGTTCAGATATATGTTGATGAAATCATCTTCGGATTCAAGAACTTGAAGCTGTGTGAGAATTTTTCCCAACTTATGCAAAACAACTTCCAGATGAGCATGATGAGTAAGCTCACCTACTTTCTAGGTCTTCAAGTTATTCAGTCTGAAGGAGGAATATTCATCAACCAGAGGATGTACAACAATGACTTGATCAACAAGTTTTTCCTGAGAAGACCAAGCCCTTGAGGATTTCTATGAGCTCGAGTGCTCAGATTAATCTTTATAAAGAAGGAGCAGCAGTCAACCCAACGAGTTACAGAGGCATAATTAGTTTATTACTATATCTGACCACAAGCAGGCCGGATATTTCCTACTCTGTTGGAGTTTGTGCGAGATTTCAAGCCAATCCCAATAAGTCTCACATGGAGGCTGCATGAAGGATCGTGAAATACCTCAAAGGAACATAATTCTTAAGTATTTGATACCTGAAAACAGACGAGCTTACGCTCAATGCTTATTCAGATTTAGATTTTGGAGGATGCCAAATTGACCGGAAGAGCACAAGTGGAACATGTCATATCCTAGTACATAAGATTATTAGTTGGTTTAGAAAGAAGGAACACTCTGTGGCTACGTTAACGACCGAAGCTGAGTATGTGGTTGTTGCTAGTTGGTGTGCCCAAGTGCTCAGGTTCAAGCAACAATTGCTTGATAATGAGGTCGTGATTGGGTGTGTTCCTAAGTATGTGACAATAGCAGTGCTATGTGTATCACAAAGAACCCAGTACACCATTCAAGAACCAAACACATCGACGTCATACATCACTTCATAAAAGATCATGTCGAGAAGAAGGATGTGTTTGTGGAGTACATTCGTACTGAAGATCAACTAGCAGACATCTTCACCAAACCACTCCCTGGTTTTTGCATATAAAATTTTATACTCAAATTCTCTGTATATTTTAAACGACAACTTTTTGAAAACAGGGTAACATTTAGAAACATGACTAGGAGAATTTCACTAAGTTAAATAAAATAGAGTCACTTGCTTGCATTCTTATGTTTTTCTAAAACTAATAAACACATTTTATCAAATTAAGAATATTCTTAAAACATATTGCATCATTAATTGATCATTCATTTACATTTAGAACTAGTACATTAACATGATTTTAAATTAAACTATTTACATCACTAGGAAAAGGTTATAAATATATGAGAGTATACTTGATCAAAAGAAACTAATGAATTATGTGTAATGGATAAAAATACTAGAATTGTTGAGCATGATAAGTAGACAATGATTATGCAAGCATGCACATAGTGATAAATCATATTAAATGACAATATTGTAGACTTAGAATGAAGTGTCACATGAAGCACATTAAAATGAATATCATGCTTGTTTATTGAAATAGCTAGTGCATGAAACTACATGAACACACCTAGTAATTTAATGTTAAACAATCTAGGTGTTTGTGATTATCAAAAGAAAGCTTCAACTAGTGGCACCAAGTAAACCTTCACCTCATAATTAAGGTGGGCACTACTTTATCCTATCTTCTTTTGGTTTGCTTTCCAAAATTATTTCCATAATTTAAAATGAATGATTCTTGTTTTGAAAAGTGATGTGTCACCATTAAATTGTTTTGGTGCTTATGATTGTTAATTGCCACGAGCATTTGGGAGAGATAAGGAGGAGGGATACGATGACCCTCTTGTCGGGAGAAATAAGGAGGAGGGAGGAGTTGTAACCCTCATGCGTATCTCACGCGGTTTTTGTGAATTATATGATCATTGATCGTGAAATGCACCACAAATTGAGTGTTCATGGATCCATGTGAGTATTTATAATTTTTTTGAGCATGCATGAGTTATTTTTCAACAAAACCCTTGTGCTATGCTTGTGTGTTACGGTGACTACATCATATATATGTATTTTGTTTTTGGGACACTGTGACCACTGGGTACGCGGAGTACTCAGCCCCTATGCGTGTTTTCCCTACGTGTAGGTACAAGGTGATGGCGGTGGAGGCGGCGTTGTGGTGGAAAGCTAAGAAGGTGGTTCGATTGTGAACCTCATATTAAATGTAATCTTTTGGACTATTCCTTGAATACATCCATTATTATCTTTGTCATTTGACATGTCTAGTTGCAATAATTGGAGTAAAATGTTTTGTTAGTCTAACCTATGTTTATTCATGAACCCTCTTTGGAGTCGAATGATTGTAAGCTTGAATTATATCCTTTTGTGATTGTTCAATTGTTCTAAATGGCATGATCCATTCAAGTCCTTCGCATGATTTAAATTCCAATTTACATGGCATGTTCCTTGAGATTTTCATTAATCTAATTTATTGGTTGTCATTCGGTATCGAGGCTCAAGAGGCTATGTCTTCATACATAGTACCCATTTGTTGATTCGTGTTCCATATTGGTCCAAGTCTCACTTTTCCTAAGACCCGCGTGGTGGTCATTCTTTGAATTTAAATGCTATTATCCATTTTTCCACGCTGGCTTGTGAATACATCATTTGCTTCCGCTATGCTTATTTTTATTGATTAACAGTTGGACTTAAACTCTTGCATTTCGAAAATATAATTAAGTCCTTTGAAAACATTTACATGCTTTCACTACACTTGATTTCTTGATTATCAATTGAGATTCAAACTCCTATTTTTGAAAATAAAAGCAAGTCCATTTTTGAAATATTTATTTGCTTCCGCTACTCATAAATAAATGTCAAAAATTGTTTTAAACCACTAAAACCCTTAGAATGCATTGTTCGCACGTGGGACTGTCGCATAGGCCCAGTTTGGAGGCGCGACAAAAATAATCAGGAAAACCCTTATAAACCCCTTTTATCTTCGTCTTCAACAATTTTACTGAACTCATACTCTCTGCATACTTCTCAGAAATCACAATCCTTAAATTTCAAGCCGTCAAACCTTCATCAATCACGCACATTACATCTTTCAACACATGCTAAAGAATTAAACCCAGCAAATCGAAAGCACTGGCACCTCCGATAATCCTGAGAGATTTACAGTCACTGAGAAAACAACGCATGTCGATCTAGTCCGAATCATGAGAGACGATATTTCCTCTTATGGACTCTACAACAAGTACTTTGGGGCGGCTCGGGTAGCAAAGGAGAAAATTTTGAACTAGAGGGATATCGCATCAATCTCACCAGATGATGTGATTACTACCAAATTTTCGAAGAAGCTCACCGTTGAGAAATTGACACAGTTCTTGACTGCATCTCCAAGAAGGTTGAAACCCTATTGTTTTGGTGAGTTCTACAAACATGCGGTAGTTGACCAGGATCAACAATTTTTCAAGACGATAGTTGAAAAGAAAGAGATTAAAGTTGATTCTGATCTCATCGCCCGGTACTTACATCTACCCAACACAGGAACCAAGATCGCCAGTTATCTCGATGATGGCAAAGATGCCATGAAGAATCATTGGGCAAAGTGGAAGAAGCCTGATTATAAGGAAGGATTCAAGGCTACCACCAATGTGTATGATCTGAACCAATTCTATAAGTCCCTTAGTGAGATCACACTAAGGATGCTGTATTGTGCGCTAGATCCGTCTTCGAACTGAGCCAGCTAAAATATGCTTTGATGATGGTCCGTGATGATTGCCCATGAGGGAACTCGGCAGAATACATCTTCGGACGGTTATTGGAAAATACGATGAAAAACAAGGGCATCAGAAAAGACGTCAACTTCTCTTCGAGTGTTAATTTTGGCTTGAAGGTCAGTTACCTTCTCGAGAGTGTGCTAGGTCTTCAACAAGAGGGGGAAGATCTTCTACCCTCAAATTTCATTCCACCAAAGAATCCGGTCTACCGTTCAATCCAAAGAGGTGATGGAGACGACGGTGGAAATAATGGTGATGATGAGGAGCACGATAGTTTTGAGGATAAGGTAGTAAACAAGAAACAGAAGCCAGCCTTGTTGTCATTCCGCCAGTTCCAACTGCCGAGGGTGCCAAGAAGCCCAAGAAAACTGGCACCTCAGTTCCAGCCAAAAAGAAGAGATCTATTATGTTCCCAACCTAAGAACAAGCGAAGAAGAAGTCGAAAAAGACAAGGAAGCAGATAGAAGCAAACTTTGAATAAGGATTATAACGTGCCGTAAAAGGCAAGCACACAGTGGTGGAAAAACCTCAACCCCAAGAAGAGGAATGGAGCGGATTTTTGTAGTGTAAATGATGACAGTAACCAAGAAACTGCATTTTGATGATTCTGTTAAAAGAGCTGGTCAGTATTCCCAACCACAAGAGCCAGTTAAGAACCGAGAGCTCCTGTATGCTGAAGCATTCAAACGCTTACATCTTGAGGCCCTTCGAATTCAATCAACTGCTGAGCAAGTAAATTTTGTTGAGATGACATACAACTCCTCAGATTCAGAAAAAACTACTTCTCAGAGATAAGAACACCTGAAGGATGGCGAAACTGCTTCAGATGACTCCGAAGATCAAGAGGCATCCACTATGGCAGCAGAGCAAGGTGACATTCCCTTCATGGAAAAGGGTGAACTTATCAAGAAGACTTACCCGACAAAATTACAGACAGAGAAAAGTCTACTCTTAAGCGCTTCCAAAGAAGGATAGATGAATATCTCATTGTCCTGGAGAGACTGACTGAGATCCAACAAAAATTAACTGCCAAAGTTGAAAGGTTCAAGAGGAATCTCTCTCAACTTGAGAAAGAGAAAGAGAGAGAGCTTGAAAGGTTGAGGAAGAAGAGGAGGAAAAACTGAGGAAAGAAGATGAGGCTGCTCTGGCTCAAGCTATTCAACTCTCCATTACATTATCTATCCAAGAAACTGCCGAGCGAGCTCTAGAACTCATTTGCGAGCGGACACTGTGGGATTTCTTCAAACAGCTTTAGACCATACATCTGTTCAGATCAGCTGAAGAATACTATGCTAATAAAGCTCAAAAAGCTCGAGAAGAAGAGGAACAGATTCAGAGACTAGATCTAGAAGCTGAGATAAGGAGAATTGAGGTAGCTGAGTAGCAGAAGAAAGTGGAAGAAGATGCAACAGCAGCAAAGAAAGAACGGTAGGAGGCCGAAACTGCAGCAGCTGAGGCAGAAAGAAAAAAAGACTAGAAGAAGAAGCCGCCACAGAACAGAGAAGGATGCAGTAAGAAACAGCTGAAAATGCTCAATCTCATGCACTGGAGATGGCAGTAGTAACTGTCAATTAGGGAGATTCATGGGACCTGGTCCTCCACAAAGAAACAATGTCTCCCAACCCCATCTCAGTTGGCATTCCCTCCGTAATCCTGACCGATGCTGTGCAAAATGCAATTAACCAAGCAGTGAGCCACCAAGACCAGACGTCCATGGCTATTCTGGTTGATATTGTGAAAAAGGGGGAAGAAATAGGAGATGAGAAAATACGGATGCAAATGTCGCAGATAAAGGAGGCCAGGGAAGAATAGTTAAGGTGGATGATGGAAATGGCCAAGAGCCTGGCCAAGCAAACTGGATCCTCATGCTGCTCCACTCCAAAAAAGTCGAAGGATAAAGACAAATCTAAGGAGTAGCGGTGCACTGTTCTTTTTGTATCTTTTGTTGCACTTTTTCCCTTTTCATGTACTTGTAACTATCACATTCAATGAAAGGTTAGAAACTGCTGGTTTGAAGACAACCTCTCATTGTCTCTAACCTTAGAAACTTTTACTTAGCTGAATTCACATTTTGATCAGCAGTTTGCTTCTCGCTCTAAATTGATTTATATTTAATCGAGTAATATCTCTCCAATTCAGGGGGAAGATCAATTAGAGTATGTCAAGTTTAGAGGAAGCACAGTTCTGAGAAGTGTTAGAATTTCATACTTTGTAAGCTTAGAGCAACTGCATCCTCATTTCGACTTAGATGGTATAGTTTTGACAACATCAAAAAGGGGAAAATTGTTAGGTGTTGATATAGAAATCCCACCTTTAATTTGATGTTTTTGAAAGAACACGTCGGTGAAGGCAGATCGTCCCCACGATCGATGTTGGATACCAAATGTGCACATACATGGTTTAATTAAATTAAATCAAGGAGATCAAGGATTACCAATAGATCTATACAGATCTGATGATCGATTCCACTGGAGATCTTCTAGCCTGTGTCCCATGAACTACGATCGGATACCGGGTGGACAGCAATCCTCCGAATCGTAGATGTCAATCCAAAACACTAGATCTACGATGTTTGAGAGAACTAAACCCTAGCCGTCGCTCAACACATGAGCTTATGAAAAATAACAACTAGGGTTTTTCTCTTAACCATAAGATCCTATTTATAGGCATCTTCTAGGGTTTCTAGTTGGGCCAGGCTAGGGATCTCTAGAAGGTATAGGATTGGGCTTCCCAAAAGTCCAAACACATATATTCAGCCCAAAATATAATTTGAACTTGTAACATTAATTCATTCCACTAGAGAATTAATGTTGCAACTGCCATCCTATCCCGATGTGAATCAAGGCTTCTATTGGACTTAATTAATTCCCCGTGTTTAAGATAATGCACATCCATTAATTAATTAAAAGCTCTGACAGCATTAATTAATTAATATCTTAATCCTTAAGTAGTACCCGCTCAACATTATTATCATATCGGAATAAATTCCACCTGCAGGGTTTAATACGATAAAACTTATGAGCTCCTTAAGGGGATGTCATCAACCTGGATGTCCAGGACACGGTGCCCTAATGTGACTATATAAACATATACAAATAATGTTGTTACCCAAGATACGGAGCATATTGAATCATCCTTTTGATTCTCACCCATGGTAAGTCAAAGTAACAAATAATCATTTGCATATATCTAAATATCACATCTAGGGTTAAGAATTATCAAAGTCACCGAGACCTTGGTTCTTCAAAGAGTCAGAACAGAAGAACACATCTCACTGCAATCCATTCAATGCGACACAACGCACTAGCATAAACTAATAACCAAGACTAGTTATCTCAAGTTTATACTACAACCTAAAACGATAGTTTATCCAGAACTATCACAGTTGTGAATACGTTTTATATCTTATAAGGAGCCCAACAATGTGATCTTCAGTGGGACGACGCACCCACCACATTTTCTACAATATAAGATAAGTGGATATACATGCAATCTTGAGATTGCATCAATGTGATAACGTTTGTTTCAATTATTTACAGGAGATTAAGTACATGACAAAGCTCGCTTAAAAGTTCGCTTTACAGTATACTCCAAAAATCTCCCACTTATACTAAAGCTAAACTTTTAGTATACACCATGTCATTACAAATCTCCCACTTAGACTTAAAGTGTAGCTACAATGTATAGTTTAATCAAGACCCTTTACGTGTTTTCCGAATATCTAAGTTTCCAAAGTATTCGTGAAAGGATCAACCGGGTTATAAAACGACAAAAATTTTCCACAACCACGTCACTTCTCTTTACGATATCTCGTAAAATGTGGTATTGTCTCTCTATGTGTTTACTTGTCATATGGGCTATAGGTTCTTTCGAGTTTGCTACTGCACAAGTGTTGTCACAATATGTCGTGCTACACTTAGGCATACTCGTAATCACCCCCAAGTCCAACAAGAAGCTTCTAAGCCAGACAACTTCTTTGGCAACCTCTCAGGCAGCCATGCAATAGGCTCCGCCTCCCAAGGTAAATAAATAACCCGAGGTTAACTTTCTCATATATTGATCAGCTTAAAAATCTGAATCTGATTAACCCAAAGGGGTCAGACTGTCTAATAGGTAAACCAACATTAATCTCGAGTTCTTTTCAGATACTTGAGAACATATTTTACCACAGTCCAGTGCCCCAGACCCGGATTAGATTGATATCTTGCCACCATGCCAACTGCACAATAGATATCATGTCTAGTACAGAACATAGCATACATAAGACTTCCTACTGCCGTAGCTTAAGGAACCTTAGCAATCTCCTCTATCTTGTCTGGCATTTTAGGACACGTGTCCTTAGATAGAGGAACTCCATGTCACAAAGGTAGAAATCCTTTCTTTGAGTTTTGTATGCTAAACCGGACAATAACAGTGTTGATGTAGGAAGCTTGGTACAAATGCAACATTCTCTTATTTTGATCATGAATGATCTAAATACCTAGAATGTACATAGCATTTCCAAAATCTATCATTTGTTACTGTTTCGACAGCCACATTTATACGTCCAACAATACCCTCAAGTTGTTGCCAATAAGAAGATATCGTCTACGTACAGTACTAAGAATACCACCACGTTTCCATTGCTCATTTTTGTACACACAACTTTCATCTTGACATTTCTCAAATCCAAGGATTTGATTGCCTTGCCAAAACGAATGTTCAAGATCTAGAAGTTTGTATAAGTCCATAAAGAGACTTATTTAATTTCTAAACTAGATGCTCTTAGCATTTCCTTACATAACCTTCAGGTTACCGCTTATAAATGTCTTCATCCATATCTCCATTAAGGAAAACTGTCCTAACATCCATTTGCCAAACCTTAAAGTCCATGTAATTTGCTATGGATAAGAGAATACAGATCGACTTTAGCACGACTACAGGTGAAAAATTATCATCATAACTGATTCTCTCTAATTGAGTGAATCCCTTCGCCACCAACCATGCTTTAAAGGCGATGACCTTTAGATCATATCCTCTCTTACACCTATAGACCCACTAACACCCTATGGCAATATTGCCTTTAGGAAGGTCTAGAGGTCGCACCCATCCATAGTATCTATAGATTCAATCTCAGAATCCATAGACTTATGCCAAGACATCGCATCTACATCTTGGACTGCCTCTTTGTAAGTTCAGGGATCGTTCGCTTCATGTACAACAATGTGGACCAAGTTCGAAGACTCTCCTACATCCATGAAACAATTAGATTGAAAAACTCTCTCACTACAACAAGGCAGTACCTGTGTAGGTACACCAGAGTCAACACGTTGTGCAGTCGCTTGTGGTATAACACTTAGTACACTCGGTGTACAATTGTCTCCTCTCAACTTATTAAGAATGAACACACTCTTGGATTTATGCTCGATTATATAGTCTTTCTCCAAAAATCGGGCGTTAGTATTAGCCACCACCCTCCGATTCTTTAGGACTATAAAATTTACCGTCTTTCGTACCCTTAGGATATCCTATAAACAACCGTACTTCCATTCTAGGTACCAACTTATCGACTTCCTTATCCAACTTATATGTTGGGCAACCCAAACCAGAATATGGTTTTAACCAAGGCTTGCGCCAAGTACACTATTCTATTGGTGTCTTTAGAGTCAATTTAGAAGGTACTAATTTCATAAGATACGCTGTTGTTGCCAAGGCATAACCCTAAAACAAAGTAGGCAAAATGGCATAACTCATCATCGACCTCACCATCTCCAAAAAGAATTAAGTTTCTTCTCTCTTCTACGCCACCTCAATGCGAAAAATCAGGCGTAGACAGTTGAGATGTAATCTCGTTATCCAATATGTATTGCCTAAATTCAGCACTAAGGTTTTAGAAACTGCAATCAAGTTGTAGTGACTTGATACTTTTACCTTTTCGATTCACCACTCCAGTCTTAAATTCTTTGAACTTGTCAATGCATTCAGACTTGCGGCGCATCAAGTAAATGTATCCAAAACTTGAGTAATCATCCGTGAAAGTCACGAAATACTCAAAACCACCTCTTGCTTGAATGAACATAGGCCCACACAAATCAGATTGAATCATTTTCAACATATCATTGGCTTTAAACCCATAGCCTTAAAAAGACCTAAATGCCATCTTACTCTCCAATTAGGAGTCGCAGACTGAAAATGGTTCAACTTGGAGAGATTCCAATGATCCACGACTTATCAGTCTTTGGATCCTAGTAAGATTAGTATGACCCGGTTTTAGATGCCAAATATATGTTTGATTCAACATAGAAGAAACTATCCTTTTAAACGATGAATATGCATGAGTTTCAGTTGCACAACAATATACACAAGTAATAGTATATAAGGAGTTTTCCAACATTCCAGAACAGATAAAAGAGTTATTTCTCATAATAACATCATCGTTATTAAAAATAACTGAATATCCATCCAGAAAAAGTTTTCAAAGCTGAAAAAAAATTCTTTTGAAAACTAGGCACGTTTAAAACGTCCTTTAATACCACAACACAATCCGAAAAAGATTAAGTGTATATTTCCCACTGCAAACAACCACCACTCTAGTAGCATTTACCAAGCTTACCGTAATCTCGCATTCATTAGTTGTTTTGTCTGCATGAAACCATGCAGAGAAAAACAAACATGATTAGTGGAACCAGTACCTACTATCCAAGAGATAGTAGAAAAAGCCACAAGACATGTTTCCACAACTAAAACAGAAGACATAGGCGAGTTACCCTTCATTAAGAGGGGACAATTATATCTGTGACGCCCAGACAGGTAGCATTTGTAGCACTTTCCCTTTAGTTTCATGACACCACTAAAAGGTGTCATACTACCAGAAAGTATTACTTATTTGCTCCCACTGCTCCCACTGTTCCTTTTCTTTTGTGGCTTCTTCTTCTTACCGCCATTACACAAAGAAGATGATGCTTCAAAAGAAACCAAAACCAGTGATCTCTTACCCGTGAGATCCTCCACTATAATCAAGCCAATAAGAAACTCAGCAACAAAGTACTATTTCTTACCCATGACTACTTTCAAGTGGAGGTAAGGGTTCAAGAGTCCTCAAGTAGGTGTCTTGAGTACAAATATGTACTCTTTAGCAACATTACTATATCCAGATTTATTTCCAATCCTAACAAATTGGACCAATAAGCTTGTTATTATAAAGAATAGTCATAAGCAGATTAAACGACATGATGATCACTGAAATAAATTAAATTAAATGCAAACACGTAAGCATTTAAATCACATTAATTGAAGCATAAAACATGGAAACCTTCAAAACCAATATTTATGCAACCTCCAACAGCCCAACAAATATATATGCAAGCCACGGTGGGTGGACGTTTACACATATATCCATTGACCAGACAAACTATCTTTAATTCCAATATCACGTCAACCTCTACTTTATGACGAATGGAATTAATAGTCGGACCATATGACAGGCCATGTGAATTAAAACGGGGATCCCGTTGGGGAGTTATGTAGAAATTCACATCTAAGTGATGTCCACAATTTAACCAATAAAGAAAATCATTTTACAATTGATGACCTTACCGTTAGGACTTTACATCACTTGCAAATAATTTCTTAAGGTTATCTTGAATTAAATCTTTACCAATGAACCATGAATGACACATCCACTAGGGGGAGACTCCCAAGGTCCCGCGAGTGCCACGCACTTCATTTAAAGATAAAATTCATTTTTATTAGAAGTCTTATCCAGTGAACCAGTGAATGTTGTATCCTCTAGGGGGAGACAACCAGGGTCCCGCGAACAACATCCACAATCACTTATAAGACCAATTGTGGAGGCCTAATTAAATTAATTAAAATTTATTTTTAACTCACTTAGTCATTTTAAGATGAAGGTTTTTGACAGCATGCACTAAAGAATTAAATAAATCCTAGCATGCTCCTAACATGTAAAACATACAACATGCTTAGAAAATAAATACACATCATCTAAGAACAAATAAAATGTCCTCGTTGCCCCAAGATGTGTACCTGCATATCTACCTTTTCTATTACAAGAATATTGAATATACAGATCTTCAAAATTGGTCTTCGAATCGGATCTGGGCCTTGAACAATTCAAATTTGGGCTTTGAATTTACTGCAAATGGCCTTTTTCGAGCCACCGTTGCTACCAAATGACGCACAGTCAACGGTCGAATCTTAATGGGCTTTGAAGACCAAAGTTTGGACTTCCATCTCCAACCAACGGCACCGGAGATTCACGCTCAAATTGCCGCCAATTGGCCGGACAAAATGGCTAGTTGAGCAGCCTGGGCAAAAAAACAGTGCACAGGGCACATTTTTTGCCTCCGTTCTCATCGATTCCAACGGCAATCATGCCGGTAACCTACTGGACCTTACAGCCCTAGGTTTGGACTACAATTCCATGTCATCGGTATTGGAAATCCATAAATGGAAGGCCTCCAAATCACCACGAAAAAATGTCCACCTACATGCTGTCAACCCAGAAAATTAGGGTTTTATGGCGACTGGGCCAACGAAGTCGGCCCATTGCGCCATCATAATCGATCATCAACCTCCAAAACCTACTGGGCATTAAAGCCCTAAGTATGGAAAGTAAGATCAAATCGTCGGAATTACGGATACGACCCAAAATTGCCTCTAATCAACGGGCGAAATCAGCCCACGCGCAGACAGAATCGCGAGATTCTTGCATGCAACTGTTTTCACGCAGCAATCAACGTCAATTTTGCCGCCTTCCACGCCAATTAACCATTGGGAATTGAAGTTTGAAGCAAGGTCTTCCATTCCCCGCCGCCGGCACTAACGACACACGCTGGGATGGCCGATGATCGAGCGAAGAAAATGGGCACCTTGCAACTGTCGTGCGAAAATTCTGGAATTTCCCAGAAAAACTCGCGCGACATTACCACTTCTCGCCCTCACCGCCGTCGACTCCGCCGCCATCCAGGCCAAACTCCGACGTCCTATTGGTCGCCTATCACCAGGCTTCAAGATCCAACCCCCAATGCTTCGGCTACCAGCCCCCTCCGTCATCGAGAACTCCGCAAAGAGAGGCTGCAGACCAGCCACAAATCACGCGCAGAGGAGTGCGCGATTTGCAGCCGGTGTTGCACCGCCACCCATCGCCGTTCTTACCGACTGTCGGTGCTGCCACGACCTCTGCCATCCCAGCTTTGATCCCCACCGGCCGGTCACCACCACCGACGCGCCGGTGAGCCGCGACTGAGACGCAAACAGGCCCTAAACGGCTGTGATTTGGAAATTTTTCGTCGAACTTTGTTCTTCGTGTTCTTTAATTCTTGGTCTTGTTTTTCACATCAAATTACATCAAAATTGATACAAAATTACAGGAAATAGAATTACATCATTTCCTACACTAACCACAGATTTTCTCGTGGTGAAAAACGATTACAAACCGCGAAAAAACTATCGCGCTAAAACCAAAAAAATTAGATCCGGAGCCACGAGGAACAAAAAAAAGTAAAAAAACATCAACGACATGCTTGAAAGATTTAAAATACAATAAACCAACTGCACGTTTCAGGCAGAGCCAACAACCATGAACGAGGCTCTAATACCAATTGAAGGAACACGCCGGTGAAGGCAGATCATCCCCACGATCGATGTTGGATACCAAACGTGCACATACATGGTTTAATTAAATTAAATCAAGGAGATCAAGGATTACCAATAAATCTATACAGATCTGATGATCGATTCCACTGGAGATCTTCTAGCCTGTGTCCCACGAACCACGATCAGATACCGGGTGGACAGCAATTCTCCGAATCGTAGATGCCAATCTAAAACACTAGATCTACGATGTTTGAGAGAACTAAACCCTAGCCGTCACTCAACACATGAGCTTATGAAAAATAACAACTAGGGTTTTTCTCACAACCATAAGATCCTATTTATAGGCATCTTCTAGGGTTTCTAGTAGGGCCAGGCTAGGGATCTCTAGAAGGTATAGGATTGGGCCTCCCATAAGTCCAAACACATATATTCAGCCCAGAATATAATTTAAACTTATAAAATTAATTCATTCCACTAGAGAATTCATGTTGCAACTGCCATCCTATCCCGATGTGAATCAGGGCTTCTATTTAGCTTAATTACTTCCCCGTGTTTAAGATAACGCACATTCATTAATTAATTAAAAGCTCTGCCAGCATTAATTAATTAATATCTTAATCCTTAAGTAGTACCCGCTCAACATTATTATCGTATCGGAATAAATTCCACCTGCAGGGTTTAATACGATAAAACTTATGAGCTCCTTAAGGGGATGTCATCAACCTGGATGTCCAGGACACGGTGCCCTAATGTGACTATATAAACACATACAAATAATGTTGTTACCCAAGATACGGAGCATATTGAATCATCCTTTTGATTCTCACCCATGGTAAGTCAAAGTAACAAACAATCATTTGCATATATCTAAATATCACATCTAGGGTTAAGAATTATCAAAGTCACCGAGACCTTGGTTCTTCATAGAGTCAGAACAGAAGAACACGTCTCACCGCGATCCATTCAATGCAACACCACGCACTAGCATAAACTAATAACCAAGACTAGTTATCTCAAGTTTATACTACAACCTAAAACGATAGTTTATCCAGAACTATCTCAGTTGTGAATACGTTTTATATCTTATAAGGAGCCCAACAATGCGATCTTCAGTGGGACGACGCACCCACCACATTGTCTACAATATAAGATAAGTGGATATACATGCAATCATGAGATTGCGTCAATGTGATAACGTTTGTTTCAGTTATTTACAGGAGATTAAGTACATGACAAAGCTCGCTTTAAAGTTCGCTTTACAGTATACTCCAACAATATTGATGTGTCAAATCTGTATACCAAGGTTCAGTCCTTAGAGTTATTACTTCATGTAATCCTTGTATAGGAAAATCGAGTTGTACTAGTTCGGGAGAAGCAAACAGCCAAAAATGTTGAACAATTTTTTAAGATGGAATTGTCCGAACAGAAGGACCAAAGAAAACTGTGAAGACAGTTCAAGAAGCAAGAAAGCGAGAAAATTGTGAAGACGGTTCAAGAAGCAAACTATTGATAAAACTGTGCAAACAGTTTTTAAACTGTCAAGGAAGCAATAGCGATGAAAACTGTGGACACAGTTTTTAATAGAGAAACTGTCGAGAGGTGCTCAAAGTTTTCGACCAACACAATTTTATGCAGAAGAAACATGTGAAAAGCAAGGAGCTGAGCAATCATAAAGTTCATTGAAGACTCAATGAAAAGGGACAAAGATACACATAGTTATGACTGGAGTACAACGTTGTTCAAGTCCGACACAACAAGACAAAACTGTCTCTGCAAAAAGTATGGCAGTGATCAGAAAAGGCAGAAGGGCAGGTCCGCTACAACAGAAAAGTATGGCCTTTGATTGGACATCATTTGAATTGTTTCTACCGGCTACTTTCTAGAGATTCAACTATAAATAGTAGAAGGACAAGACTAAAGAAGCTTTCGAACATCTGAATTAAAAAGCACCATTACTCTGCCAAATTTAAAGCTCACTGCATTTAAAGCTCTCAAGCTAAAAGCATTTAATCCGTGCGCCATTTATTGAACACGAGGCTATCTTGCTTACTAAATCTTTTGTGATTCGTCGTGTGACTTTTAGTACATGAGGAATAAGTCTTCTAGATTTAGTCTAGTATCTTCTTGGTGTTCTTACTTTTCAAGTAAGAACATAGTAGCCTCGTTCTCTATCAAGGAACAGGTTCACCCGGGCGTCTGCCAATCTTCGAGTGTTCTGGGAAGAACTCAACATCCATCCACTGGAGAAGGAGAAGGGAGGTTTGTCCTTAATCCATTTCCGACGACTGCCAGTTCTGAGAAGACTTCGAGGTGTCACCTAGCTTCGAGGAACTGGAGAAGGAGTGAAGATCATCTACCTGGGCGAGTGATCCAGTTTACTACGAACGGTGGTTTTCATGGTGATTGGCTATAGATCGTGAGTTGTGTATACTTTATTACTTAGTGAATTACCGGATTAATTTCCAAAGAGTGGATGTAGGACTTAAAGATCCGAACCACTATAATATCATGTCTCAGTTTACTGCTTTTGTTACATTTACATTACACGTTTCCAACAGAGTCTTTGAAACGTTCAACACTCCTCTAAAGTGTTGAAGTGTATATTTGTAAACTGTTAAATTAAACTGCTCGGCTAACACAGCTTTATAAAACCTAAATTGGGAAACTGAACCCCCCAGTTTTAGAGTGCAACTGCTTGTAAAAACTTCCGCAGCATAATTATTTGTACTCTGATCAGGGGCCAACAATTGTACATAATATACTAATCATAATGCTTTCGCATATAATTCCATCATGAGCTTGATATAAAAATCCTTGAATCGAGCTTCTGGAAGTGGTTTCGTGAAGATGTCTGCAAGCTAATCTTCAGTACGAATGTATTCTACGCTTATATCCTTCTATTTGACATGAACACGAATAAAGTGATGTCAGATATCAATGTGCTTAGTTTTTGAGTGATGAACCGGATTCTTCGTGATGCACATTGCACTATTATTATCTTCATAGATGGGAACACATCCTGAGTCCACATCATAATCAAGCAACTACAGTTTTATCCACAGAATTTGAGCACACCATTTAGTAGCAGCAACATACTCCACTTCAATAGTAGATGTTGCAACCGAGTGTTGTTTCTTACTGAACCAGCTGATCAACTTATGTCAAAGAAATTGATAGGTTCCACTCATACTCTAGCAATCAATACGACACCCTCCAAAGTCTGAGTCTGAGTACCCATTGAGAATGAGCTCATGGCATTTTGGGTACCAGATACCAAGTGACTCAATATAGTTCAGATATCTAACAATTCTCTTGGTAGCATCCATATGCAATTTCTTCAGATTGACTTGAAATCTTGCTCATACTCCGATGGCATAAGAAATATTAGTTCGACTAGCTGTCAAGTAGAGAAGTGAGCCTATGATTCCTCTGTAAGCTGATGGATCGACTGATTGCCAATCTTCATCCATCGTGATCTATACACTTGTGCTCATAGGAATCCTCAGAGATTTAGTCTTTCCTGGAAGAAACTTGTTGATAAAATCTCTGGTGTGCTTCTTCTAATTGATGAAAATCTCTTTGCTGGACTGATGAACGTCAAGTCCTAAGAAGTACATAATTCTGCCCATCATACTCAATTTCTAGCAAAGGCTCAAATTTCTTGACCTGAAAATAATTTCAGCGACATAAATTTGGACCAGTCGAATGTTTGTCTCATATTAAATTAAAAATAGAGTCCTGTCAATTTTTACTTTCGTGAATCCATTCTTCAGTAGGAATTGAGATAGGATCTCATGCCTTGCTCGCAGTGCTTGCTTCAATCCGTATAAGGCTTTCCGCAGCTTGTTTACTTGTTTGCCTTCTTCAAACCTGGGAGGTTGCTCTACATATACTTCCTCCTTAAGTTCACCATTGAGAAAGGCACTCTTCACATCCATCTGATACACTATGAATCCATTATATGCAGCATAGGCTAGGAATAGCCTTATAGCCTCCAATCTGGCTACGGCGGCAAAGGTTTTGTCGAAGTCGATTCCTTCACACTGCGCATATCCTTTGACAACTAGTTTGGCCTTATTTATGCCTTATTTCCACAAGCTTAGTGGTCTTATTAAATACTCGATATCCCTTATGAGATGGGTGACCATATCTGAGGAACACACCTTCATCAACCTTGGGAGAAATTATTCAATTTTGACTTACCATTATTGTAATTATAACATGGTGAACCAAAAGCACGAAGATAATCTAAGAAATGCTTACGACCATGATATAATTTATATGGGGTCTTCTGAAGTTTGTTATTGATGATGCTTCTATTTTGAGTGTAACACGCCGTAATCAATGCTTTGCCTCAAAATCTCTCACCCAAACACGTCTCAGCCAGCATGGTTCAAACAGCTTCCTTCAGTGTTCAATTCCTCCATTATGTTAGGCCATTCTATCGCAGAGTTCTTGGATTTTAACACTCATACCCGATGCCTGCTTCCACACTCAATCCATCAGAGGCCCATTGCAAAACTTTGTCACATTGTCTGATTTGATCCTCTTGACTGTAGTCTCTCTTTGATTTTGTACTCGCATGATCAGTTCTGGCAACAAGATTTTCACTTCATCCTTGGTTTTGAGAAGCTTTATCCATGTATAGCGCAAGTAGTCATCCACTTCTATAAGTGAAAATCTTTTTCCACCAATTTTTGGGGGAGTTAAAGGACCAAATAAGTCCATATGAAATACTTCTAGCACTCGAGTAGTGCTTGGGCTGACCGCTTTGTTCTTTAAGGGTGCCTTTGTCTGCTTTCCTTGCTGAGAAGCTCTACACACTCCTTCCTTCTTGAACACTCCACTTGGTAACCCCTTTACCAAGTTATGCTTAGCCAAGTGATTGATTGTTTTGAAGTTAAGATGGCTTAACCTCTTATGCCACAGCCAGTTTGACTCAGATGTACTAGTAGCAATAAAGCATGATCCAGTCTACCCACTCCGCCAATCTATGACATTGAGTCCACCCTTGCGAACTGTCCTCAACTTGATATCTCCAGTATCCTTATCTTTGATTTGACATTCGGCTTCCTCAAAAGAGACAATAAACCATTTTTGCTGAGTTAACTAATACTGAGTAAATTGTGATTCAAGTTGGTGACGAGTGACACAATCATGATTCTTAGCACATTCTGCTCAATGCATCTTCTTCTAATTACTATTCCTTTGGAGTTGCCACCAAATAGCATTGGTGGTCTATGAGTCATATTTAGCTCTGAAAAGAATTCTCTAATTCTCATCATGTGAGCTGAGCATCCACTGTCGAGGATCCACTCACTTTTTTCCTACGGTACCTGATCCTGCATTCACAAGAATTTAACATTTAGGTCACCGTATCTCAGTAGGTCCAACTGAATTAGCACGTCTGATTATTCCTTTTGGAATCCACACTTTTGTGATCTTAATCGCAAACAAATGTCTATTATTATCTCTAGCAACATCCTTTCCATGTCTTCTAAAATAATGCATGTTTTTGGATAGGGATGGTGTGGTTGTGTGTGATGTTCTCTTGTGATTGATTTTTTTAGAACCCTGGAAACTGAGTTCCGTACGTGAGTTCCTTGATGATGGCTTATTCAGCAAGCTAACATCACCTTGGTTAGCATTCATAGCCTTTAAATGAAAAATGTGAGTTGGTTCTGGCCTCAAGTAGGTGTTCCCCCTACTTGGTATATTCATTCTCTCAAGGTATACTTGAGATTTAGTTCCCCGGGTAACATATTGATTGGGTTGAGTGTTCAACTTTCACACAGACTGTACTGTCTGCTTGGTTGAACTAGTAATGTGAGTTAACTTCCTCGCATTAGGTTCATACAACTTCGGTAACTCTGAGACCATACTTACTTTCTGTCAGTATGAGATATTGCCAACATAGTTTTCTTCTCTACGATCAGCTTGTCTTTAGCTTTAGACTTACTTTTCTCATTCTAATTCGTCAGCTTAGGGTTGTTGGCTAAACAACATTTAGCGTTACCAGTATGACCTGGTGGTTGAATTACTACCCCTCAATCGCTTGACTCAGACTGTGTACTAAGGTTCTCCTTAAAAAAAAATATATTTCTCCTAGTACCAGTAGGTGCAGGTTTGTCATTGTTCAAGATTTCTTCATATCCTAAACCTGACTTATCTATAGGCTCTCTCATGCTCTGCATGACATCATCAATCTTTCTTTTGCCTTTCTTTAAACAAAAAAGAGTTTTTCATTTTGCTCAAGGACAGTTAAATTTAAAGATTGGCACTCAAATTCTAGTTTTTTAAAATTCATAAGCAAGGCTGAGTGTTCTATCTTTAGTTTTTCTAACTCTTCACTAGCAGATCTAGATTTTGTCATTTCTTCAGTCAAAACAGAGATCCTAGATCTTAGTGAGATATTCTCAGCAGCTAATACATTTTTAATTTCATAAAACTTTTGAAATTCATGTGATAACATGTCCAAAGTGATTTCCTCTTAATCAGAACAGTATGAATCAGAATCATCAAACATGTATGCTCTCTGAATAATAATAAGTGAAATGTTTAGCGGTTCACTTGAAGCAGTTAGGGTTGTCTCATCTGCTTCTTTTTCGATAGCGACCAGGAACACTAGAAGAGCTTTCTCATCCGCTTCTTCTTCAGATGAGTAGTCCTCATCATGATCGGGGATATCCAGCATCTCTGTTTTGCTTAGCATGGATTTTTCTACAGCCTTGATGCTCGACGCTCGAAGACTTTTTGAAGTATCTCCCTTTATTACTTATCTACGGAAGGACAGTCAAACTTGAGATGTTTCGATGATCCACATTGGAAGAATGCCCTGGGTGTTCTTTTGATGAACTATTTCTTGTCGGAGTCAATTGCATCCTTCTTTCCTTTCATTTTCTCGAAGAGTTAAGAAAGTTTCCTCATTTGTTCCTCAAGCTCTGCAATAGAGCTCTCTTCCTCCTTTCATTGAGTGCCAAATGTTTTTGACTTCTCTTGAACTTAGCTCAGCTGACCAGCTAGAGAGTCAGTGTGGAAATGTTTCTTAGGTTTCTTCTTGGAATCCCGTTTAACGAAGTAGGACGCATCTTCTGCTGGATGGCTTGGTGAGATGGTTGCTCTCATGGCTTTGTTCTTGTTCACCATCTAGATGTCCCATTTGTGGGCTTGTAGTTGGGCGAACAATTCATTGGTCGTCATTTTACATAAAGCCTTTTCTTTCAAGGCATTTGTCTTGACAAACCAATCCTCCTTAGGCATTTTGGAAAAAATCTTAGAGTTTAGATCCTCATTTGAGTATGTTTTGTCCAATGCCTTGAGCTTGCTAAGGACGGCATTGAATCTCTTCTCCATTGCCTTTATGGTCTCTCCAGGTTGCATCTGTAATGACTCGTACTTGTCCACACACACCTGCAGCTTGTTGCACTTCATTTGATCTGTTTCGTGGCAAAGTGTGTCAAGGTAGCTCCATACGTCTTTAGCTGGGTTATACTCCAACATTTCAGTATGGTTGGAACTTCACTGCTTCAGTATGGTTGTATTGAATGCACCATATTGTACTAAATTTTTATCTTGATGAAATCCATACTCCGCTTAGACTCCTTTTTCTCATGCTCGTTCTGTGTACTGCATTTTTTCGGCCTGTTGAGTCTTCCGCGCATACTAGACTTTTTGACTTAGTCTAGTTTTCGATGTTAGTATCAACTTGCAACTCGATAAAGAACCTACGGAGGACTTTACATTATTTTACCTAAGCTGAAAACTAATTAAGATGGATTTTACAATCTTTGACCCACCAAAACATAAAATAAAAGGAATTAAATTTCTATTGAATTTCCTAACAAACTTGTAATATCCTGTTAGGATATTTATTGAGTTGTAATGGGGCTCATCAAGACAAACTAGTTCGGTATACAATCCACAAGTTTGGGATGCGCAAAGAGTTAAAAGAAACTCGTAATCAATTAACTAGTTTGGGATTCTCACTTTCAGAGAAACTGGCAGAAGTTACCAACTAGGAGGACAACAGTTTACAACAAAGCCTAATCCGTGCATAGAGACAAAGAAAACAAGTCAGATGAATGCTTTGAAAGCAAGACTTTAATAATGGAGATTCCTTAAATTCTGAAGACCCTAGTGTTCAACTAGTTTAGATTCCTCGGACTGATGAACAAAGTCATTCTGGCACAAAGTACAAAGTCAACACCTTTTGTCGAAAAAACAGGAATAGGTGCAGATTTTCTGGAAAGCAACCAGCCTCTTCACAGAAGTGAGAGACTCTGGATTGGACAACATCCAGAATGACTCTAAACGTCTACAATTTAAAATGTATCTCAAACTTAACGAAGTATTCCAGAAGAGAAGGGTATCTCCTATAAATAAGCGAAGTAGTCCAGAAGAGAAGGTTATCGAAATTGAACTACTAAACGACTAAATATTCAAATCACTCAAAAAACTTAAAGTCTTCTAAAGTTGAAGACTTTTTTCTAAGCTTACCGTGTGTCAATATTTGGATAAGAGTCTTGTTTCTTTCGAGCACATGTTTACATCATGGTATTCTTAGTTTCCAAATAAGAACACATCAAATTTTGCTATTCTCCAAGCAGTGACTATCACATGCGTCTAGCCAAAAAGATTGACGGTTCCGGGAATAATCATAAAGTTCTCAAGTTCCAGAGACTGAAGTTGTGTGATGTACCCACACTTCAAGTCTGAGAAGTCGAAGGAGACCAGAGACCTAGACGAGTGAGCAAGTGGACTGGTAGACATTGACATTTACCAACTAGCGATATATCGTGAGTTCCTTTGTAACCAGAACCTGAGTGTATTCTAGACTTAAAGTTTGAAGAGATGACGTAGGACTTTTGAGCCTTAACCTCTATAAATCCTTTTATCATTTTTGTTTTTTTCATACTTGCGGGGATTTGAAACTCAACACTCTTTAAGTGTTAAAGTATATATTCTTGAACCGAACTCAAACTTAAACTTTCTAATAACAAGTTTTCATAAACACAAACTAGTAAGCATTAACCAGTTTGTGAAGTACAAGTTTACATTAAATATTTTTGTTTTACATTTCAAAACTCTGATCTCAGGACCAACAACCCTCTTTTCCATTTAATTATGTGCTCCATTTTTAAATAAAGCTTAATTACAATTTAATACTAAATTGCATTTTAACTATTAACATCTATCTTTTTTTTTAAATCTAATTATTAAATAATCAAACATCTTACACTTAAGTTCCTATTTATTTTATTTATTGAGAAAAAAATTAATTCTCAAAATTGATTCAATTTTAAAATTTAATTTTTAACAATTTTGTATTTTCTACAATTTAACTCGTAAGTATTAGAAATTAAAATATAAAATTATTAATAATAGTTTTTTTTATGCAGAAAATGGTTTCTGTAATAAATGGAAATGCATTTATAATTTCAAAAAAAGCTTAATACTAGGAATTAATGCACAAAATCCGAAAATAATAATATTATAATGTAAGTTATATTTTAATTATCAATATTCATGACTGAAATTTTAAGAAACTAAAATATAGAAATGAATAGATTTTGTGATTTATTTATTTTTTTGCAAAATAAATATAATAGGAATAAAAATATACTCTTGTAAATGTTGGTCCCAAATTAGAGAGTTAAACACGCAACGGAAAATATAACTTGTTAATGTTCGAAACTGATTGTTCCATAGTCGGTTTTGGATTTATTAAAGTAAAATATCTCTTTAACTTAGGATATCAAAATAAGTTATCTGACTAAATAAATCAGTTGAACTTATACATGCTCCTATTATTTAATTGCGAATGAGGAATTATGGAATAGGTCAACTCCAGCGGTTGATTACTTGAGACAAGATCGAGGTTTTGTGTTTCAACAGATCTGATCTTCCAATATGTTGTCTTGCCTCTTAGAAATCTGGTGACGATGCGCTATCGAGTTAGACAAGGCCGAAGAAATCATAATTCCTTCTTCGTGGAGTCACCGCCTTTTGTCTCTCTCACACAACTGTGTTATGCATTCAATGTAGAATACTGTGTATTTGAGACGAGAATGCCTCTTTATAGTATTAGGGTTCATTTGTTTTCACCAAAGAAATTAATGTTAACTCATCCTTTTATCACCACATTAATTAGAGCGTGTTGCATTAGACTTGGATGATTCACATATATCATGTTCCAGACATTCATTAATTCATTTGGCATATGACAATTAGTCATAATTAATTAATTTCTTATTTCCTGGGTAGTACCGCTCACTCATTTTCTCTTATGTTTTAATTAACAATTTAACCTGCAAGTTTTAGCATAAAGAACTTTGTGAGCTCGTCAAGGATAGTCCCCATCCTAAAATAGATATGATTACTTACATGTCCATTCTAAGCAGGCCACACACAACTTTCCAACACCCAAGGTGCAGATATAAGAGTACATGAAAGACACGCCATCATAGCAATTCAAAGTTTGGTCAACTTGTGTATGCCTTTAGCCTTCTATTAAGCTCAAGATCAGAGCAAGTATATTATAGTTATGTCTCATTAATATGTTAATGAGAATGACACATCTCACTGTTGATCCCATCAATAAATAAAGATGTATTAATAAATCAAATACCTAGGATAAGCTCACTTATAGACTAATGTGTCGCAACGTTAATCGGCAGCCAATCTAGGAGCCGTCTCAACCGATTCATAGGATCATTTGTGATCTCCTACACACTTGGATATAGTTATTTGTATCCTATGTTTTTTATATAAGATAACAACCACTATACTTGATCAATATATCAAACATTTTATTGTTACAAATATACTTGATCATAAATATTTTTCATTATACAATCCCAACACCCGCCACGAATCCCTTTCAGCAGACCAGTCTACGTACTACTACCTCCGTCCCGTGCTATTAGTCCCATATGGTTTCGGCACAGGAACCAATGTTTGTGAGTGTAGTGGAATTAATATTTTATTGATGAGTGTGAAAAAGTTTGTCATTTTAGGAAATGAGACTAATAGAGTGGGACAAACCAGAAAGGCAAATGGGACTAATAGAGTGGGACGGAGGGAGTAATAAAAAAGAGATCCCAGAGGATAAAAAAGCAAAAACTGAGAAATCGCCTCCACATAATAAAAAATCATTTGAAAATATGACTGGATCACACATAGGACAAGTTTGTGGAAATATTATTTCCATTGAAAGCTTACCTGGGGAGACAACCATGCAATATATCAGAGTTATTCAAAAGCTATCAAATCAATGTGACTATAAAAGATGCTGCAAGGGAAACTTTCCAATTAACTGAGTCAGACGCTCATGAAGAAGTTGATAACTTCCCCATGAAATTACCAGGAACCATGAATTGTAATAAAGTATCAGTTCATGATTTGATCATGACTAATAAGCTTGCACTTGCCAACACTCCTACATATATTGTTCGAAGAAGTTCCTAGAATCCAGAACGACAAGCAATTGCTGCAACAGAATACTCAGATACTCTCAACTCAAATATACCCTACATCCAATCAACTTAGGAATGAGATTATCAGTAAATTGCCACAGCACAATGCATGATTAGCTCTACATGAGTAGTAGAGGTCCATTTCTGGTGATGTAGTCAAAAAGGGGAAAGAAGTTCGAGGAAGGACTTTGGAGAGAAAGTCAATTTTGGAGGTAGCTCAGAAGAACAAGCCAAAGGCACGAGCTCAGAAGATTATTATGGAATTGCTCCAATGAAACTAGCCCCCGTTGCTTGATTCAATATGCTAGGCACCCGTTTAATTTTGAAGAGAGCAGGGCTAGAAGAGCCTACGGTTAGGGAATTCGTCAATTTATACACCCTTTTCCACAAGTCCAAGGAAAGTTATTATTACTTTTCCTAAAGATATTGTCATCCTGAACCATTAGTCAAAAAGACCCCGTCGAACATGAAACATTGGGTTGAAAGTTTCATTTATTTTGAGATCCCCAAGGATATGCCACAGATCAAGAGCGCTTTATAGAAGCCAAAATGTAAGCCTTCTATTTTTTACTCGACGAACGTGATACACTCTTATTTGCTTTTCTTCTTGTTGCACAGAGCACGAGAAGGTTTTTTTAACCAGAGCGGAGCTTGAAAGGATTGGTCGGGCGTACGTGGTCGAGGAAAGAGAGTTCAAATCTATTCGTGATAGTCGTTTTGTAGACATCGATGGGCTGCATGATGACATGGAGAGGCCAATGGGAGCCGCGCTTCGACAGTTTGCCGAGAGCAAAAAGAAGAAAAAAATTGTATCTAAGATGACCCCCCAGAGCGATCCTACAACTCAGACTGTGCCACCGAAGGGAGTTGGTCCTTGGCATGTCGAGAAGGAGATGGTCGTCACCTCCACAAAGGAGACCCAGACAAATGTTCTGGAAGACAGCCTTTCCCACGTCGAGCCTACTCCCATTGCAACCCACCGAAACAAATGTTTCTGAAAGCAGTTCAAGGAGTCATCGGGGGCTGCTCAAGAGGGTTCGAAAAAGGTCATTGTCGATCTAGTTGACGAGTTAGCCGGAGAAGAGGCTACAAACTTGAACTCCGTAGCGGAAGTTATTGGAAGGAATCTCGAAGATGTTCCCCCTATGTCATCTCGAAGGAACATATCTGTTGATGAAGATTTCTCGGATTCATCTGGTCCCTGCTCATCGGCCCTTCCTGGGTTGCTCCTAATGCCTCTATCGCCCAAGCTCTTTCCCACTTCAACCAGATAATCATGGTAAGCAACTATATATATCCCTTGCTAGACTTTTGTGGGATCATTGTTCGTACGTACTAACTACTACGACCTTTCTCTCTTCTCTGTAGGGCTTTGGGGGTTGAGGAGTGACTAATCTTCCACTACCCTATCGGAACACAATTGGAAACAACGTGCTGCCGAGTCGAACTCCTCCTTTGAGATGGTCATGGGGGAAGTAGAGGGACTCACTGCTCTTCATGCCAAGTGATATGATCATTGCCGGGAAGGTTTAGATCGCAGCCCAGAATCGATGAACAAGGAAACATATGTTGACCCACTCAAACTGATACAATGGAAAATCCAACTCTAGTGAAATCGACCCTCAGAGAACCATAGTTAAGAACGCGAATGAGCCCCAACAACTCAAAAAGCAACTCGGGTCACGATTGTTGGGAAATTTGGCTAAGTTTCCTTTCCCCAGTAGCTACTTGTTTAGATCCTAGTTTTGGTGTTTTGGTGGATCAAATCCCAAGTCCTACCAGCGTCAGTTTGTCTCTAGAATAGCTCTAGTCTCAAATGTAAAGTCATGTTTAGGTCTTTTGAGTTGTAAGTCGTAGCTGATCAAGACTCATGCTGGCTACTGTTCACCAGCATGAGATGTGCTTACCAGTTGAGAGAAGTCTCACCAGCAAAAGCGACTGACAAAGACTCATGCTGACACTGTTCATCAGCATGGAGTAGAGCTATTGACTGGTTACTGTTCACCAGTTGGGAAGATTTCACCAGCAGGAGGCTGAGAAATCTTACCAGCAGAATATGTGTTCTGGCTGACACTATTCACCAGCGGTGAAGCCACCAGTCATGGGAGATTCCAAGAAAGGGTTAACATCAGACATATTGGTAGACTTAGATTGTGCCAGCGTAAGTCACCAGCAGAGACTGCCAGCACAAGATCACCAGAATGATCTACCAGTCGGATGTTACCAGCAGAATTCAAGATTCACTCTCCCAATATCTTAGAGACAAAAAGAAGATTCGTCTGAGGAATAAACTGACAAAGTATGACTTTAAGGGAGGATACCTTAAAGTCTATCAGTTCAAGACACCAGTTCCGATTCCTCGTACTGACGAATAGAGCCGTTCTGACACAAAGAGATCTGTGTCAGATAAAGTGGACAAAAGCATGGCGCTTTCCGGAAATTCCTACCTGCCGCCGTCAGAAGGACATGCGAGGACAGAGACTTTTCCGGATGTGTCCAAACGGCTAGTAGATTTGAATGGGATCCCTCGCCTATAAATACCTGGGATCCATCAACATTCAATACTCTTCACCTACCGAAAGACTGAAATTTATTACGCTCAAGCAAATAAAAGCATACAACTTTCGAGGCCTTTCTAAAGGCTATCCGTGTGTTGATTTATTCAAACACGAGACTTCAAGCTTCCAGCTTGTGAGTTATTGATCTCTTTGGTGCTCTTTCTCTCTCTGAGGAAGTTCACAACAGTTCTAGAGCCAGCCAGCTCTTGAGCTATTACGGGCAGTTTGCCGTAAAGGAGTCACGTTCTTGGGAGAACTCAACACCCAACCAGTCAGAGGAGGAGGTTGAAGTGACGTGCTCGCACTCCATCCATCTGACGAGAGCTGAAGAAGGACAAGGACCGGGAGCGGTTGATCCAGTGGACTGGTAGACGGGGCATCTACCAGCTGGAGATAGATCGTAGGACTCTTTGTACCTAATTGCTCTTATAGTGAATTTCCAGTGAGTCGACTGGAGAGTGGACGTAGATCAGTTGATCGAACCACTATAAAAATCCTTTTGTCTTTATCAGCTTTCTGCATTTTCATACTGATTTGAAACCCAGCACTCAAGTGCTGGTGTATATCTGAAACTGATGTAACTGTGCAAACAAGGCTAAGATATTCTAAGTCTTGAGCTACCAGCAGACCAGCCAGTCGCCAGTCAGCTGAGTACTCATAGTGCCAGTTGACTTACCAGCTGACAAGGTCC
>JAPKLW010000238.1:5706-43856 GCA_026898455.1 Plectranthus barbatus | reverse complement strand
GTGGTCTGTACACTTGCAGCTTTAGCGCGTTGCGAAACGCGCTATCACGGCCTCATCCAAGAGAAGGTTGAGCTCGCTGCAAAGGTGGCTGACTTTGAGGAAGAAAATAACCGTGATGATTCGAAGATCGTAGGTTGAGAGGCGAAGGTGAAAGCTTTGGAGGAGTAATAGGATGATGTGGACCGGAAGCTGAAGGAGGCCGAGGAGGTGCTTCGATGAACCAGGGAAGAGGGTGTAGGTCTGAATTTGTTCGAGCTGCTGGATGCTCCCGTCGGCATCCCAATGATGGTGGTTGTTCAAAACATGGTTAGTTTGAAGTTTCAAGATCTTGTTCTGCAGAGTTATCCTGACCTGGACCTCAGCTTCCAGGCTCCGCCTGAGTCCTTTGAGGGAGAGGAGGAGCTCGATAAGCAGGGTGATGGAGGGAAAGGGTTTGATGAGCAGACCGGCTAGAATGATGTGTAATTGTATAAAGGAAAAAGTCTTACTTGCTTTTTCATAGGGACCTATATTCGATGATGACTGTTTTTGTTTGCATGTACATGCCCTATGCGAATCGAACCTATTGTTATATATATTTTTATTATTGCATTAGACAACCGTATCTCTAAAACATTCTTTTTTTACAAGGTGCCTACTCGGTGTTTTCAAAAATAAAATGTCGTTATGTAATTAACATTCCAAGCGTTTGGTATATCATCTTCTCCTATTGTCTTATGCCGATAGGCTCCTTTGGCATCCACTTTTAAAATAATGTAGGGTCTTTCCCATGTGGGTGCAAATTTCCCCGCATTTAACTCTTAGGTGTTTTGAAATACATGGTGGAGGACCCAATCCCCAACTTGAAAGGATATAAGGTGTACCGACTTGTTATAGAACTTGTCCACAACCCTTTGTCTTAGCGACATCCTCTTAGCTACTTCGGTTCTTGATTCGTCGAGATGCTCTAAGGATTCAAATAGTTTGCTTTCATTTTACTCCTCCTCAAATAGGTCGACACACGAGCTCCCTTAGATAACTTCAACCACTGTGACTGCCTCCAAACCATAGGCTAAAGAGAAAAGAGTTTCGCCTTTTGCGGTGTGAGCCGTGGTTTGGTAAGACCATAGAACGGCTGGCAATTTGTCAACCCAAGCACCTTTAGCAGCAACGATCTTCTTCTTAAGAGTTTCAATGATGGTCTTTTTCGTCAACTCCGCCAGCCCGTTAGCCTCTAGTAACGATGTGTCGAGAAGAGAAGGCAAATACCTAGGTTTTCACAGTACTCTTTGAATTTTTGACTTGAGAACTGCCTTCCATTATAAGTGATGATCTCTCTCTGTCAATGAAGATTTTTTGGATTTCATCTGGTCCCTGCTCGTCGGCCCTTCCTGAGTCGCTCCTAATGTCATTGTCGCCCAAGCTCTTTCCCACTTCCGCCAGATAATCATGGTAAGCAGTTATCTATATCACCTGTTCAACTTTTTGGGATCCTTCTTCGTATGTTCTACTACTGCAGCCTTTGTCTCTTCTCTGTAGGGCATGGGCATCGGGGGGCTGAAGAGCGACTACTTTTCAACCATCCTGTCGAAATACAATTGGAAACAACATGCCGCCAAGTCAAACTCCTCCTTTGAGAAGGTCAAGGGGGAAATGGAGGGACTCGCTGCTCTTAATGCCAAAGCTATAACTAAAATCCTCAAATCTCCAATTGCTAAATAGCGGCCTTATCCAAGAGAAGGTCAAGCTCACTGCAAAGGTGGCTGACTTCGAGGAAGCAAAGAACCATTTCCATTCAAACATTTGAGATTTAGAGGCGAAGGTGAAAGCCTTGGAGGAGTTACAGGATGCTTTGGACTGGAAGTTAAAGGACGCCGAGGAGGCGCTTTGAAGAACCATGGAAGATGGTGAAGGTCTGAATTTTTTCATGCTGTTGGAGGCTCTTGTCGGCATCTTAGTGATGGAGGTCGTGCAAAACATGGTGAGTTTGAAGATGCAACAGCTTGTTCTGTAGAGGTATCCTGACCTGGACCTCGACTTCCTTGCTCTGCCTGAGTCCTCCAAGGGAGAGGAGGAGCTCGATAAGCAGGGTGATGGAGGGAAAGGGTTCAACGAGCAGCCCGGCCAAAATGATGTGAAATTGTAAAATGGAAAAACTCTTACTTGCTTTTGCGTGTGGACCTGTATTCGGTGATGACGGTTTTTGTTTGCATGTACATGCCCTAAGGGAATCGAATGTATTAGTATGTATATATATATATATATATATATATATATATATATATATATATTTGTGTTAGACAACCGTATCTGTGAAATTTCCTTTTTTTACAAGGTGGCTTCTCGATGTTTTCAAAAATAAAATGTCTTTAAGTACTTAACATTCCAAGCTTTTGGTATATCATCTCCTCCTATTGTCTTAAGCCGATAGGCTCCATTGGCCACCACTTTTGAAATAATGTAGGGCCCTTCCAATGTGTGTGCTAATTTCCCCGCGTTTAGCTCTTGGTTGTTTTGAAATACTTAGCGGAGGACCCAATCCCCAACTTAAAAGGATCTCAGGCGTACCGACGTGTTATAGAACTCTCGTTAGACCACCTAGTAGAGATTGTCGGATCTCTTAGGTGCTCGTCGACTGGACAAAAATTGTGTGACAAATGAATGATGTAGCTAGGCGAAAGACGAGATGTTATCGTTAGGGAGGAGCATAAACCATTGCTTGGTGGGTCCCTCGAAGCACGCATCGAAACTCTTACACATACATGCATCTATCGTCTCCTCCAGAATGGAGGCTGTGTGCATTTTGAATTTATTTAGAGTGATAAATTATTCGGGATCTGTGGTTCTATCGTAGGGCTTAATCGATAGAACAACAAACCGTGTCAGAAGTTGGATTTGAATAAGTCTTCTTGGAATAATGGCGTGACCTCTGGGAATAGTTTGATGAGTAGGGAGTGCACCCTGATGAGACCCAGTGTCCTCATCATGACCCTCATCCTCGGTGTACTGCTAGTAGAACTCGGCGAGTTGATCACAGAGATGATCGGCCTCCAATATGGTTCGGTGGTTTTCTTCCCGCAGGGCCGCTATCAGATCCTGCGGCCTTTTTGTATCCTTCTCAAAATTTGCCCTCATTTTGGTTTTTCGACATTTGAGAATTCAGCTAGCTTTTGTTTTCAATTTCTTTCCCTTTCATAGCTTCCCATAGACGACACCAATTGTTGATGGTGGGAAAATTTCAGTTGAGAATATGGGTTGACAAAGAAGGTACTCGTTTTGGAAAAAATCGAAAGATCTCTTCTGAAAAATTGTCCCTCTTTTTTGTATCTTATTCTTCCATAAATAAATATTTTGTTTTCTTTGCATTCATTTATCCTAGTCATAAATGTACATTATTACAGTAATCATGGGCCACCTAGCTGTTACAATGATTAATGTCGCATTTACAGACCGTTCATGAAATAAGTAACAAAAAAATAGAGAATGTGTGTTGACGCGCCTTCATCGTCGGATGTTTCCATATTCGTCGAACTCCTGGGATATGTCATTTTCATCCACTTGTTTTGGCAGGCTTGTATGTTAAGAAACGGTCACAACATAAATATAGCGAGAGACTATATTTTTTTGGCACAACCATAGCCCCAAACTCCTCGGGAATTCAAGTGATGTTAGAGGAGTTTTGAGCCATACAAGGGGAACTCGCATCCGTGCATACACAAAAATGTTATTTCATTACCCTGAGAGATTTCAACTTGTCCTTCTCGGGTTTCCACTAATTTTGGGGTTGGCAGGAAGGTTTTCAACAAACTCCTCTTTCTACCGGCCCGAGATAATCCTGGGGAGAATTTACATTTCTCCTCAGTCTATCCCATAGCATGATTCGACTTCGTACTAGGTTTACAGTCGGAATGAGCCCCACTTCTGTTTCTATAGAAGTGGACCTTTTTCATTACCTTCGTCGATGCCAGAAGGTTTTAAATACAGTTTGTTCCGCAATTATTCTTAGGCGATCAACCTCATTCTTGGGAATTTCACTCTACAATTTACGTTCGTCAAAGTACTATCATCCTTTCCGACGACTTTTTCCAAGGGTGCTTTCTGTTTAAGCCGATTTTGTTATCATTACGCCTTTTTTAATTTTTTTTTTTGGAAAATTGAGAATTCCACGATTCGTCAAATTGATTATGGCGGGATTTCAGTCTTAATCACATTAAATATGGAAGCCTCGTGCCATCCGACGATTGCATCAATACCAAAAATGTGGACTCGCATCTCGAGACGCATCGTTCCAACTTCTATAAATGTCTTAGGTGCTGCACCGGGTAACATTTTACCTCCATCATCTTTTGATTTCCCATTGTGTGGCAAGGTGATTCTCCAACAAAGAGATTTTAAGATTGCGACGATGAGTGCATTCTCGGTAACAGTTCCTTCCCGTACACCCCTCTTTTCTTTTATTGCTAGACTCTTATTTGTTTTTCTTTCTTGTTGCTCAGAGCACGACAATGTGGTTTTAACCAGAGCGAAGCTCGAAAGGATCGCTCGGGCATAGGCGGTCGAGAACAGTGAGTTTGAATCTATTCGCAGCGGCCGTTTTATAGATGTCGACGGGCTGCATGAGGAGTTCCTAAGGGGTGTGACATATAGAGTGTGGAAAGTAACATTAGAGTTTTTTTCTTTTAATATTTTGCTTGTTTGTGATTGCCTTTTGTGGGATTGTGAAGCAGATGTGGATAAAATTAGATCTTCGCTGTCCTCATGGTATTCATAAAAAGGATGACTCTGAGTTAAAAGTATCTAAGAGAGAAGGACAGGATGAAGTTTTTGCATAAGGCTATTTCAAAAGACTTTATTTCTCCTAAATTGTCTATCTCCTTTTGATTTACGATCCAAGGCCACTTGAAGACGAATGATCAAATCTAGTTTCTAAGTGTCCCCAATGAATGTGTTTTATGTTGTACTAATGATGTGACTAATCAATACTTAATTCTCTTTGTAGCAGTGCCACACAAGTTATTTAGACATTTATCAAAGATTGGCATAGCACTCTCTAATGGGTGAAGAGGGATTTGAGGGGTCAAAGGTTGTGATGAAGGCCAAGATGATAACATTTGCTACGACTATTAATTATCTTTGGTATGCTATGAACAAGTTGAATTTTAAAAGATACTTTTGGAGTTGTTGAAGTTGTTAGGGGAAGTAAGCCTGATGTTAACCGTGTTTTGTGTTTCATTTCTCCTATTGAGACCGTGGTGTTACGTATAAAATTAACACTACCTAGAGCACTTGGGATGCTTCTTCTCAGGTTTTTTTGTTACTAGTTCGAATATGCATGCTAACCTAGTTAGGATGTTAGTAAGATCAGGGGTAAGCAATCATAGCGGTCTGTAAGTGTATGTGTTGACCTAGTTAGGATATACACTTGCATTACTTGTTCATGATATGTTTACTTTCTGGTTTTTCCTTCGGCTGAGTGGGATATTGGAGCTCAATTAGGTAGAGGTGTTGAGATTTCTTCGAGGTTGGTAACCTTGTTTTAACCTTAATTGTCCACCTTGTTTAGTTTTTGTTTTTTCTTTGTCATGTTTTGGCATACTATTTCATTGGGTTCGCCCAAGGTTTTGTTTTAAGGCTTTTGCCTATTTTCTGATGTTTTTTATATATTCTTCCCTTGTCTGCAAAATACCGTTCTTATGTTTTACACAAGTGTTTTGAGCACAAAAAATTTTATCATTTTTTTTTTAATTTATATTTAGAATTTTATTTTTAAATACATCAATATTACACATGTTATAATTTTTCACATGCATCTATTTCAATTTGACCTTCTTAGATGGTGGTGGCTCAGCAACATTTCTCACTTTCATCATCCTCCATACGTATCTAAACAAATGTTTAACTTTTATCGTCAACAATTACAATTATATTTAAGACTTTCACAAATATCAAGTGATTAATTTTCATTTTAAAACCAATTAATTTTGTAAAATGTGAAAATCAAAATGATTGAAAGGTGTTTAAAACAAATTAATGAATTACTAATTTATTGATAGATTAATTGATTAGTAAATTGTTCTAGTTGAATGTGTATATACATAGGGGTGGTAAATCGTCCATATCGGGTTGTTATCATGTTAAATGTTATTGTGTCAGATCATTATCATGTCAGATGTTATCGTGTTGATGTCGTGTTCATGCCCTTTTTCTATTAATTATTCTTAGTAGTTTATTCCTTGTATGTTGTTTTGATGAATCAAACATCTCATTAGATTAGTGTGTCCAGCTACATTAACTTAAATTTGTAAAGTTGTATAAGAATTATTAAGTTGCAATAGAAGCCAATTTATAGGCTTTAGGGGATTTGCTGGAGCATTCGTCACCGGCAAATAGGCTTGAATGGCTTAATTGATAGCTTAGTGTTTTCAAACTATGCGTCTGAAGAGAGCACGTAGGATGGTTTGGTCCGAACCTCTATAAATCCTTGTTTTGTTTACTACTTTCCTTTAAGCTTATTCTACTGGATTCAAAACCCAACACATCAAGTATTGGAGTAAAATATTTTTAATAAATATAAATATAATACATTTATATTTATTTAAACACGCATTTGTTTGAAATGTTTAATACACTTATATTTCTTTTAATAATTAAAATATATTTCTTTCATGTGTTACTTACAGGGCGAAACACTTATTTTATTTATAAAACTTACATATATCATATTTGTGGACTCGAAAATTTTATTTGTTTCGACTGATAATCAAATCAACTGCTTGAGGCTGCAAACCCTCAATCATCCATCATCTTCATGAACTCCATGAAGTTCACCTTACCGTCGTCGTCAACATCGACGTTCATTATCCTTCGCTCGCAGTCCTCAATGGAAAATCCCTCCTTCCCGAGCGACGACAGCGTCAGTCTCAGCTCCTCCGCCGTGATAAATCCATCGCCGTCTTTGTCGAAAATGCTGAATGCCTCCCGCATGTTTGATTCGCTGTTGTCTCCCATAATCATCGTGTATAAATCCTTAAAACCCTCCACATTCAAGCATCCATTGTCATCAACATTGATCCTTTTGCTTTTCAACATTTGTGTTATCTCCTTAGTCGTAATCCGGATTCCAAGCTTCTCCATGGACTCAATAACCTCATTTTGGCTGATTTTCCATCACCGTCGCGATCCAACTGGTCAAATAATTTTTGCACCTTTTCTAAATCCATGTTTAATATGTATGTGTGTGGATCTATATATTATATTTTTCCTCTTGTGAATTGATATTTATTAAAATAAAACAAAATAAAATAAGGTAAATTCAATCAGATTGATTTACATTGATGAATTGGGTTTTTCATTTAATATATGCGATTATCATAATGGAGGAATTACTTTCAAATATTTGAAATCACACTATATATATATTTGCATGAATGGTAAGGGGACCGACTGGATATTGCGTTAATTTGATAATTTCGAAATTGTTTCACTAAATTGGATTTTAGTTCCACGATCTAAAATTTGATAAAATTATGATTTTGCTAAAAATTGCAAATTATGATTTTCAGTATTGAAGCGTAGTGATTTACATTTAAAATTCCTTTTTTTTGTTTTGATGGGTCAAAAATTGTATAAAAATCATTAGTTTAGAGTGTCTCTAAATTAACTCTAGTTTGTTTAAACTTGTAATATCTTGTTAGAATATTTATTGAGTTGTAATGAAGCTCATCAAAACAAACTGGTTCGGTATTCAATCCACCAGTTTGGAATGCTCAAAGAGTTAGAAGAAACTCATAATCAATTTACTAGTTTGTGGTTCTCACTTTCAGAGAAACTGGCAGACGTTACCAACTGGGAGGTGGGATTCCTAGTTTGGGAATTCCTATTTATTTTATTTATTGCAAAATAAATTAATTCTCAAAATTGGTTCAATTTTTTAATTTACTTTTTAATAATTTTGTAATTTCTACAATTTAACTCTTAAGTAATAAATATTAAAATATAAAATTATTAACATTAGGTTTTTTTATTCAAGAATGGCATCTGTATAAATGGAAATGCAATTATATTTTCAAAAATATATTAATACTAGGAATTAAAGTGCAAAATCCGAAAATACTAATGTTATATGTAATTTATATTTTAATTATCAATATTCATGACTTAAATTTTAAGAAATTGAATAGATTTTATGATTTTTTTTGGACAAAATAAATATTTTTAGAATTAAAATATACTCTTATAGATGTAGGTCCCAAATCAGAAAATAAAAAATACAGCAGAAAATATAACTTGTTAAAGTTCAAAACTGATTGTTCCATAGTCAATTTTGGTTTTGTTAAAGTCAAATATCTCTTTAACTTAGGATGTCAAAATAAGTTATCCGACTAAATAAAACAGTTGAACATATACATGCTCCTAATATTTAATTGCGAATGAGAAATTATGGAATAGGTCAACTCCAGCGGTTGATTACTTGAGATAGGATTGCGGTTTTGTGTTTCAACGGATCTGATCTTCTAATTTGTTGTCTTGCTCATTAGAAATCTGGTGAGGATGCGCTATCGAGTTAGACAAGGCTGAAGAAATCATAATTCCTTCTTGGTGGAGTCACAAATGTACATGTTGTGCATTCAGTGTAGAATATTGTGTGTATATATTTGAGAGGAGAATGCATATTTATAATATTAGGGTTTATTTCTTTTCACCAAAGAAATCAATGCTAACTCACCACATTATTTGGAGCATGTTGCATTAGACTTGTTGATCTACATATATCAAGTTCCAAACATTCATTCATTCATTTGGCATATGAGAATTAGACATAATTAATTAATTTCTTATTTTCTGGGTAGTATCGCTCACTCATTTTCTCTTATGTTTGAATAAACAATTTAATTAACCTGCAAGTTTTAGCATAAAAAACTTTGTGGTCTCGTCAGGGATTGTCCTCATCCTAAAATTGATATGATTACTTACATGTCCAGTCCAAGCAGGCCACACACAAGTTTCCGACACCCAAGTTGCCGATATAGGAGTACATGAAAGACTCGCCATCATAGCAATTCAAAGTGTGGTCAACTTGTGTATGCCCTAGCCTTCTATTAAGCTCAAGATCAGAGCAAGTATATTATAGATATGTCTCATTCATATGTCAATGAGAATGACAGATCTCACTGTTGATCACATCAATACATAAAGATGTACCGACACTTCAAATAGATAGAAGAAGCTCACTTATAGACAGATCTGTCGTAACTTTAATCGACAGCCTATCTAGGATCTGTCTCAGATGTGATCCTATTTATATCTCTCTAGGTCAACCGAGTCATATGATCCTCTATGATCTCCTACACACTTAGATATAGTTATTTGTATCGTATGTTTGTTATATCAAATAGCAATCATTATACTTGATCAGTATATCAAGCACTTTATTGTTACATATAAACTTGATCATAAATACTTTCATTATACAATCCCAACACCCGCCTCCAATCCATTTCAGCAGACCAGTCAACATACAATTGAAAAAGAGATCCCTGGGGATAAAAAAGCGAAAACTGAGAAATCCCCTCCACGTAATAAAATATAGTTCAAAAGTATGACTGGATCACAGATAGGACAAGATTTTTAAAATATTATGTCCATTGAAAGCTTACCTTGGAGATAACCATGCAATATATCAGAGTTATTCAAAAGCTAGCAAATCAATGTGACTATTCAAGATGTTGCAAGGGAAACTTTCCAATTAACTGAGTCAGACGCTCATGAAGAAGCTAATAACTTCCCCATGAAATTACAAGGAACCATGAATGTTAATAAAGTATCAGTTGTTGGGAAATTTGGCTAAGTTTCCTTTCCCCAGTAGCTACTTGTTTAGATTCTAGTTTTGGTGTTTTGGTGGATCAAATCCTAAGTCCTACCAGCGTCAGTTGTCTCTAGATAGCTCTAGTTCTCAAATGTAAAGTCCTGTTTAGGTCTTTTGAGTTGTAAGTCGCAGCTGATCAAAGACTCATGCTGACACTGTTCACCAGCATGAGAAGTGCTTACCACTGGCTACTGTTCACCAGTTGGGAAAGTCTCATCCGAAGGCGGCTGACAAAGACTCGTGCTGACACTGTTCATCAGCATGAGGAAGAGCTAATGACTGGTTACTGTTCACCAGTTGGGAAGGATTTCACCAGCAGGCGGCTGACAAATCCTACCAGCAGAATACGTGTTCTCACTGACACTATTCACCAGCGGTGAAGCCACCAGTCATGGGAGATTCCAAGAGTTAACATCAGACATATTGGTAGACTTAGATTGTGCCAGCGCAAAGTCACCAGCAGAGACTGCCAGCACAAGATCACCAGAATGATCTACCAGTCGGATGTTACCAGCAGAATTCCAGATTCTCTCTCCCAGAGTCTTAGAGACAAAAAGAAGATTCGTCTGAGGAATAAACTGACAAAGTATGACTTTAAGGGAGGATACCTTAAAGTCTATCAGTTCAAGACACCAGTTCCGATTCCTCGTACTGACGAATAGTGCCGTTCTGACATAAAGAGATCAATGTCAGATAAAGTGGACAAAAGCATGGCGCTTTCCGGAAATTCCTACCTGCCGCCTTCGGATGAGACTTTCCCAACTGGTGAACAGTAGCCAGTGGTAAGCACTTCTCATGCTGGTGAACAGTGTCAGCATGAGTCTTTGATCAGCTGCGACTTACAACTCAAAAGACCTAAACAGGACTTTACATTTGAGAACTAGAGCTATCTAGAGACAACTGACGCTGGTAGGACTTAGGATTTGATCCACCAAAACACCAAAACTAGAATCTAAACAAGTAGCTACTGGGGAAAGGAAACTTAGCCAAATTTCCCAACATCAGTTGATGATGAGATTATGATTGATAAGCTTGCACCTGCTAACACTCCAACAAATATTGTTCGAATAAGTTCCTAGAATCCAATTGTGCCTCGTGTAACCTTGACAGATGAACAAGTTGCCACATGTCAAGGAGTATAGCCAAGCACTCCAGTATTGCAATTGACAATGCAAACAACTTTGGGTACTACTGGAGCAATAACTGAGAATTTTCGAAACTTGAGGGCTCTTACACATACAACAGAGGTAGTTTCGAAGAATCTTATATAATCGTCCAAGTCAATCACTAGTCTCAATATAGTACATGAGCAAGTTGTCCAACCACATGATAATCTACAAGCTCACTCAACTTCCTCCCGGCCATCCACATAGATGCTTTTGGTACCATTTAAGAACGCTATTGATTCTACTCAATTGATTGCCTTGACTGCAACCACTTAAGAGAGAAATTATGCATGGTCATTCTTTCCCAAATAGTTCAAAATGGCAATTGATTGCTGCAGCAGAATACTTAGCTACTCTCAACTCAAATATACCCTACATTCAATCAACTAAGGAATGAGATTATCAGTAAATTCTCACGACTCAATGCACAATTATCTCTATGAGAGGTCTATGTAGGGTTTGAGTCTACGATGGACAATATGAGTTGCCATTAATTAAATTCTTGCCAAGGATCGTTCTTAGGATACCAGGAATAAATTTCAATTAGATAAACCATGCGAACATATGCATGCTCCTAGAAAATTAATTACATAGGATGGAATTTAGGGAATATCTGATCTTCACCGTTTGATCTACAGATCTAGATCGGAGAATAAAACGATGAAGTAACCTTAGATCTGAGATAGGTCGCCGGCGATTGACAGTTGTTCCTACAGATCTGATCTTCTGATCTGTTCCCTTGCTCCTTGGAAATCTGGTGAGGATTATCTACCAAGTTGGATCCGAGATCTGGAGAAATCAATCACTTTCTCCCTCTGGATAGCCGCCGCCGTCACTCCCTCTATTTTCAATATACTGAAAAACCACTAATGATCTGATAGAGAGAAGGCGTATATATAGTGTTAGGGTTTTGAGAAACCCTAACCCTAATGGGCTTGAGCAGTTCATGGGTCAGACCAGGGACCAGATGCAAATAATAAAGTGGGCCCTCTTTATTAATTAAATCTTCCTTGTTCAACCCAGAACATAATTAATTAATAAAACATTGTTTTAACCTTCACCACGGTAACAATGCTGACTCGCCCCTTTATTACCACGTTATTAGGAACGGGTTGCACCAAACTAACATGATCCACATATTTAAGGTTTTAGACATTTATTAATTAATTTGGCTTATGACAATCAACCATAATTAATTAATCTCTTATTTCCTGAGTAATACCACTCACTCCTTTTCACTTATGCCTGAATTAAATAATTCAACCTGCAAGGTTTAGCATAATGAACCTTGTGAGCTCCTCAGGGAATGTCACCATCCTGAAACGGATATGCTTACCTAAACGTCCAGCCTAAGCAGGCCACACACAAATTGCCAACACCCAAAATACGGGTATAAGAGTACATGTAAGACTCGCCACCTTGGTAAATCAAAGTGTGGTCAATCTGTGTGTGCCCCTTATCCCTCAGTTAGGTTTAAGATCATAGGAAGTATGTTAGGGATCTGGCTCATTCGTATGCCAATGTGAATGGCACATCCCACCGTTGATCCCATCAATACATAACCATGTACCGACACATCAAGTAGCTAGGATAAGCCCACTTATGAACCAATGTGTCGCAGCTTAGACCGACAGCCTATCCAGGGACTGTCTCAGTTGTGATACTGTTTATATCTCGCTAGGTCAAACGACTCATATGATCCTCTGTGATCTCCTACACACCACATGGTCATCCCTATAGGCGAGATAATAGGATATTATGGTTCATCGTATGTTTGTTTCATCAGACAGCGAGCATTGTTGTAGCAACACATATATGAAGATCAGTGTACAAAACACTTAATCATATATGCTTTCAGTATATAACCCAACAGTCCACCTCTGGTGATGTAGTCAAAAAGGGGAAGGAAGTTCGAGGAAGGACTTATGGAGAGAAAGTCAATGCTGGAGGTAGCTCAGAAGAACAAGCCAAAGGCACGAGCACTGAAACAGAAAGAAACTAGAAAAAAAGAACTAAGAAAGATGCCGATAAGAAGAAAAGAAATGAAAATTATTCTCTCAGTCCAGCATCTTCTGTTCCTATATGCTCGATGGAAGCTCGAATATATTTTTGTTGCATAGTTGTTTTAGTTTTTTTTTTTTTTTTTTTGCTCAGATACATGTGTAGTACAACTCTTATACAAATGGTACGTTTTGACCCCTGATTTTTTATCAGTCAAATGTAAATGGAACATAATAGAATGATATTATCTTATCTATGAGTTATGCTATCTTTGAATACAATGCATTTTTGTCTCAAAGTATTTATTGTTATCTTTAATAATTGATACTGCGCGTTCCAAAGCAGTCAGTTATATCCCATGGATTAATCGCGAATATCTTCTTATTTCCTTAAAATGTTAAGGGATAAGATTTTCGTTAAGGGATCAAGAATTTAGGGGGAAGTTAGTTTGTAAACCCCTATTTTTCTCGTATAGTTATGACTACATCAAAAAGAGGGAAATTGTTAGAAAAATAATATTTTGATGAGTTAAACCATACATTTAGTCAGTTATGTTTCTGTGGAATTTACATAAGTAAGTCCAGGATGTGTAAATCTATATAGGAAAATGGAGTTATAACTTATAAGTCGACTTTCACTTAGACGGCTGGACAAAACCATCGGATAGCAAACTCGCAGTTAAGTAGGAGGTTTAACTAACAAGGATAAGGGAGAAGTAAAAAAGAATGGAGAAAAAGAACAAAGGAGCTAAAGAAAATAGACATGCTCTGACAAAAAGTCTGCCATTCTGCAAAAGGAGCTGTCACTTTTCAGGAAAGGTCAGTACGTCGTACAACTGTCAAACGACTACTTTTCAAATGAGAACATGATCATCTCTCTACCTATAAATAGAGTAGAACATCAGCTGGAGAAAAATTATGAAAAATAGATGTTGATAAACGACGAATATGCATATAACGATTCAAAAACCTTAAGCATTATTTGATCTACTATTTACAGTGCTCTCAAACACGAGAGCAAAGTTGTATATAGCTTGAGATCCAGAGTTCAGCTATTTTTCCAGATAGATGAATCCGAGAATATTTCTTAATCTTCAACCCACACTAAACATTATGTGAATAACTAAACATCACACACATTATGTGAATTTAGAGGACGAAAGTGCTTCTCGAAATAAGTGGGAGATCAATTGCATTGCATTATGTACCATTCTTAGTGAGTTTATCGATGGATCGAAGAGTGGACGTAGAGTCTTTGGTATCCGAATCACTATAAAATTGGAATTGTTTATCGCTCTATTTTGCTGCTTGTCTATCTCTTTATTTGAAACCTAATAACTGACTAAGTTGACGGTATATGCTTCAAAACTAAACTGAGAAATTATAACGAGTTAAGCTTTCGAAAAACCTGAGTGACTTGAGCAAGAGTCAGACAGGTCTATCACACTTCAAGACTTTATCTGTGTAAATTTGATAATTTGGGACCAACAATATGGTACATAATTATTTATGTCCACATAAGATTTTTAATGTCTTAAATATTGACTGGTGTAAAGATATTTAAAATTAACATTTAAAATTATTATAGTTGTTGTACCCTTAAAACGTTTAACTCAAATATTGAATGCCTTTCCATCATAAAAGTAATTATGGTTCAACTTATGAACAGGAGAGAAGTGACTCGATCACGGAAAAGCTATTGGCTGGGGAGAGAGGTGGTTCGACCACCATAAAGCTAACGGCTGAAGAGAGAGGTGATTCGAGGGCTGCTGAGTCAATTTCCTTGTACATTCCAATCCGGAATAAGACGCAGCCCAATCAACTGGAAATCCGCTTTATGAAGAGCAGAAATCACGGAACTAATAAATCAAGAAGGCGAAATTGACGTGATCCAACCTCTATTTAGAAAGGAGCGATCTGCTCCATGATCTGATGACTTACCTTAAAAATAAAAGTTCTTCTCATATAAATAGGAGAAGAAATCATTTGTAAAGGGATTTGGATTTTCAAACGAGAAAAACAATATAATTCTTGTTATTCTTTGCACTTCTCAGATTTATTACATTATTTAGTATTCTTTCGGATTTAACAATTTCTACGAACAACAATATTTATAAGTTTAGTATAAAATAAAAAAATCATTCAAAATTTGGAATAGATTTAGATATTTTTTCAAAAAATGTCCAGCTGTTTAAATGAAAAGAGAAACTCCTACTTTTCTTCTCTAATCACTTCATATATATGAATGTGTTCTTTGAGATCTATCTGGAATCATAATATTTTTATTTGTATTCACAATTTCTTTGAGCCAAAAAAAAACTAAATGTGACATCAAGAGGGCTGACTACAATTAAATTATCCCCCACGTGCCACTTAATAGAACAATTAATTAAACTAAGACAAGTGCATTAAGCATCTAATTATGACTATACATAATTTATAAGTATTTATTTCAAAAAAAAAATCCCATCTAACTACAACTCTTCATATTTAAATTACTCATCGTTCTCTCCACTTTACTTTCTGAAAGTAACTTTCACTTTAATTATTTTAAAACAAAAAATTTACCTCTAATCTTTCACATTCAAGAATTCCTATATATATATATTTTTTTTTTAAATTGTGGTGCAATGCAACAACTCAACATCCATAAACATTTGCATTTGCTTCGAAGCTAGAAAATTGGCATGGGTGATGTTGAAGAAGATCACTTCTGCAAAAGCTATCTTTTGCTGAAAGTAGATGAAGCCAGCTGCTTTGATTGCCTTAGAGTTTTGTATTCAAATGATTTAGAGAGAAGGGATTTCTTCAACGCTGGGATTGAAGGTGATGAGGTGATCGGGTTTCGACATCGATAGATTATTTTCATCTCTCTACTGCTCCAGAAAGCCTTTCTTTTCTTGAAGAAGCCGATGGCGGCGGCCGGTTCGACCGTCGAGCTGTGGCTCAATTATCCGACCTTCAACGGCGGCTACCGCCGCCTCTTCTTCAACTTTTTCACAGGTTTGGATTATTTGCCCGTTTTCTTAATTCTTTTGTTCCTAAATTGTATGAAAGAAAAAAAAAAATCGTATGAAGAAAAAGATAATATATATATACATCCATGCATGTTATGTTTATGACACTGCATTTGATGAACACCAAAAAGAATTTAGGAGGAATTTCGATTTTATTCTAGTATATATGAATATTATGTTGAAGAAAATGTGAAAAACTAATTTGACATTTATTTATCTGAATAATATTAATAAAAAAGGCATTCGATAACCTATATGTCTTCAACTTTTGCCATCAGAAATAAAGAATTTCGAAATTCTATAAATGATTAGGAAACTCATTTTCCAGAATTGTTTAAAAATATAGCTAGTCAGCCAGGGTCTTGCCCCAATTTTACTTTAATAAAAAAGAATTTGTTTAGTAATAAATAATTTGCTAGTAATTTCTATCCACATAGGAGCATTGTGTGTGTGAATTTTATGCATGGAAAGAATGGTGAAAATTAAGATAAATTATTTTATTATAAAGGAAAGAAGTAACATGTAATATTTAAACTAATGCAAGTTTGAAGATTAATAACAATATCAATGATTCATGAGATAAAAAATTAATTTTTAAAAAAAAATTATTTTCTTTAACGTAATATATAAAATTAAAAAAAAATTATATTTTAAACATAACATATGCAGTTTAAAAAAAACTTGATAATTAATTTATTATTTATGAAGCTTGTGGATTTATATTTATTTATTTTATACACAAAATGTTTGGACACTAGATCCACTCTCTACCAAGTACAAAAAAAAAATATTAATTGGTGAGGATTTGAAAATAGTTTAGTTGTGGATTTAGAGAATTATTAATATTTAAATTATGTAAGTTGATATTGATATTAGGGAGGTTGGTGAAGCCAGACAAAAGATCATGGCGATTCACATCAATGGTTGGAAATGTGGATAAGAGATGGGATCTCAAGAGGAATAGCAATAGCAATGCATCATCCATCGCAATTATGGCTTCCAAATTGTCCTACGAAAATCAACCCTTTGCTCGAAACGTTGTCACCCATCAGTGGCAGGTACTCATTCCACTATTTTAGTGATATCGGGGTGTGTATGATCGGGTTTAGAATTGAACAAATCAATGAAATTAAATAAGCTTGAGAAAATTACAATAACTTATAATATATTCGCATGCTTACTTGTAGCTTTGCAAATATTGAGTGTCGAGCTGTGTGCCTAACTTTTGGGTGATGATTTTTTGCTCTCATCATATATTTAAAATAAAATTGATAATTTAACATATATTTTAATAATATGCATAATTTATAATTTATTTAAGAAAATCTATAATATTTTTTATATTTTAAGTACCGAGTAAAGTATAATAGAAAATTTAATCCGATTGTCCAAAGAAATCTCTTATGTTTCGTTGTTTTTCTATTTATTTGGTGCAGATGGAGTTTCTTGGGTTCTACAACTTTTGGAATGGTAAGAAAATGATAATTTAATATTCATTATATAGCAATTGTATTTAGTGTATAAAATCATTTTTATACGATTATTATCAATTTGGTTCCTTTTGATTTATCTGTACGCAATTTAATTTCTGGAGAAGATGTTTAATGCTGAAAGGTGAAGATTAATTGCATGCGTGCGCTTTGTTTAAAAATATTAATTGAATAAACCAACTAGCTAATTTATATCTCTTTTATTACTTAATTTTGAAGGATACTAAAAATAGTGGAAAAATACATATATGTAAGCTTCAAATTCAAATTACCAAAAACTAGATTCCACATATGCAATAATGTTCCGAGACAACCATAACCGAATCGTGGTCGCATTTAGAGGCACCGAGCCATTGGATGCCGATGCATGGCGTACCGATGTCGATGTCTCGTGTCGGAAAGATCCACGGCGGCTTCATGAAAGCCCTCGGCATGCAGAAATCGACCGGCTGGCCCAAACAATCGTCCCCAAACTCATTCGCTTATTACACTTTAGCCGACCTCCTCAAAACCCTAATCCATGAGGATGATGATTCAAAATTCATATTGACAGGCCACAGCCTTGGTGGGGCGCTAGCAATTCTTTTCGCCGGCATTCTCGCTATGCATGAGGAGGAATAAGGTTAGAAGGAGTGTTCACATTTGGGCAGCCAAGAGTGGGGAATGAGCAATTTGGGGAGTACATGAAGGAAGAAATGAAGACATTATTTTAGGTATGTTTATTGCAATGACGTGGTGCCTAGGTTGCCCTACGATGACAAGACATTCTTGTTCAAGCATTTTGGGCCTTGTTTGTACTTCGATAGCTGCTACAACGGTCGGGTGAGTTCTCGGTCTCAATTATTATCGGTGCTTGAATCTCTTATTTTAATTTATTGTGTACATGCAGGTTCTTGAGGAGGAGCCCAACAAGAACTACTTCTCGTTGATATATGTTTTGCCCAAGATTTTAAATGCCGCTTTCGAGTTGATTGGAGGTTTAATCTTACCTTGGATGGAAGGGGAGGAGTATAGAGAAGGATGGTTTATGAAATTGTTTAGGGTTATTGCCCTTGTTCTACCAGGATTAACCGATCATTTTCCATTAGAATATGATAATGTCACTAGATTAGGAAAAATTGGTCCTATCTATTGATCCCATAAAGTATCAAATATATTACTACAAATTATTGTTATTTTTTAAAATATTAATTTACAAATTATGCATTTTGCTGATGAAATATATATCAAACTATCAATAAAAATATAAATATTTAGTGTCGTGCATGTGGTGAGCCACGTCAACTTTGCAATGTCAAATTTTTGTTCGTGTGATAAATATGAAAAAAATATTAATTATTTAGCATATATTCAGTATTATGCATAATTCGTAATATATTTGAAAAAATTACAATTATATATAATATTATTTGAACATTTACCTCTATTGGTTCTTCATTAGGAAGGAAATAATTGAGAATTTATCCAACTCTACACTATAATTCCATACTCCCATTTAACCACAAAACTTTTGAAAGGGGTGGTTTCATGTGGATTATCCAACCTCATGATTGATTGAAAATTCTTATAGTAGAGATTTTTAGTTAAGAACTTTTATGAGAAAGTTGTAGGATTCAAAGAGTATTTGATCAGAAGCTCTCACTATCATCAATCTCAATCATATTATTTAATTTGTAAATCAAGATGTGTCTTTGTTCAACCTCTTCTGGCCTTAATATATAGAATTTACAATTTTTTAGATTGTTTCGTTTAGTAGAAGAAATTGTATGTGTCATGCAAAAATCGAGACCGACAAACTTAACTTTTTTCATTTTTTTTAGATTAATCAAAACTATTAGATATATAAAAACTTGGAATAATTTGGCAAAGATTATTAGCCTAACGATACTAATCTTTTATACTCCCTCCGTCCCACTTTAATAGTCTCATTTCCCATTTTCGTGCGTCCCACTTTAATAGTCCCGTTTCTAAAAAGGGTAACTTTTTCACACTCAACAATAAAATATTAATTCCACTCAACTTATTCTACACTCACATGCCTTGGTTATTGTGTCAAAAGCAAATGAGACTATTAATCTGGGACGGAGGGAGTATTAATTTCCCATCATTTAGGTACTAGACTTTTAATAAATAAATAATTAATTACTCTACCTGATAATAAATGTATTAATTTCTCTATTCTATCAATTGTACAGTCTGTAAAATAATATTAAAAGATTCCCTCTATTCTAAAAGAAAACTTATATATGATCAAATTTACGATGCTCTCTTTTATATCCAAAAAAAAAAATTAAAAATATCATATTATTATGAGTTGAGTCGAGATAAGAAAATTCAAAACTTGAGCTCAAGATCAATTCTATTGAATTAAAAATTTTTAAACTAAAGCTCAACTAAATCAAGCTTTTTAATTTTACAATTATTTTATTTTAATAAAATTTAATACTCCCTCCGTCCCGGTCAAATTGTCCACATTTGACCGGACACAATAACCAATGCATGTGAGTAGTAGTGGGTGGTAGTGGGATGAATATTTTATTGATGAGTGTGAAAAATTTGCTATTTTAGGAAAGTGGACTAATATTGTGGGACAGACGAAAAAGGAAATGTGGACAATTTACTCGGGACAGAGGGAGTATATAATAAAATAATAAATTTAGAATAAAATTTTAAATTATATTAAATTCAATAAAGCTCGTGAATCTAGCTTCACTTACGCTCAATAATAATCATGAGCCTATTTAGTTCAGAGTCAAGCTTAACATATGTTTTTGAGTTCTTTTTTTTTTTTTTCCAAACCGATATTGAGCAACCTTGTAAGCCAATTTGACTCTATGATCACCCCTAGACCCCACCGATATCACATAATTGAATTTAAAGAATTATTAATCGTGAAATTGAAAAATAATTTAGTTATTAATCAATAATCGAAAGATGAACTCTCAGTCTAAAATACAAAAAAAACCTCAACATCTATAATTCAACATAGATATTTGTGTGAATATGCAATTTAGGAATAGTGAGATAGCAGAATTTGGCAACAGAAACACTAGAAAGTAGTTTCAACTCAGATGCAAGGTAGCAATAATAATAATAATAATAATAATAGCCTCAATTCATCGAAAAACAAAAGTTTTTTTTTTCTTTTTCTTTTTCTTTTAAGGTGTAGATTAACTAATGAGTAAACCCACAAATTAATATGAATAAATGGATCACTCTTTGACACTGGGATACATTTCAAATTCATGATACAAGTATGCCTTCAACATTACAGTTGACTTTAATCTGGTTCCAGCTGCATTGACAAGCATTATGATCATATAGTACCTGATGTCATGCACTAGAAAGCATGGCAGGTAAAGCATCCACTCAATGAACCAGGCTTAGCCCTTCGAAAGGATAATGCTCTCTCCGAGGGCGTTCTTGCTGTTTCCATCATGGAACTTCTCATTTCTTGAGCCTTCTTCTGAGCTGATCTCAGTTTGTTCATTATTTTGTCCATGGATGTTGACCTCTTCTTTTCCAATTTCATCTGATCCAATCCAATACAAACATATCAACTCATTCTAGTCTTTGCAATCTATTGTTAATACTGAACATCACAGATCACACCCTTTAAACAGATGAAAATGTATATTTGGGAAATCAGTCTGTGTGATCGACAACAATAATGAACATCAGCTGAATCACAGTTCCTACGAGTAAAAAGAGCAAGAGAAACCGTGGGAAGTACCTCCAGCTTTCTTATTGCAGCTTCAGCTTTTGCCTTCTGCAGATTCTCCCATGCAGTAACTTTTGCTTCCTCCCTCTGGACCCTGAAAAGAGAAAATACATTGGATGGTGACACGAATTTCAATCTGTGCGTGTTTTATGCGAGACGCGTGCATAGAGCCTATCATCAGTAAATATAGTTTCATTCCTGGTGTCATATATATATATATATATTGTTTTTGATTCCATTGAGTGCTTCAAAGATATCAAGACATCTTTGGTTCGGTGTCAAGACATTCTGTTCTAAATGTGTCATTTTCCTGCCATCAAATGAAACGTAGATAAGCTGAATAGGATAAAGTAATTGAATAAGAAAATTACTTTGAAACACTCCTGGATGCCTCTGTCGAAACTTCCCAACTAGCAGAGTGATAGTTTATAGCTTTTCTTTTCCAGTCATCAGCATTTCGACTGCCCCTTCCCGGGTGTTTACCCCTATTCTTTTTGGACCACCTTGTTACAGTGACGCGTTCATCAACAGGCACATCCCGCATCTCTGGTCTGGAGGAATGCACACTCTGTAATTCTACAATGGGTAGAATAGATGGAGTAGCTGAAGAGCCTCTTCTAGGTGAGGAGTGGTTGCTACTTTCTGGACTCATCTGAGTAGCCATATCCCGTCTTGAAACAGCACGAGATATGTTGTTAGCAGCATCTTCAGTCACATCATATTTAACATCTGTGAGAAGAGACAAGCCAAGAACCAGAAATTAGACAAATGAATAGCTAGTTGGCCTACAAGAGTAGAGATTGTCTGAACAAGTAAACCTGGAAAAAAGACAAGGAATGACTCTGCTCTAAGAGCATCAATAAAATCAAGCAGCATTTCTCTGACGCAATTAGCATCAATTATCCAATTAAAAGCTATAAAAATAAGTTTAGGATTTGTTAACATGGCATCATAGTGTTGATTTTTAGTATCAAATTAGTTATCTGGAAATGGTAAGAGCAGAAATGCATGAAAGAAAATGGAGCAAAACAAACAGGATATACCATACCGTGGTGTCCGGGCAATGATTGTTGGCTTATCATCTCAGAACATCCATGAATACTAATTGACCTTGCCATGCAAGGCTCTGTGCCTGTGAGTAAGTTTCCGGTGCCTTCACAGCCTCTGAACCGAACTGATAACCCGTCCACAGCCATTACACCAGCAGAAAAAGGAGAATTTGCAGTGAGTTTCTCAGCACGACCTCCTTCAAACATGGGTGTTGCAGGCGAGAACATTTGATAATAAGCAGCCCCTGGAAGCCCAAGGGGGCCACTCTTTGACTTGGGCCGCCTCTGTGTCTGCTGAAGTGAGGTTTTTGTGGCACCATCACCAGACACTGGACTCACAATCCACCTCTCTGCATCTTCCCATTTAGAAGGAAAAGTCCTTCCACTATTGTAAGGCAGCAATGCAGTGCTCACATTCCTCCTGTTTGCATTTGAATGCAGTGGCACGCGTTCAGAACTCCACCCTTTATGGATTCCAACACTCGCGTGTCTATAATTAGGTGTTCCGGGGCTAGGAAACGTTCCGGTCCTTCGAGCTGCTGCAGATGGTTTCTTCATGACCCCAAGCCTTGGTGAGGTGGAACTCACTGCATTAGGCATAGGTGTGTTAAGATCCAGAGAAGCAGGTCTTCGACGGTCTGCCTTTTTCAACAGAACTCCGGATCTCAATCTCCGGTCCTGACACTCTTATCAAACAAAGAGAAAGAATCCCAAATCAATGAACAAACACAAGTGAGGCCTAGAAGTCTTGTCAAGCATAATGCAACCAAGAGAAAGAAACCCAAATCAAAAGTGAGGCCTAGAAGTCTTGTCAAGCATAATGCAATTGCAACCAAGATGTTACCTTTAAGAGCTTGTGAGAAGGAGTTTCTTGCAGAATCTATGGCTACATTTTCATCCTCAGTGGTCTCAGCCTCACTGCTATCGAGTATTTGAACTAAGTAGGGGCCATTGAAGGAGAAGAGTTAGCATTTGGATCCACAAGTTCAAATCTGCCCATCATTTCCAATTCAGCATTGGAAGATGGTGGATTCGGCAAAGGTGAGCTGAAGCTCAAGAAAAAGGCGGACAATACCTTTCGCTTTTTCCTTGCTTCTGAGGCAAATACTATTCTTGTGAACTGGTAATGATTTGTTCGGATCTGGATCTGGACCACTCAACACTTGAGACAATTCATGCGCTGCCAAATGCTGTTTCAAAATCAAAGATTTCAACTTTCCAAACCGGACATTAATTTCACTAATCTAACCTTTTGCTACAAAAATCAAAACCAACCAGAAATAACAAGCTAGTTTTTTCTTTAAAGATGAATATCAAGTATAATCACACATTTTTTTAGATTAAGACACTGTAAGTAAATCTCAGCTCAAAAAATTGAGCAAGATATGAAAAATGCACATTCAAAATGAAGCAGCATTACTTGGGAAACAGCAGAAGAAACAGATTCTTGATCAGGAACATCGGAGGCAAAGGAGCAGCGCTCAACACTTGCAGAAGCTGAGGAGAAGAGGCTGAAGTTGGATTCACCAGTGAAGATGACGGAATCCGGGCTGATGTCACGGGCCCTGAGGCCCGACCTCAAGTCTTGAAAGCCCAGCTCCGGCATTGCAGGGGTGGAAGGAAGAGAAGGGGGTGGGTGGGGCAGGCAGACTACATGAATAATGTAGATTGTAGATGCAATCTTTGTAACTACTAACAAAAATGGGGAGGCATGTGAGGGGGGGTTGAAAATATATATTGGATTTACGTAAAAGACGGAGCTTTATGGACTTTCTTCGAGTTTGAGGGGATCAAGGAGGGGTGTCTTAATCATGGTGTTCTGCTAAAACAAAGGTTTTTTTTTTAGTGGGATTCTCTGCTTTCGAGAAATGTGGTTCTTCCTAAATTTTCTACTGTAAATTTTGCAGAGATTGCGGTGAATTGGTTATCATGTTAACTTTTTTTTTTTTTTTTTTTTTCTGAAATAACTAGCTGATGAAGATGGACATGGCGTGCCTTAGTTATGTTGAGTATTTGGGATGCTTAGTAAAAGTGATTGCGTAATTTTAGCTCCTAATTGATTATCCATAGAGATATATTTATTTTAAATTTATCGATTCTTGGGGTAAAAATACAAGATTCAATCGATTTTCATTTCTTCATAAAATATCCTTAAATATAATTCGATTGGATTTTTTTCAATAAATTAATCGATTCTCAAAGTATTATGCAGACGAGAATGAGTTAATTAGATTTGTTTCGAAAATAAAATATGCAACGATCTCATTAGATGTGCATTCAATCCAAGTATTAGTAAACTCAAGCTTAATATATTTTTAATCGTATGCTCTTTTTAAAAATTATATATTTGAGTATCCCAAATTTAATAATAATTTATATATTTTAAAATTAGTTAATCATCATTTTCTTATAAAAATAAATGTAAAGTTTCTCCCTTCCAAGTTGTATGTTGGAGAGTCGAGACAAATTTGATTTCTCAAATTTTTATTTTTTTTTTGGAATGGATGGGAAACTATAGTTACAAAATTATAACGAGAAAAGAAAATCTAAGTCTATTTTCCATTAATTTTAGGGCCTATCTCAAAATCAAAATATTACAGCATTTAATTTATCTTTGATTTCTAGTTATAAGATGAGATTGTTTTTGTTTGTGTGTCATTCAATGTATGTGCATCAACATTTTTGACCAAATAGTAGGTTTTAAAAATATTACTTCCTCTGTTCCAAATTAATAGTCTCATTTCAAAATGGCATAATTATCAATATTTGTGAGTGTAGTAGAATTAATATTTTATTGGTGAGTGTAAAAAAGTTTGCCATTTTAGGAAATTAGACTAATAAATTGGACAAACCAAAAAGGAAAGTGGGACTAATAAATTGGGACGGAGGGAGTATATTTAAAAACAGTAGATGTATTACAAAATATAAAAACAAAGAAAATATTGCAACCAAATAACTCGACATTAGTATGATATTGTCTGCTTCGGGTATCACAAATGTTCACAATTTTGTTTTCGGACATCTCATAAATGGTATCATAGATAAGAGAAGGTCTCAGCCTCTCAGGTTAGACACGTCTAAACGGTTTAGGCGGGTTTTATTCATTAACCCAAGTCAAACCCATCTAATATACCCTAATTGGGGATTAATAAACCCTATTTGGGATGGGTGAACCCATTTGGGTATGGATAAAACCCGTCTAAACCGTTTATGCATACCTAATGCAAGTTTTTTCCCATAGATAATGATATATTGATAGTAAAATAAAACAATTTATTAGGTCAACAAGATCAAATGGACTTTTTTATTTTGTTTACTTCAGGGAGAAGTCAAGTTGTTATATAAAATATTGATGAAATTGAAAGTTATATCAATTAAGTTTTTTTATCATGTAATCGAGAAACCTTAAATTATTTGAACATTATAGAGTAAACATTACTTTCTAGTTTTTATGAATAGTCCTAGTATATCACTACAAAAAAATTGCAAATTTGCGACGGATTTGCGACAAAAAAAGAGGTCGCAATTTAGCGACGGATTAACAACGGAATTGCGATGGAATAAAATTTTAAATTTAGCGACCGAATTGCGACCAAAATATTGGTTGCTAAATTTTGCGACCAAAAATCTGGTCGCGAATCCGTCACTAAGTTCTTTCTTTTTTTATATTTATATTTTTTAGTGCGTATGATGTATAAGATTATTGTTTGGTTTAGTGGTAATGCGCCCATCACGCGTGCGGGAGGTCCAGAGTTCGAACCTCCTTGAACGCAGGGCACAAAATTTAAGTATAGAAATTGCGACGGATTTGCGACCAAAATGTTTAGTCGCAAGGTTTTTGGTCGCAAATCCAGTTAGCGACGGATTTGCAACCAATTTTGTGGTCGCAAAATGATGAATTTTTGGTAGTGTATGTTAATTCACGTGTCCATGAACTGTCACGTTTAGCTACTACCTATATATAAAAAATAAGAGAAAATAAAGTAGCCCCATCATCACCAACATGCATGCATTGTTCCTGCTTTCATACGGCAAAGACTATTAGCAGCAGTTAAAAGAATTGTTTGATAACTAAATTTTTGACTAACATTAATATCATTCTCTACCTTCATTCTATTATTAGTATATCACTGGTAATATATTTTTGGCGCACGAAGTAATGTATGCTAGAAATTGATCTGCACAACTACAATTCTTTGTATTGAGATTTTGTGTATGAGATGCTGCCATTATTACTCCTACTGGATCATGACATGTCTACATGCATTCTCATTTGTGATTAATGTTTGAAACTATGTTATCTCTTCTCTTTCTTTTGTGCTTAGAATATTTTTTACTATTCGCATTAGGGATTCAGATTGTCTATGTGTGATAAGTATTAGAATAGATAATCATAAAGATATCACATCTTCTTGATATATCTATATCTTCTTAGATTTATTCATATATTTGTATATCTCTCTAAATTGTACATATCTTAGATAGATCTCTCATATCTTGTAAACTCTATATATACGTGATGAATAATACGTTATTTTCTGAGGCAAATATTGTTGGTCTATCATGGTATCAGCCTAACCGCGATCCTGCTCTCTCTTCTCCTCTCTAGCCGATCTCTCTTCCTAAACCCTAGTTCTTCCCCTCCCATCGCCGACCTCCTCCCCTCCCTCTCTCACGAGCCTCATGCTCATATATCCTTCTCGCTCCGCCGTGCCGGCCTCACGCTTGCACGTCCGTCTTTCCGACCGTGGCATCCTTGGACCACATCCGCCTGATTCTCGGCCTCAGTTCAACAAAAATAACAAGAAGGGCAATGGTCAAAAGAATCAGAAACGGCCACCTCACTGTCAGATCTGCCGTACTAATGGCCACTATGCTTCGCACTGCCCTCAACGATATGGTCCGCCGCCTTCTTCCAATCTTGCCGAAGCCTTTTATGCCGGATGTTCGATACCTTCCTCCGATCATTCGGATTGGTACATTGACACCGGCGCCTCTGCCCATATGACCTCAAGTTCTGCCATTCTTGACAATGCCAAGCCCTATTCTGGTAACCAACAGGTGGTTGTAGGTAACGGTGCTCATCTTCCTATCACCCACACCGGTAACCTCTCTCTCAACTCTCATATTCACCTATCTAATGTCCTTGTCGTTCCTTCTATTACTAAGAATCTCTTATCTGTCAGTAAACTAATCAGTGATTTACCCCTCCGTGTTGTCTTCTCACAATCTTCCTTTCTTATTCAGAACCGGAACACAAATCTTGTTGTTGCCACCGGACACCGTAAAGATGGCCTCTACGTTCTGGATGGAGATTGCACAACTCTTCTTGCTACAGCGAGAACGAGACCCATGCAAGCATCCATGGATGTATGGCACACTCGCTTGGGTCACATTCGGCCCGAGTCACTTCTGCTTCTTAGCAAACTAGGTTTTATTTCCCTTTCCAGTCGTTCTTTGTCTAGTACTCTTTGTCGTTCTTGTCAAATTGCTAAAAGTTCTAAACTTCCATTTCAACTTAATAAAAAGCGTTCTTCGCATCTTCTTGATTTAATTCACTGTGATCTCTGGGGTCCTGCACCTGTTACTTCTACTTCTAATTTTCGGTACTATGTCATCTTCATTGACGATTTCTCACGTTTTACATGGTTCTATCCTTTAGCGAGAAAATCTGATTTTTTTGAACATCTAAAAATCTTCACTGCCTTTGTTGAAAATCAATTCTCTCGCTCAATCAAAACTTTTCAATCTGATGGGGGAACAGAATTCACAAACCACAATGTCCGTGATTTTTTTCTATCTAAAGGCATTCACCATCGCCTTTCGTGTCCGTATACTCCCAGTCAAAACGGCAGGGCTGAACGAAAACATCGCCATATTACTGAAACTGGCCTGACAGCCCTATTCCACGCCAACCTTCCCCTCTCATTCTGGGTAGATGCCTTTAGTACTGCAGTCTATACAATAAACCGTCTCCCTACTCCTCTTTTGGATGGAAATTCCCCTTTTCAGCTAGTATACGGCTCACTTCCTTCCTACTCTACATTCCACCCGTTTGGCTGTCGCGTCTATCCATGCTTAAGGGATTACGCCGCTACCAAATTTTCCCATCGTAGTCTTCCATGCATCTTTCTAGGATACTCTTCCACTCATAAGGGTTTTAAGTGTTTCGATCCTGCTACGGCACGTATCTATATCACTCGCCATGCAAGGTTCGATGAGAACCACTTTCCCTTTGTCTCATCCTCGCCCGCGTCGCCCCCAACCTCCCTTGCAATATCGTCCTTCCTCGACCCATGTTCGACGATGCCCTCTCTCCCCTCGCCTCCCACCCAGTCGACGCCGCCTTCCCCTTCACAAATACACACGCCAATTGCCCCCTGTCCTATCTGCCCTCCCTCCGTTCCTCCAACTACTCCAGCCGTAAACCCTAACCCTAACCCTAATGTTGCCGAAAACCCTAACCCTAACCTCGCCCCATCACCGCCCATGCAGCCTACTCACCCCATGATCACTCGGGCCAAGGCCGGTATCTTTAGACCACGATATATTGCTAATCTTGCTAACACTATATTTTTTGATGCTCTTTTGTCTAGTTCAGAGCCGCGTGGTTACAGGTCTGCTGCTAAACATGCTCACTGGATGGCTGCTATGGACGAGGAAATGGCTGCTCTGCGTCGAAACAATACTTGGACCCTCGTCCCGCGACCTCAGAACACCAACATAGTGGGTTCCAAGTGGGTTTTCCGCACCAAATTCTTATCCGACGGCTCTGTTGATCGTCACAAGGCGCGATTGGTTGCTCAGGGTTTCACTCAGATTCCTGGACTTGATTTCTCACATACCTTCAGTCCAGTAGTCAAGGCAACGACAGTCCGGGTCATCCTCAGCCTCGCCATCTTCCACAGCTGGCCACTTCATCAGCTCGACGTCAAAAACGCCTTTCTAAATGGCGGCTTATCTTCTCCTGTTTACATGGAACAGCCTCCTGGTTACACTGATCAGCAATTTCCAAATCATGTCTGCAAACTGTCCAAGGCTCTGTATGGTTTGAAGCAAGCTCCACGTGCCTGGTTCACTCGGCTCAGCGACTACTTATTTCGCCTTGGGTTCGGCTGCAGCAAATCAGACACTTCACTCTTCACTTTCTTCAAGGACAATGTGGTTCTATTTCTTCTGGTCTACGTCGATGATATAATCCTGACAGGTAATGACGCAGCTTCTATCTCCAATTTCATTCATGCCATGAATACAGAGTTCGCCATTAAAGATCTCGGCCAGTTGACCTACTTCCTTGGATTGGAAGTAACCTACACTGTGGATGGATTATTCCTTTCTCAAGCCAAGTATGCCAGGGACATCTTATCTCGGACAGACTTATTAGATTCTAAGCCAGTCTCGACTCCTATTGCTGCAAACACAACTCTCCAGGTCGACGGAAAGCCCTTCGCCGACGTTACTCTCTACCGTTCACTGGTTGGTGCTCTTCAGTACTTAACCATCACCCGGCCGGATCTCTCCTTCGCTGTTAATCTGGTAAGCCAGTTTCTTCATTCCCCTACGGAGGAGCATTATCAGACAGTCAAACGTATTCTGCGCTATGTCAAGGGTACAATTAATCATGGTCTGACATTTACTCGCCGTGAGAGTTGCAACCTCGTCGCCTACTCCGACGCGGATTGGGCCCGTTGCCCTGACACTCGCCGTTCCACGTATGGTTATGCCATTTTTCTTGCCGGAAACCTAATCTCCTGGAGTGCTAAGAAGCAGCCAACGGTTTCACGTTCTAGCTGTGAATCTGAATACCGCGCCCTTGCCAATACTGCTGCCGAAATAATTTGGGTTACAAATCTATTACTCGAGCTTCGTGTTACGCTTCCAGCGCCGCCGAGTCTTCTGTGTGATAACAACAGTGCGATATTTTTAACTCAAAATCCCGTAGCTCGTAAGAGAGCCAAGCATATTGACATTGACTATCATTTTGTTCGGGAATTGGTTCATGCGCACAAACTGCAAACGGCATTCATTCGGTCTTCCGAGCAAGTGGCCGATATTTTCACTAAGGGACTTCCTCGCCCCTTATTCGAATATTTTCGCAGCAAGCTTCGAGTTGTCGGCTTCCCACAATCTCGCTTGAGGGGGGATATTAGAATAGATAATCATAAAGATATCACATCTTCTTGATATATCTATATCTTCTTAGATTTATTCATATATTTGTATATCTCTCTAAATTGTACATATCTTAGATAGATCTCTCATATCTTGTAAACTCTATATATACGTGATGAATAATACGTTATTTTCTGAGGCAAATATTGTTGGTCTATCAATAAGTACTCATGTTATATTTGCAGATGATTTGATTATCTTTGTAGAGGATAGCAGAGATGCATGCGAGTTGTTGCAGATATTTCTTCAGGAATTTGCGATAATCTCTGAGCTCAAGATTAATAAATTTAAGTCCAATTATTCCTTGGTGGGGTTCGGCAATTTGAGAAAGAAAAAAAAAATGATCCAAGAGATGTTTGAATTACCTTTGGCTGCTAAGATGCTGGAGAGTAGATATCATATGACCAAAACATCAAATATACTACAAACTATGAGCCTTTTTTCAATTCTAGTATTGATCACTGTAATTTCTACAGATTAATTATAGAAATAGTGGCAAATAAATTTGTAAACCCTAAAGTTATCGATCCAGGGGAATGAAGCAACGAAAAACCTTAAGTACTAAATCATAAGTTCTCAAAATACTGGTCAGGAAAATCAATTAAAAAGTTTTGGTTGTTTTGAAAATCACAATACTTGCTAATGAAAATTAAACAGGAAATTAAAAAGCTTTTGGATTCAGATAAGAGGCGCACAGATTCTAGGGATATCTACCTATCAAGTATGACATGGATGAATGAATTGATTAATTCCCAATTTTAATTCCTCTTCGTAGTGAAACATCAGAAAGGTATTACGAACTTCTTTGTTGGACAATTCGTAAAGTGGATTAATCAATTACCTATCTCCGCTCGGTCTCAAGATAAATTAACTAACTCCAAAGATCTACAGATTTATCCCCACAATCGATCTCCTTCAGTTACGACAAGAAATCAGATTATATTGTGAAAATCTCTTTCCACTGAAAACTATCACAGTTACGTCTCAAGTAATCAACTAGATAATCCTAAGATGTGATCAGCAAATCAAGATTATGAATAAGCACAGATTTCACAAACTACGAAAGGAAAGGGAAAATAATTCAATTAATCAAACATGTATACATTGATAGTTCGAAACCCTAGAATCTGAGGAAGAAATTAGTTACACATATTTAGAGTAATATTCATCATAGAAAGATAAAACCTGAATTGCATAAAAACTTTGGTCCGAATGTCTTCCCACAAAAATATGTCTTCAAACATAAACCTAAAAACTCTTGGAATCTCTAAAATCTGAAATCTGGAATGAGGAATGATTGGGAATGATTGGGGGGCTCTGAAAAATCATATTTACAGAGTTATATATAGAGGTGGAGGTGTATCAAATCAAATCTAGGGCTAAAGATATGAAAAAACTCGAATTCAGCCAATTTCCTGCGCCAGCAGGTCCCCGTCGATCGTGGCAGTCTGGCGTCGATCGCTGCTCCTGAAACATCTTCGTCGATCGACGAGCATTGGCAGCGATCGACGCGGCCTTTGCTTCCATCGATCTTCCTTTTCCCTTCGTCGAGCACTGTGCCTTCTTTGCCTCGTCTGCGCGGTCTCACGGTTTTGGCCATAACTTCCTTTTCCGAACTCCGATTGACCCGATTCCAGTTGCGTTGGAGAGCTAACTCAAAGCATCATCCATTGCCATGCACCAATAGCTCGAATTCCTCTTGTGGAAGAACTCTTCACTGCTACTCTTACACGTCACTGCTTTCGGAACGGTTTTCTAGTGGGTTTAGGCCTAAAAACCTGCATAAACATCAAAATACACCTAAAACCACCTAATATTGATTCATGCATAAAATATATATATAAACTCAATAAAACTACATAAAATAGTATAAATATAATATAGATAAGTGAGTGAAATAATGAACTTATCAAATCCCCCAAACTTGAACATTTGATTGTCCTCAATCAATAGGCAAGAAAGAAGTCAAAAGATTATGTGGTTAAAGTGAAATGCCTCACAAGATTCATCACAGTCGAGAACCAAGAATCCACTACCCACAAGCAATTTGAAAGAGACAGAAAATTCATCAACCGTGGAAGAACTCACAGGAAGTGTATCGCTCAACTCTCAAGTGTTTAAGGTAAAGATGAAAGCACTCAAAAACATGTATGAAGAAATTTCTACCATAGGCTTGCAAATTTTCTAATATCTCCACTGCTAGAACGTGCACACAAGTCTAGAATCAAAAAGGACTTTCGAAAGGTTGTAACGTAGGCTTTTTCTGATAAGGTAGGGAAATATGGCCAAGTAACTAAATCAATTGAGTTCATGACTCTCAACATCTCCAACCACTATCTATAATCATCCACCTTATCTCCTCATATACATCAACAAACTCACAATATGTTTGTTTTTTTTTTTTTTTATAGCTCATTTTGAATCTCTTATGCTCTTTTCGATAATTTTGTATTCCTTTATTTTCAGAGAGCTTATGAGAATTCTAATTATTTCTTTGAGCTTCTTTTTCACACATCTTTTCACCACTAATTTATCATATCTTATCACCAATTCACTAATCAATCCCCATACATACCACAACTCAAGACACGAGTGAGACAATACTTTTCTTAATCTCATAGACAAGGAAAGAAAAACTGTACAGGCTCAAAATGGCTAACTAGGGAAAATTTTATTGTGAAGGGACAGTGTTTAGGATATTGGGTTAACAAAGATGGCCTAATATCATTTCCTAAACTTGTGCACACTATGCAGTCTCAACACAGAAAATAGGCAAGTTCTAGAGAAATCAAAACACACATGTGAATCTCACATCAAACGAAATAAAGGCTCAAATTCTCACACAAGGGTTTAAAAATTTTCTTCCACAGTTAATTTCAAATCAGCTCAATCAGCATGCAAGTATAAGTGTCAAATTAGTCCTATCATGCGGTATTCTACATTCATAGGCATCTAACCACAATCTCAATCAATTCAATACTCAACCCTAAATCAATTCTAATCTCACAATCTCGTTCAGGTTATCTCAAAACTCAAAAAATTTCCCCACAAAATAGCATAAAATAGAAAGGTACGAAAAATTAAAGACAGAAAGCAGAATAAATAAAAGATAGGACGTTCCATCTCTTGTCCACATCCCCCCAAACTTATTTCCAACTCGAAGAGTGGAATAAGTTTGAAAATCAGACAAAAGAGGGAACAATACCTGGTAGTTGATCTCAGACATCAACTTTTTTATCCCCCGGAGTCTTCAATCACCATCAGGGAGGTCGGGTCCAGGCAGATCCTTTCGCGACCTCCTTTCCATCTTTGTTCTTGATAACTTGCATCCCCCATTTCTTGGTGTCTTTTTCCAGAAGGACCTTGTGTGTGCAAAATGAGGGGCTGATCCCCTTGATGTCTCTCAATGTCCCCCCAATGGCGGACTTGTACTTTCGTAGAACTCGTAGTAATTTTTTCAACTTCCCATACCTGAGGTGTGCCGGAAGCATCTTGAGTTCCAGAACCAGCGGATCAGAGTTAGATTGCAGCTTTCCCCGATTTGCGTCGGTTGACATGGGTGAAACTGTCGCAATCCCTTTTCTACGTCGCGCTGCTTCTACCGATGAACTCTCCGTGTCTGACTTCCTTCGTGCATCGATCGACGTGACTGTTGCATCGATCGACGTGGGTCCTGAGGCTGTGTGCATCGATCGACGTGGAGGCAGTTCCACGTTTTCCCTTTTTTTTCTGGCTGCTTCTGCTTGGAAATCGCTTCCGTTTGTTCTCTTTTTCATGTGTTATTCCCTCGGGTACATCCAGCTCCTTCACCAAATCCATAAGCTCATCGTTCGCCTTATCCAAATCTGAAGACAAACACAAAGAGTGTAGTAAGCGGTTCTCCAGAGAGTCCGAATCAGTTTTAAGAGAAGAAAAGGGAGAGGAAATCACCGGTTTTGAACAATTGATCATGTGGCACTCTTCCTGGTAGCTCCCTTCATTACGCTTCTGCACTGCTTTGTAGATGGGGAAGGTGACCGACTCGTCATTAACTCGGAACATCAGTTTGCCGTCTCGAATGTCAATCAATGCTCCAACAGTCTTCAAGAAAGATCTCCCCAAGATAAGCGGGATGTTGTGGTCTTCTTCCACGTCAAGCACCACGAAGTCTTCTGGAATGATGAAGTCTTTCACCTTCACAAGTACGTCTTCTACGATGCCTCTTGGGTAGGACACCGATCTGTCAGCCATCTGCAATGATATGGTCGTTGGTTTGATGCTCCCGATCTCTAGTCGCTTGAAGATTGACAGCGGCATTAAGTTGATGGATGCGCCGGAATCGCAAAGGACCTTCCCAAAGGTCTCTCCTCCAATGACGCAGGGGATCGTGAAGGATCCGGGGTCCTCTCTCTTCAGCGGCATCTTCTTCTGAATAATCGCGCTGCATTCCTCGAACAAGTTGACCCTCTCGTGCTCCACGAAGGGTCTTTTCTGTGAGACCATATCCCTCAAAAACTTCAAATACCCCGGTATCTCTCGTAGTGCCTCAATCAGCGGGATGTTGATGTTTACTTTCTTCATGTTCTCAAGAAAGCGTGCATACTTCTCGTTCATCTTTGATTTGGCAAACCGCTGCGGATATGGCAAGGAAGGCTTATACAAACGTGGCTGGACAGGAATGGGCGTCGATCGACGTGAGGTCTCGTCAATCGACGTGGCCTTTGGATTGGCGTCGATCAACGGCGATCCTCCATCGATCGACAAGGCTGCATCTGCGATAGCTTCTTCGGCCTGCTCGACATCTTCGTCCTCCTTTGAATCAGTCCTTGCTTGCTTTGGCCCTTCATAGGATTTTCCCCCTCTTAGAGTGATGGCATTCACTTGGTTCATCTGACTCTGAACTTTGGGGTTAGCTTGAGTATTGCTAGGCGATTGCCCGGGTTTGTGCTGGGCTTCGAGAGCTTTGGCAATCTGAATGACCTGAGTCTCTATGATATGTACGTGCTTCTCGACTCGGTCCACCTTGGTCTTTACTCCAGCTATCTCTTACTTTAGCTTGGCTACCGTATCGGTGGAGTCTTCCATGAATTTAGCCAAAATCTCCTCGAGATTTGGCTTCTTCTTCTCCACCACTTCACCATCTTGGACAACAAACCCAGGTGGTGGTTGCTCCGCGGCTTGGGGGTTCGCGTAGGAAAATCCAGGATGGTTCCTCGCATGGTTGTAAGTGTAGGACTGGTTGTGCTGCTGATTATGCTGCTGATATCCTCCACGGTAGTTGTTTTGGTAACCACCCATTTGCATGAAATTTACAGCGGCACAATCCCCCTCAGACGGAGCTTGCACTGGCTCTACTGCAGCAACTGTCTTTTCCTGCTTCAGTGCAGCGAAATCTTCCCTTAGCTTTTTCAGCTCGGCTGCCAAATCAGGTTGCTTGGCAACTTTCTCTTTCTCCTTCTCAACCGCCATCAAAGGTCGAGTTCGGCTTAAGGACCACCGTTGAGTGTTGTTGGCCATCTTTTGGAAGAATTCCATGGCCTTTTTTTCGCTTTTCGTCATGATGGTGTCTCCCAGTTTGGTGTCCACTAACTTGACGGTCTTCTCATTGAGTCCCTTGTAGAATGCTTCTGCCTGTTCTCCTGGCGGAAAGCCATGTCCGGGGCAAGATCTCAGTAGCTCTTTGAATCGCTCCCATGTCTCACTGAAGCTCTCATCAGGTCTTTGAGCGAATCTGATGATTTCCTTCCTTCTCTGCCTAATGACATTCGGGGGGAAGAAGTTTTCCAGGAACTTATTCCTCAATTCAGTCCATGTGCTAATACTTTCCTTGTCCAGTGCAGTGAACCATGATTGTGCCTTATCCCTCAGAGAGAATGCAAACAGACGCATTCGGATGGCACTCTTGCTGACTCCTCCGATCTTGACAGTGTTGCAGAGCATAAGGAACTTATCCAGATGTGCATAAGGATCCTCAGTAGCCCTTCCTCCGAATTGATTTTGTTGCACCATCTGCACCAATCCGGTCTTCAGTTCAAAATTGTTGGCATTGATGCCAATCTTGAAATTTGTCTCCCTGAACCGAGGTTTATACCGGTTCTGCATGGCTTCCTCTTCTTCCTCATCGTCAGATTCCTCTGGAGGATCCTGGTTGTCATCCTCTTCAATGTCGGGATTGTCATCAAACAGTGGGTTATGGCGAAGATCCCTTCCATTCGGATTGTTCCTCTCGAGGTCTCTTTCCAGATTGTATTGTTGGATTTGCGCCCTCATAGCTTGGACTTCTTGGAGAATCACAGCCTGCTCCTCTGCAGTTAGCACTAGTGGAGGCGGTGGTACGTTATCTTCCATCGTGTGATTACTTGAGCTTTCCTGAGCACGCTTATTCCTTCGGATCTTTATGCAAGTGGCTTCAATGTCCGGGTAGTAATAAAGCGGGTCCTTTCCTCTAGCTCTTGTACTCATGCACTACCTGTACAGCAAAGGAGGTAGTGAGGTAAGACTAAAAATAAACGGAACGAACTGAAATATGAAAACTGAACCTCTGAAACGAATAAGGCGTCGATCGACAAAAGGAAACAACTTCGTTGATCGATGAGAATTAGCGTCGATCGACGTGAAATACGAAAATGCGAGAAAAAAATTCAGAATATACGAAAATTACAGCCTAAAGCAATATTTCAATCACAGACTTAATAGTATGATTAATTTTGTTCACTCCCCGGCAACGGCGCCAATTTGATCACTGTAATTTCTACAGATTAATTATAGAAATAGTGGCAAATAAATTTTTAAACCCTAAAGTTATCGATCCAGGGGAATGAAGCAACGAAAAACCTTAAGTACTAAATCGTAAGTTCTCAAAATACTGGTCAGGAAAATCAATTGAAAAGTTTTGGTTGTTTTGTAAATCGCAATACTTGCTAAAGAAAATTAAACAGGTAATTAAAAAGCTTTTAGATTCAAATAAGAGAAGCACAAATTCCAGGGATATCTACCTATCAAGTATGACATGTATGAATGAATCGATTAATTCCCAATTTTAATTCCTGTTCGTAGTGAAATATCAGAAAAGTATTAAGAACTTCTTTGTTGGACAATTCGTAAAGTAGATTAATTAATTACCTATCTCCGCTCGGTCTCAAGATAAATTAACTAACTCCAAAGATCTACAGATTTATTCCTACAATCAATCTCCTTCAGTTACGACAAGAAATCAGATTATATTGTGAAAATCTCTTTCCATTGAAAACTATCACAGTTACGTCTCAAGTAATCAACTAGATAATCCTAAGATGTGATCAACAAATCAAGATTATGAATAAGCACAGATTTCACAAACTACGAAGGGAAAGGGAAAATAATTCAATTAATCAAACATGTATACATTGATAATTTGAAACCCTAGAATCTGAGGAAGAGATTAGTTACACATATTCAGAGTAATATTCATCATAGAAAGATAAAATCTGAATTGCATAAAAACTTGGGTCCAAATGTCTTCCCACAAAAATATGTCTTCAAACATAAACCTAAGATGTAGCACCCCGACCCAGAAGTAGGATCCGGACGCTACCGAAGAGACACAAAAGAAAGAAAGAAAGAAAACTGCAATAGTTCTTTTGGTTTTTATATCAATTTGACACCTGGACGAGTCACAATAAGTACGTATGAAGTTTACTAGTCAAAATGCCAAATAAGAAATGCATTTGACT